>JAJOZX010006617.1:185000-263978 GCA_023014485.1 Bathynomus jamesi
CTCTCCTTTGCCTCCTCTTTCAGTGTCACAACTATGGGTTTTGGATACATTTTCTCTTCACCATTTACTGTCTTCTTTCCTTTCTCACCTATTCTTGTAATTTTAAAAATATTTGAATTTGTATTATTCCTGACAACTTCAGATCTTAAACTTGACTGAATTTCCCTGGCATTGAATATGATGACATTGTTCTTCCTATCGAGTCTTCCTTGAATTTCCAAGGTAGTTTTTGTAACTAGTTCACCTTGATTAAATTTCTCAACATTTACTTCGTCTTCCTTAGTTTTAATGCGGGGAACTTAGCCTCCAGGGAATTCAATCTCTCTTCTATTTCTCTCTTACCTTCCATTTCTTCCTTAACAGTTTCTTTCACTGCTGGTATTTCCTCCCCTAAAGCCGTATGTAAAGCTGAGATTTCCTCCCCCATAGCTCTCTGTCTTGTCTAAAATTAACTGTTGTACTTCTATTTCCTTTAGGTATTTAAATATTTTGTCACCCTCTTCTGCAAAAACTGCAGTTCCAATGTAGCTGGTGTCCTGCCTCTTCTTCCATCATAAACTTATAGACCTGATCAGGAATATTCTCGCACTTGATGTTAAACCAGCAGTTACATATCTCACATTCTAATGCTTTATCATTCTCTTCAACTGTTAGCTCGCATTTTCCACATTTATTGGTATTTTTCTTTCGTGCACCAGTCCGGTTGACATTATGAATTTCTCCTTGTCATTGTTTACATTACTTGTGGAAGACGCCATCTTGCGTTCCTTCATCCTTGTCCAGTAGTATTCTGCTATTAAGGAATGTTATTTCTGAAATTTGTTATAAACCTAATAAAACTTATGAATGGATTATAACTGAGAAGCTCCTTATAACTGAAAAGCTCTACTTTTTACTTATTAACATTTATTTCTCCTCGTTTCCTGAATCAGCTGAGACTTTTGAGACTTTTGTTATATAATATAATATATATATATAATTTTTTTTTTTTTTTTTTTTTTTTTTTTTTCCAGGGACGAAAATATATGAAGTTGTTTCCACTCGATTTACTCTTTCGTATGAGTTCCGCTTCATCCAAGTTCATTGTTCATTGTTCATGTCACGTCATTTCTGTTCCAAACGCAGTTTCTAAGTATTGTTCAAATACTTTATCTCCCCCTTTAGTAACGTTATTCAGTTAAACCCTCAGTCAAGGTATTTTCCTGACGTACTAAAAAGGCACGAGTATATCCAGTATTCAAATTAGGAGACAAATCACTACCATTGAATTATCGACCGATATCCATTTTGACTGCATTAGGAAATATATTTGAAAAACTTGTGCACATGTAGCTCTCAAAATATTTTGAAGAAAATGAATTGATGCCAACCTCTCGGAATCATCTGACCTCATTGATGATATCGCGTATAGAGATATTGTGGTAACATAAATGCATAAATTTTAAGGCCTCTAGTGTTGAATCGTATTTATTATTTTTTAATTACTTAAATTCTCCTCTACAAATTTATTCTGAGTTTTTGAACAGGGTCAAAAAGACTAATATACCTTCTGTCACCTTCACATGCCAGTAACTAGATTTTAAAATGCTTCATGAATCCAGTTCTGCTGGAGAATATGGGGTTAGGTTGGCGAGCCTATCATGATCATAATCCCTCTCGTCCTTTATATTCCCTCAAACTTTGTACTCAGAGGGTGTTCAAAAGTTTTCTTTTGGTAACGGAACATCTGGAACCCCTAATTCCCCACACGGAGGGGAAGGGGTGTGAATCTATTAATTTTTACATTCACTGGAATCGAGCCCAGATTTGTTCCTGTATATTTGAACAATGTTAACTTGGAGACATTTCTTGCCTCTTGAACTTCTAAAAAAGTGAAATATTGTTTAATGTCAGTAGAGTAGATTTTTAGAGATACTTATTTTTGGCAGGACGAAAGAACCTTTGTTCAGTAGTGAACACCCACCGAAAAAAAGGTGGGAAGAGAGGGAAATATGATAAAATGTAGGAATTTAAGTACGAGTTAGGACGAACCTACAGTAAGTTTAGTGGTTCCCAACCTTTCTGGGAAAAAACTACAGAAAAACTGCAGTGTGGTGACGTACCATCGTGGTAGATATCACGCCAATTCGCTTTATATATATATATGTTAGTGGTGGACCGGATATCCGCGTCATTTTTAACATCCGCATCCTCACTTCTGACTGCGGATGTTGTGCGGATATTACCTCTAATAAATTATGCAATTTACATTTAAATTAGTTTATAAGGCCCAGTCATGCACATTTCATGTAAAGTATTAATTATTAACGAACAAACAAATATATAAACCTCAAAATATAAATACCTGGTAACAGAAAATTGAAAAACTTTTTTCATTGAATTTTCTGTGGCTGAAACTCTTGAGAAAGTTATTTTTGTCATAATGAAAATATTAATTTTAATTCTTATGCATTGCCTGCCATGATAGTAATATCACGAAATTTGAAAAATTGTCATATATTCATAATTCTATATTATATTGATAGATTAACAATATCGCATCCGCATCCGCGAATATTGGAATAAAAAATCTGCATCCGCATCCGCAGATGTTGAAAAACTGACATCCGGTCCACCACTAATATATGTATCAGGTCATCCCATAAGTAATGTCGTTTTTTTCGATCGGAATTTGAAGGACAAAAAAAAACTCGACTGAAACTTTTTAATCTAGTATATATTTTCCATCGGAATCAATGACACTGCCAACGTCCTACAAGCTTTTCAATGCCATGTTTATAAAATTCAGGCGGTTTTGAGGCAAAAAACGTACAAAGACTGGTGTGCAGATCATCTAAAGAAGTTTACTGTTTCTCGTCAAGATAGTTTTGCAGACTCCTGAAGAGATGATAATCTGAAGGCGCAAGGTCTGGAGGATGTGGAAGTTTTTTCCACCCAAGCTCCTCAATTTTTGCAGAAGTGATCCGAGCGGTATGAGGACGTGCGTTGTCGTGGTGGAACACGATTCCTTTCCGATTAACCAAAGAAGGTCTCTTTTCTTTTAGTGCAGTATTCAATCGATCCAGTTGTTGACAGTAGACTTGAGCGGTGATTGTTTGGTTGTGTGTAAGGTTTCAAAGTGTATTACACCACCTTTATCCCACCAAACACTAAACAACACCTTCCGATGGTGAAGATTTGGTTTTGGCTGTGGTATCGCTGGTTCTCCGGCACAAACTACTGTCGACGGCGCTTAACATTCTGGTACAGTATCCACTTTTCATCACCAGTCACTAAACGGTGCAAAAACGGATCTTGGAGTTCACGGGAATGAAGAGCTGTACTAATATTTACCCGCACCCTCAGATTGTCGACCGACAATTCATGTGGCACCCATTTCCCTAACTTAGGCACTTTCCCGAGTTGTTGCAAATGTCGATGGACGGGGATGAATTGAGTTTCTCGGCCAATTCTTCGACAGTTGTTGAACAGTCTTTTTCAAGTGCGGCTAACAGCAGGTCATCATCAAACAAAGCAGGGCGTCCAGAGCGTGCTGCATTTGTCAAACAGCAGTCACCATTCCTAAACTTTTGAAACCATCTTTGACATTTCTTCACATGCAGAATATCGTTGCCATAAACGTCCTGAATGTTTCGCGTTGCTTCAGTAGCACTATTCCCTTTTTTGAACTCGTAAAGCATTATATGCCTGATATGCTCTTCTGATACCGCCATGTTTATGAGGGGTTCACATAAAGCAAAACACACGTCTTCACTGGTCAAGGTCTGTAAACTATGTAGCGAAACACGATAGATCTCCTCTTAGATATAACCTTCAGAAAATTTATGCTTAAACCGAGTAGGACTAGTTTAAACCTCATCTATCGTAAAAAACGACATTACTTATGGGATGACCTTATATATACAGGGTGTTTGAAAACTTTCTGTACAAATTGTAATGGGGGATAGGCAACACCAAGACAAACCCTTTTCGTCTATAAGTGTATGTCCGCTGACGTCACCATTCGGCGCGAGAGGGCGCCGCTGCAATTGGCTAAAAGGTGAAGTGGGCTAGACTCGCGCTTGCCGCAGGCATTCTGAAATCGGACGTAGTACGCGTAACATGTTTATTTAAAGAAGGCATGTTTATTTAAAGAAGGTGCTGAAAGTTGCGACTGGTAGCATCAATGCATGCCCGACAGCGTCGAAGCATTGACCGACGTACACGTCGAAAGATTCCCGGCATTTCGGGAACAGTTCCAGCGGCGACAGCGATTCTTACTACGAGGTCTTCTTCTGAGTAAATGGGAGTCTCGTACACGAGGTTCTTCATGTGTCCCCACAGGAAGAAATCGAGGCATGTTAAATCGGGCGATCTCGGTGGCCAGGCTACGGGCCCACCCCGGCCTATCCATCGGTCCCCAAAAGTGGCGTTCAGATAATCCCGCACATCGTTGCTGGAGTGTGCTGGGGCCCCGTCGTGTTGAAACCACATTCGTCTACGAATAGCCACGGGAACATCTTCCAGCAGTTCCAGCAACGTTTCTTCAAGAAATATCCGATAAACCCGCCCGTCGAGTCGGGCAGGCAGCAGGTACAGCCCAATCAACTTGCCATGGACGATACCCTCCCAAACATTGACGGCGAACCGTTCTTGATGAGCATGCACCCGTGTAGCATGTGGATTTGCGTGCGCCCACACGTGAGAATTGTGCATGTTAAACACACCCTCACGTGTGAAACAGGCCTCATCTGATTACAGCACATAAGCCGGAAAATTAGGCTGCACCGCTGTCTGCTGCAGAAACCAGCGTGCGAATTCCACACGAAGAGGGTAATCCCGAGGTTGTAATGCCTGAACTCTCTGACGATAAAACGGATGTAACTGCTGCTCGTGCAACACTCTCCAGACCAGGTCGTGGTTCACACCGAGGATACGTGCAACACCTCGCGTGCTTGCGCTTGGATTGTCCTCAAATCGCCGTAGGATTTCTTCTTCCATGTCAGGAGTGCGCACGTTTCTCTCCCGACCAGTGTCATGCATGTTTGCATGGAATGTTCCAGTTTCTCGCAGTCGCCGATGCAAATGCGCAAACGTTTGGTGGTTTGGCACACGTCTGTTTGGGAAGCGCTGTCGGTACAACCTCACAGCAGCTCTTCCGTTTCCATTGGCAGCCCCATACACCACATGCATGTCAGCCATCTCAGCAGTCGTGAAGCGATCCATGTTACGCGTACTACGTCCGATTTAAGAATGCCCGCGGCAAGCGCGAGTCTAGCCCACTTCACCTTTTAGCCAATTGCAGCGGCGCCCTCTCGCGCCGAATGGTGACGTCAGCGGACATACACTTATAGACGAAAAGGGTTTGTCTTGGTGTTGCCTATCCCCCATTACAATTTGTACAGAAAGTTTTCAAACACCCTGTATAGAGATCTAAGGATGTCATAAATTATTTCCATTAAATTTAGCGTTTTTATGATGTAACTTTAAAATCTTATTTCATCATTCGGGAATCACTGACGTAACGTAGCATAACGTTGAAAGATAGTGATAATATAATACCACCTAGTATCATTACTTTGATCGTTTTAACTTGTTTTAGGTCCAAACACCAAACTGGGTATCAAGGGCAGGTGAATGCCCCTCATGTTCCATATACTATATCCACGCAACCTTTATATGGATATGGTCAAGCCCCAAGAAACACCAATTCATTTGAAAAGGATAAACCCCCTCCCTACTCTGAAGTAGTTTCACATTCATATCCTTGTCACTCACCTCGTCCTAGTACTGTTTTGGCGTGGGAGGAGAATGCGTCACAACCGCCATCCTACCGAGGCCTCTCATCCCAAGTACACAACAGCATTTCGGCTGAAACTGCAGTTCCGAATCAAAGTGTTTCTACCAAGTCTGCAACTTCAGACGGAAATTCATTAAAAATCCTCCCCGAATGAAGAATGGGATGCTAACGTTCTCGTTACTTCCGAGCTTCTTCTGAAATGTGCAAGAAGGCTCAGCTTGTGCCTTAATCACTTAATAAAGGAGTGCGTGTTTTGGGGGTTGTTTAACTTCTTCCGTAACGGTAGTCATGTGAGGTGGAGGGGACCCACAGCTCTACGTGGTATATGAACCATGGGTTGCTATATAATCTACTGTCAATCAGCTACGTGAATTTTGTGAAGAAGAATGGGCCAAAATCTTTCGTGGGAAATGCAAGAAGCTGGATGAAGAAAGATCCCAATCGTTTGATTGAAATTATTCACGCTAAATGTTGTCATACACCACATTAATTATCTCTTCTCAAACATTTGCTCAGGATTAATTTCATATTTTTTCTCTTACGTGTTGCATTTAGGCGTAGTTTATTTTATGGTTGTCTAATAAATGTATTGTTTCTGAAACTGTTTTTTTATTCCTTTAACTGTCACTGATGCTTCTATCAAAATACAGTTTTCAGTAGGTTTTCAACATATTTAAATTGTTTTCCACAAGTGTACTTAATATTTGTTAATATTTTAGAATAATTAAGAAATGGAAGTAACACACACACACACACACACACACACACACACACACACACACACACACACGCGCGCGCGCGCGCACTAGGAGCACTAGGATTTTGAAAGGAAGTTCAAGACTCCTTCCTCAGAAAAAGTAGGAGTCCCTACTTTTAAAGATTTTTTTTTTTTTTTTTTCCAACAATAATTTCTAAAATAACTATATAAGGCCGTGGCTGTGAAGTAAACTTTCACCAATAATTCTAGTAACATGAAATAATGTATTAATTATGTTTTATTCACTTATTGTTTACTATTTGCAATAGTTATGATAGGCTAAAACTAGACCAGTCAGGCCTCAGGAGGTGTTCATTACACGTTCACACAAGTTGCTTACCTTACTTTCATTCTTTTTAACCATATTTGCACACCTACTTTTAATATATTTGTGCTGTACTTTATAAGAATATTCTTTACGTTAGGTTAGCTTAGCTTAGGCCAGCCATTCATCTCCGGACTCATCATGTTAGCCTAGGCCCAGGGTCTAGGATTCTGTACTACCAGGAAGAGGTTAAATTTAATTACAAGTTCGCCTCTACACCCTGTTGAATGTTGGTTTGAGATCCACTGATAGGCCTATTGGTACGGAAGTTAAGAAGTTCCCTTATGTAGGCTTGGCTGTTTACTTTGACATACCTGTTACACATAAGCGTATAATCTACCAAACAAACCTTTCCTGTTTCATATTAACAGGAAATGAAATAAATAGACTAAACAGTCAAAACGCATGCGTACGTACTTGTCCGACCCGCTCCTCATAATGTAAACAAACAACAGTTGGCGCCGCCACGCAGGACATGAGGAATCGCGAGATTTGTATAAATAAATAAATAAAAGGATACCATAATTTTCAGAGCTAATATTTGTATTAATAAAATAATAATTTTGTGTTCACATTACTTTTGAAATCAGTACTGTTCAAATTAAAGCAAAGTTTAGTGCAGATTTCAGACTGCTGTTTTGCGCAATCTTGGGCTCTGCACAATCCTAGGACCGTGCAGCGCAAACCTAGGATACCAGGATAGCATTGCGCATCCCAAGAATCTCGCAGGATTCAGATGTAACTAGTATAGTTACCGAATAAAGAATTTAGCGTTATATATGTTATTACCACTTCTTTAGATTTTAATCCTTACCTGATGGTGTAAAGTGTACATGATATCACTCGTTTAAAAATCCGTGCCATGCTACAAGAACAAGGACTTGATTTTCAGGGCGCACAAATTACAACTAAAATTAATTGTAACGTTTGTTTGTATTAAAGGTTATTACGTATTTTTCTTTAAAACACTAATGGTGAGTAATAATTAGATACAAAAAATATACAGATGTGTGAATATGTTTGAAACAATCACACCGTGTTCAGTTGCGTGGGCGACGTAAATAAGCACCACACTGGGGTACGTGATCGTGGTTATAATACTCCAGTTTCATTGAATAGTTCTGCTATTTTCCATGATATTTCTACATTTGTCAATTAATAAATAATTTGTGCTGCTGGCTTGTGGGACTTAACGTTATGAAGCAAATGGTAAAAGAGCATCTTGCTGTTGTTTCCCAGTATTTGAAAATAACGTGTCTGGCGGGATTTTACACGCGTTCCACAATCGTTCCCGAATTATTTTAGCGTACTTTTGAGAAAAGTAAACGTACAAATACGCTGGATTCGGCGTTTCCGAGAACCCTGATATATATATATATATATATATATATATATATACACAGTATATATATATATATATGATCACACAGACAGTGCATGGAACAAGGAACTCTTCTGGGATAATTAAATCCTCTATAGTCCGAATAAGTAATGGTAAATGACAAATACCATAGTTTTTCTTTTTCATGATGCTAGCCCGACGCGGGCAACGGGTCACTCGCAAAGAGGTCCCATAAATATAGCTTCCCTCACCAGCTATCTGCAAAGCAGACAGGATCCAGCTTTGGGACATGGATCTAGGGTTTAAAGCAGCCTAGCCCTGCTACATTTAGAACCTCAATATAAGCAAAAGACTCGCTGCCTTCACGTCAGATTGAATACATAAAAGAAAAAGGGGTAACTATTATATTTTTAGCCAAAAACCAAAACTTAAACCTCAACTGGTAGAATTGAACGTCCACTTTTCAAGGCGCATAACATGTCCGTTTCAAGATGGGAATGAACTCAGAATGGCCCCCTGAGTTTTTCATGATACACACAGACAGTGCATGGAACAAGGAACTCTTCTGGGATTTAATTATCCCAGAAGAGTTCTTTGTTCCATGCACTGTCTGTGTGTATCATAAAAAACTGGGACCATTCTGAGTTCATTCCCATCTTGAAACGGACATGTTATGTGCCTTGAAAAGTGGACGCTCAATTCTACCAGTTGAGGTTTAAGTTTTGGTTTTTGGCTAAAAATATAATAGTTACCCCTTTTTCTTTTATGTATTCAATCTGACGTGAAGGCAGCGAGTCTTTTGCTTATATTGAGGTTCTAAATGTAGCAGGGCTAGGCTGCTTTAAACCCTAGATCCATGTCCCAAAGCTGGATCCTGTCTGCTTTGCAGATAGCTGGTGAGGGAAGCTATATTTATGGGACCTCTTTGTGAGTGACTCGTTGCCCGCGTCGGGCTAGCATCATGCAAAAGAAAAACTATGGTATTTGTCATTTACCATTACTTATTCGGACTATAGTGGATTTAATTATCCCAGAAGAGTTCCTTGTTCCATGCACTGTCTGTGTGTATCATAAAAAACTCAGGGGACCATTCTGAGTTCATTCCCATATATATGAAAATTATTTCACGAAAGTAACACGTGAAAAATATTTATGATGAATAAAACCACGAAGGAAAGGAAACACAAAAAGGTGCTCAAGCGCTTTCGTCTAATGACATCCTCAGGAACACTGAAGTACATAAAAGGTTACGGCCTATATATAGGTTACAGAAAGAAAAAATAATAAATAAATAATAAATAACATACATACACACAAACATATATATATATATATCTACACACACACATACTGTATATATATATATATATCTACACACATATACTGTATATATATATATATATATATATATATATATATATATATATATATATATATATACAATAAACGGAGAAGTAAAAATAAAAATTAAAGATTAGAGGATTAACAAAGAGGCATACAGATTTGTAAGGAAAAATATCGATTTTTAGCACAAGATCAAATGAATTATAAAAATACAAATTTATACTGGAAATCTGCCCGGGTTTTAACACTTTGCCTTTTAGAGTCAAGTTTCGATATATATATAAATAAAATGAAGATTAAAAGTTAATAAAGTAGCGTACAAGTTTACCAAAGATTTAGCGTCCTACCCTTTTTATCTAAATTTGTTTTGAAGGAATTCAAAACAACAGGATCGAGTTGAAAAAGACCTTTGCTTATGTTGAAGTTATTTGAAAGTTGGATAATGGCAGACTCAAGAATATTTCTATTGACAATGTTGCTAGAATGAAATAAAACTGAAGCATTATTCCAATCAATACAGTGGGATAACTCTGACAAATGGACAAAAAGAGCACTGGACAACTGTCCTGTTCTACCGGAATATTGATGCTGTGTTATACGTGTGTGCAAATCCTTTCCCGTCTGACCTATGTAAAAGGAATCACATTGTTTACACCCAATTTTATAGATAATGCCTGAATTATTGGTATGGCTATTTTTTACTATGATATTTTTCATAATATTGTTATATGAAACTACTGCATTAATATCCAAAAGTTTAAGTACATTAGCAATGCCTAAAAAGCCCGGGAAAAATGGAAGTACTAAAATATTTTTTGACAAAGTACGAGTGTTATTATTGACACGATAGAAAGTTCGTTTTGCCTTGTTGAGACAAGATTCCATAAACGCAGATGGGTAACACAGATCACTTCCAATACCGTTGATTTTTTCCAATTCGGCATCGATGTATTCCGGACTGGCGATCCTAAGGGCCCAGGTTTTAAGTTTAGTATCTATCGGAAAACAACAACACAATTTGTTCTACGTACATTTTTACTCGGGACATGACACCCCCACTAAGAAGGCCATTTTTTCATCAATGTTTCTCCGCGCCCTTAGGATCGCCAGTCCGGAATACATCGATGCCGAATTGGAAAAAATCAACGGTATTGGAAGTGATCTGTGTTACCCATCTGCGTTTATGGAATCTTGTCTCAACAAGGCAAAACGAACTTTCTATCGTGTCAATAATAATACTCGTACTTTGTCAAAAAATATTTTAGTACTTCCATTTTTCCCGGGCTTTTTAGGCATTGCTAATGTACTTAAACTTTTGGATATTAATGTAGTATTTTCATATAACAATATTATGAAAAATATCATAGTAAAAAATAGCCCTACCAATAATTCAGGCATTATCTATAAAATTGGGTGTAAACAATGTGATTCCTTTTACATAGGTCAGACGGGAAAGGATTTGCGCACACGTATAAAACAGCATCAATATTCCGTTAGAACAGGACATTTGTCCAGTGCTCTTTTTGTCCATTTGTCAGAGTTATCCCACTGTATTGATTGGAATAATGCTTGTTTTATTTCATTCTAGCAACATTGTCAATAGAAATATTCTTGAGTCTGCCATTATCCAACTTTCAAATAACTTCAACATAAGCAAAGGTATGAAAATAAAAACCCACTCTAATAGACAGAGTTTATTTCCACGACAGTTTCGACGCCCACTGGCATCCTCCTCGGGTGGATACAGAAACACGAATGAACCAAAACAAGAGGGAAAAGCAGTCCAGGGACCGACCGTTAAGAAATTCGCACCTAGGTTAGATCCCATTCTCCCGACACCGGAAGGGCATTTTCATTAAGTACATTCGCGCAAATTTTTAAAACTATCTTCCTCTTCTAAACATACAGATTCTATTATTTTTTTACATAATTATTACATTTATTATTAAATTTATTACATTTAATATTGCATAATTATTTATTACAGAAATTATAAATTTATTAATACATTGGTTATTACATTATTGTTTATTATACAGAACTTATAAACCGAAAAACGAATGAAAAAAGCCGATTAGGAAACAATCCAGAAACCAATGAGAAATTCGCACCTAGGTTAGATACCGTTCTCCCGACACTGGAAGGGCATTTTATTACAGGGTCCGCTTACAAGTACATTCCCACAAATTAAAACTATCTTCTTGTTCTATACATACAGATTCTAATATTTTGACATAATTACTGCATTTATTATTACATTTACATTTTTTTAACATTTATTATTATTACCTTTACCCTAATTATTAAATTTATATTATTACATCTGTTGCATTTATATTTATTTCCACATTTATTACTTCCATTATTACATTTACTAAAGGCGAGTAAGGAAACATTCCAATCCAGAGACATTTAAGAAATTCACACTTAGGTTCGAACACTTTATTAACTTTTAATCTTCATTTTATTTTTATATATATCGAAACTTGACTCTAAAAGGCGAAGTGTTAAAACCCGACCAGATTTCCAGTATAAATTTGTATTTTTATAATTCATTTGATCTTGTGCTAAAAATCGATATTTTTCCTTACAAATCTGTATGCCTCTTTGTTAATCCTCTAATCTTTAATTTTTATTTTTTACTTCTCCGTTTATTGCATATATATATATATATATATATATATATATATGTGTGTGTGTAGATATGTATGTATATATATATATATATATATGTTTGTGTTATTTATTTATTTTTTTTTTTTTTCTGTAACATATATATAGGCCGTAACCTTTTATGTACTTCAGTGTTCCTGAGGATGTCATTAGACGAAAGCGCTTGAGCACCTTTTTGTGTTTCCTTTCCTTCGTGGTTTTATTCATCATATATATATATATATATATATATATATATATATATACACACACAGACCGTGCATGGAACAAGGAACTCTTCTGAGAAAAACACACACACACACACACACACACGCACGCACAGAGTAAACCCTCGTCCAACCCGGGGGTTAGGTTCCTTGAGAACGGCGCGTAGGTAAATCCGCGTGGGATAAATGGGGATACATGAACGCGGCCGCGTAAAGTCTTCCATTAATACTTAGATACGTTGATTTTTTATTCACCCACAAATGAATTTCCCTATCTATATTGTATATGAAATAAGAACATAACATCATAAACAATATCTACATATGATAACTAAAAATATATTTAATGAAAATAGCACGCATCTTCTCTCCACTCTTTCGGCTGGTGCGTATGGTAGACTCATTCCTGTGATACTCGCGGCCAAGTGATGTTATGCTCATCCCTCCACGCAACTTATCTAGAATCTTTATGAGTTGACTCGATGTAACTATGATAATATAGACAGTCACTATTTAAACACCTGAAGGAACAGGCCTATCCTTCTTATAGTTAAGTTTTATATCAAGAGGACCTCACTCAGAACTTATAGGAAGACAAAGTACATCTTCCTTGCTTAAAGCATCGCTGAAACATAAGCAGCTCCGAGCGAGCCGCTATAATAATCGTTAGGAATATGCTGATTCTTCAAAGTTCGTCGACTCGTGTCTCGATGTAATTTTCATGAGTTGGCAGTGGAAAAGTTCGAACACGAAATAATAAATTTGGTTTTCTTGTTGTTATGCAGGCCCGATGCCTACATATGGGTTCTATGTACGTATGGCAATTATTTTCATTCCCAATAGGCTATGTCGTCAATCCCGAGGCAATTTTGTAGATATTTAATTCAATTAATAAATAATTTATATGTCATTAAGAAGTAAAGGTACCACATACGATACCATGTTGTAAGCGTGTATAGTTTTTCCATATACTTCGGGGGGCCGGAGAAAAATTTGTATGTTATAGATTAAATTTTTTGACAAACTTTGTAAAAACGTGTAAAATGGATTAAAAAATGAATTAGGAATTTAGGAAGAGAGAGGTTACTCAAGACCTATTTAAATATAAAAGTTCAAGAGGCCAACTTCTCAAGTTTAGTTAAAGTTATGTCAATCAGTTTGACTCTCCTTAGGTATAGGAAATTTATGGAATAAAGTGAAGTTATTAAGCATTTTAACTTTGCTCATTATTTGTGTAAATTTTATGTCACCAGCTTTTAAATGCTGGTTTACTAATGTTGTTTTGGAGTTTTGTCATGTTTTGTTTTGTTAACGATTTATGTTTTGAAGTGACTTCTACGATGGTGAGTTAATTGAAATGTACTATACTTCCATGTTGTGTTGTTTGGTTAAAAGAATTTGTACTGTATTCAAACCGCCTACCACTTCAGACTAGTCAATACCCGTAGTTTTAGTAGAGTAAATGTTACTCCTCCACACGTAGATCTGGAGGGCTTGGGGCTTTGAATCCTGTACTGTTTTTGTGTTGTTTGGTCTCTGGCCAAGGGAGGCCACAAAACCCTTGTAATAGTTTGCCCTATGGCCAAGATAGGCCATAAGAGCCTTGTTGAAGTTTTGGCTATGGCCAAGGGAGGCCATCAGCCCCTTGTTGAATAAGTTGGGCTATGGCCAAGGTAGGCCATCAGCCCCTTGTTGAATAATTTGGGCTATGGCCAAGGTAGGCCATAAAACCCTTTAGAGTAGTTTGTTTGTATGTGCCACTGTAACCATATAAGTTTTGGCACAAAATTACGTGCACAGAATCAGAGCGCAGCAATAAAAGCTTTTACTCTCTCATCCTTGGTTATGTTCAGATAGGTTGTTGTGTTTGACACATGGAAAGAGTAGTGTGTGTGTGTGTGTGTGTGTATAATTTTTTATTTTTTTATTTTTTTTACATTCCTCTGAATCCAGTTGGTCTTCAAAACTTGGATTCACCACTCCAGTGAAGTCAATACCCGTAGTTATGACTGAGTAAATGTTGTGTCCTACAGGTAGGTCTGGAGGGTTTGGGGTTTTGAAGGAATCCAATCTGTTTGCAAGGAATGTGTGTGTGTGTGGATGAAATCCGTTGTGATTTTTCTTTAAAAGAAGAATTGGATGCTTGGAGTTGTATGTATATATTTATATACTGTATGTATGTGTGTAAATGTGTATTTTGTTGTAGGGTTTTATTTTCGAGTATTGTGTTAGGTTAACCAATTTGGCTGAGTAAAGATCCTCAAATGTTGCATTTGAGACCCTTATATCAAGCCTTGCCTGTTTTATGCCTATATTTCAAATATAACTTAGAATGAGTTACGCCTATATGTCAAATAGGACTTAAAATAGGTTTCGCCTATATGTCAAATAGGACTTAAAATAGGTTGCGCTTATGTCAAATAGGACTTAAAATAGGTTGCGCCTATATGTCAAATCGGACAAAATAGGTTGCGCCTATGTCAAATAGGACTTAAAATAGGTTGCGCCTATATGTCAAATAGGACTTAAAATAGGTTGCGCCTATATGTCAAATAGGACTTAAAATAGGTTGCGCCTATATGTCAAATAGGACTTTGAATGTGTTACGCCTATATGTCAAATATGACTCAGAATGTGTGTGTGTGTGTGTGTGTGTGTGTGTGTGTGTGTAGGTTTGAATTCGTGCAATTACCTTAGGTCTTTGTGATGTTACAGTTCTGAGTTGAATTTTGTGATGTTACAGTTCTGAGTTTAATTTTTTAATGTTAAAGGTTCCACAGATCTACAGAAGCTAATGCTAACAAAGACCCTAAGATCCACTTTAAGGTTAGCCCGAGAGAAAGGAAAGAGTAGGGGGTTAAGAGAAGAGAATAAGGGGTTAATTAAGTAGCAACACCTATCACTCATGGGTTAACATTCATTCAGAAAAAGAGAAAAAAAGGCTCACCATCATCATCAGTCGGCCACTGCCGACAAGTCAGAAAAATAGTCGGAGAGAATAGGAAAGGGGTGAAAGATGAAAAGAAGTAAAATAAGAACGCTTACAAACCATGCAAACACAGTCTTAACTCACTATCATACCATGCAAACTACAGACATGCAAGTAAGGAGAGGATAAGAAGGGAAAAAAAAGTAGGTAAAGTAAAACAAGAAGTGGGTTAGTTTACGCTACGAGCTACATCTACGATCGTGTTAGTCTAATTTTTTTTTTGCTGGCATCACACACTGGCATGTCACAAGCTGGCATTATTGTCAACAGACTCATCCTCGATCACCACCCCTAGAGCTCCTGTTGCTAATTGTTTTATTATATTAAACAACGTTAATAATTTTAACAGAGGGAGAGGGATTGTTTTATTATTATATTAAACAACGTTAATATTTTTAAAATTCCTATCTAAACGGTTCTTAAACATATTAACGCTGGTAGAATTCACGACTGACGCGGGAAGATTATTCCATTTATCAGTTACTTTAAACGTAAAGAAGTTTTTAGCGATATTAGTGATGAAACGTCTGCCACGCAACTTAAATCCGTTATTACGAGTATTATTATTATCGAAAGTGAACAATTTGTCAAAATTTACGTTATCGATGTTATTAACGATTTTGAAAACTTCAATAAGCTCCCCCCTTAATCTCTTAGTTTCGAGTGAATACAGGTCTAACTCTTTAATCCTATCTTCATAAGGCTTGTTGCGCAATGACGGAATCAGTTTCGTGGCACGACGCTGAACCCTTTCTAACCTATCAATATCCTTACGCAAGTACGGGAACCAAAACTGAACGGCATATTCTAAATGATGCCTGACTAGGGACTTGTAAAGGGGCAATATAATATCCTTCGATTTAAATTCGAAATTACGCGCTATGAAGCCTAACATCCTATTAGCTTTTGCGCAAGACTCCAGGCACTGGTTCCTAACCTTTAAATCCTTAGATACGCGTACGCCTAAATCTACTTCCTCGTCAACGCTCGCTAACTCCCTATCATCCATCGTGTACGTGTAATTATTGTTACGAGAACCTATATGCAAAACTTTACATTTGTCTACGTTAAATTGCATCTGCCACTTATCCGTCCACTCCATAATCCTATTTACATCGTCTTGGAGCCTATTTCTATCGTCCTCGTTAACAACCTTACCGCCTATTTTAATATCGTCCGCGAATTTTGACACGTTACTAGTCAATCCTACATCTATGTCGTTAATGTAAATTATGAATAGCAATGGGCCTAACACTGAACCCTGTGGGACACCGTTCCTACATACAACCACCCCGATTCACTACCATTAACTACGACCCTCTGCCTCCTAGCACGAAGCCATTCTTCTAACCAGTTAGCTACCTGACCGCGTATACCGTGCGCTTTGACCTTCGCAATTAATCTCATATGCGGAACTGTATCGAACGCTTTTTTAAAATCTAAATAAATAACGTCAGCCGCTCTATACCGATCGTATTCGCGCACTATTTCGTTATAAAATTCTAACAAATTAGTTAAACGACCTATGGCGTCGAAACCCATGCTGACTACTATTAATCAAATATCTACTTTCTAAGTGATTGATGATACGATCCCTCACTACGGATTCCAAAAGTTTACCGACAACTGACGTTAAGCTAATGGGCCTATAACTGCTAGCTACTGCGCGGTCGCCTTTTTTGAAAATAGGCGTGACGTTAGCTAATTTGAAATCTTCAGGAATAATCCCCGTTTCGAGTGACTGATTAAAAATCTTCGTTAAAGGGCCGACGAAACGTCTTTCAAATCTTTCAAATGTCTGGGATAAAAAGCGTCAGTGCCTGGAGCCTTGCTAACTTTTAGCCTATCGATATAATGCGCAATCTCACCCTCGTAAACAGTTATTTCATCCAAAATAGTCTCGCTACTAAATGAAACGATATCGTCCACGTCGGGGATATTATTTACGTCTTCTACAGTAAAACTGTCGCAAAAAAAGTTATTGAAAATACCCGCCATCGCCTGAGCGTCAGAAGCCAAAGCGCCATTAACATCCACTAGAGGGCCTATGTTATCTTTTATCGGCTTACGATTATTAACGTATTCAAAAAAAAATTTTGGATTGTTTACAATCCGCAGCTATAAGTATCTCTAAATTACGCTTATCATTCCTAACTGATCTTTTAACCTGACGTCTAAGCTTGATATATCTATTAAAGTTAGCTGCCGTGCCATTGCGCTTATTAATAATTGAGTATATACGCTCTATTACGCTCGTTTATGAACTCGCCTATTTTCCTAGTCCACCACTTGGGCCTACCATGATTTCTAGCGCGCTTGGTCCTACGAGGAATAAACTCCCTTTCAATATTCCTAAAACTTTCTTTAAACGCCACCCAATGCAAATTTGTGTTATTACTCATAAATAAGTTATCCCAGTCCACTACTCTCATCCTATCCGCAAAACTATCAAAATTAGCCCTACGAAAATCAGGGGCTTCTATTACGTTACTATCCTTAGTGTTTTCTATCAATAACTTAAACCTAAGAATTTGATGATCACTACATCCTAAACTCTCGCCTACTTCTAAACCTTCGACTATATTCTCGCCGTTCGTCATCACCAAATCTAAAATATTATCTCCGCGCGTTGGTTCGGTAACCATCTATCGTAAAAAGTTATCTTCCATAAACTCAATCAATCTCAAACCCTCCTCATTACCAGTAAAAGTCTTATAATTATCATTCGGGCAGTTAAAGTCTCCGGGCGACAATTATACTATTCCGATTGTCAATAAAGTTACCAAGAAGTGAGTAAAATCTAGTATCTGTATCGAGGGGTTGAACGGTAGGTCTATAAACAACAACAAAATTAAAATTAATACTACGCGCCTAACTTCAACACATATCGCATTAATTGCTGCCGGAAAATCTAACTTAACCTCGATAGCCCTAAGGGAATTACAAATGTACAGCAAAACGCCGCCACCAAACCTATGTAACCTATCATTAGTACAGAGTTTAAAACCTGGTGTATATCAAGTTCCCCCAACAAGTCCCGAGTCACGGAATTTAACCAAGTTTCACTGATAGCAACTATATCGTAGTTGCCGGAATAAATTATCGCCTTAAATTCATTTAATTTATTTCTAATACTACGCGCGTTACAATAAAAGACGTTTAAGTTATTTTTTACCACGGGCGGGCGTTTTAAAATATTTTTCACGTCGCGCCCGCGTTCCCCGGACCCACAACGTTTAAAGAAGGCTTTGACCTATACAGCTTTCGCACGTTTTCGTCTATTAACCTACCTAGCCTAGCATTACCTATTTCATTAAAATGCACCCCCGTCTTTTATAAAAAGGCTAGGATCACTGAATTCGGACCACAGCTTTACGAAGGATACGTTTTCCTCAGCACAAATCTCTTCTAATTTAGCATTAAAAAATATCGTTTTAGACGTAATCCAAAGACCCAAACCGTGCCTAGGGGTAATACCTAGAACTAAAGACCTATCTGACCTCGCCTTTAGGGACCTAATTAACCCCCTATATCTCTCCAAAAGGTCAGGCACTCTCGTATCGGGCCTATACGAGTCGTTGCCCCCTACCATCGTCACTAACATCGAGTGACGGGAGGCAACGTCAATCCTATCCACTTCGTCTCGAACTCTGTCAACCCTGGCCCCTGGGAGACAGACCCTCCTCCTCTTGTTGGATGCCGTTCAACGAACTCTGCGTCCATATGGCGCACTAAAGAATCCCCAATTAAAATAGTTTCCCCCTCATTCACGTCCTTTCCAAATGGGCGAAAGGGTTCGAAACCTCGATAGGGGGGGGGATTCCTATCACCTAACGTACGCGGCCTAGCTCCACCCTTAACTTCTCTAAATCCCTCCCCATCTACTAATCTCGGACTAGCCTTAACCCCTTCCTCAACTCTATCCAACCTTCCCGATAAGCTACTAAACTAGAAACTAGATTATGCACCTCACCCTTCAAATTACTAACGTCTTCAACGTTAGTATTGGTTCGGCTTTCGTCAACCGTAGCCCTACCCCTGCCTCATCAAGCGTTGCAAGTCTTTCCGTTACCTCACGTACACTGTTTTATTCAACTATTTCCTCCCTTAACTCGCAAAAGAAACAAACTGATCTCTCGGTAACGCCATAGGACCGCCGTTATAATCTTTAAATCCGAATACCACCGGTTTACCCCACACCTAACACACGACGCTTTCTGCGACGGCATCGCGCAGTTAAAATTAGTTTATAACCGTCACAAGTTAAGTTAAATTAAGCCGGCACGCTATGAAAACTTCTAAATCGCTAAAAACCACTAATATTCAATTACTTAACTATAACAATGTAATATAAACGCAAGTATATAAAATTCAAAACTTACCAAAAGTAAAGTTGTTAGCAATATGCAAAATAGAAGCAATATCAGAGAGCTCAGGAAATGCGCCCGTTCAGTACAGAGTTTAATTTCTTGATGTTAAAGGTTCGAGTTTAATTTCTTGATGTTAAAGGTTCGAGTTTAATTTCTTGATGTTAAAGGTTCGAGTTTAATTTCTTGATGTTAAAGGTTCGAGTTTAATTTCTTGATGTTAAAGGTTCGAGTTTAATTTCTTGATGTTAAAGGTTCGAGTTTAATTTCTTGATGTTAAAGGTTCGAGTTTAATTTCTTGATGTTAAAGGTTCGAGTTTAATTTCTTGATGTTAAAGGTTCGAGTTTAATTTCTTGATGTTAAAGGTTCGAGTTTAATTTCTTGATGTTAAAGGTTCGAGTTTAATTTCTTGATGTTAAAGGTTCGAGTTTAATTTTTTGATGTTAAAGGTTCGAGTTTAATTTTTTGATGTTAATGAGTCTTATGAGTAAGTTAAATTGCTGAAATAAATTTTATAACCTACACCACAGGTTGAATTATAAATTTAGTGTTTTTAGTTAGGATAGGCCTTGAGTGTAAAGGGTAGGGCCTACTTTGTGAGATAGGCTTCTTGTATATTGAAATTGCAATTTGTAGTGTTTGAAGTAGGCCTTTAGTGTATGAGTATGTTAGGCCTATTAGGTAAGGTAACGTGGGCCTACTAAATATACTTATGTTGAAATTGATCTTTTATAGGTCCTAAAATGAGTTAAGCCTGTTAAATCAACAAGGCTTTGTTTTGATTTAAAGAGTAGGACCTATTAAATAGGCTTAATGTGAAGTGGGCCTACTAAATAGGCTTAGGTTGAAATTTGGCCTATTTTTATAGGACCTAAAATGAGTTAAGCATGTTAAATGAACAAGGCTTTGTTTACGGTTAGTGTAAAGGTAAAGGAGTCGGTTCCCCAGTTACACGGGCCACCATCCGAAAAAACTAAGGGGCTTATGGTTGAAATTGGCTTCAACCTTCGCCGATTGGAAATTATCATGTAGTTATTGTATGGAGCAGTGGTTCCCAACCTTTTCACCACAAAGGACCCCTTTTATTTTTATTTTTTTCCCACGGACCCCATGTTTTTGAAAGATTCCGTCTACCAAACAAACTGTTTTTATTAACTAATAATTAACTCGTTTTCTCATTTTTCACTATCAAATAAAGGACAGAAAGTGAGTATGCAATTAAAATACAGCGTATTAAAAAAAGTATTAATAATTCCAGCCAAGAGCAAGGAAACTTGAAATTTTAGCCTAAGCGCCCTTATCGTGGGTAAATGTACGATTTCTATTGGAAACTCTCGAAATATTGAAAGCTCACGGACCCCCAGTACTACCTTCGCGGACCCCAGGTTGGGAACCACTGGTATAGAGAATGAATGACAAAAGCCCTATGTTTTTTCGTTAGAGAGTTATGAATATGTAGGTCTTCAAAGGACCTCTTTGTTTATTTGCCTTCGGTATTATTTCGTTGGGCCTCGCTTCTGTTTCGATGTAGGGCGCGACGATCCTTTTCGATGTCGGGCCGTGGTACGATGGAGCTGCACAATGAGTTGACTCGACGTAACTAATATAGGCAGTCACTATTTAAGCACCTGAAGGAACAGGCTTATCCTTCTTATAGTTATTAAGTTTTATATCAAGAGGACCTCACTCAGAACTTATAGGAAGACAAAGCACATCTTCCTTGCTTAAAGCATCGCTGTAACATAAGCAGCTCCAAGCGAGCCGCTATAATAATCGTTAGGAATCTGCTGATTCTTCAAAGTTCGTCGACTCGTCTCTCGATGTAATTTTCATGAGTTGGCAGTGGAAAAGTTTGAACACGAAATAATAAATTTGGTTTTCTTGTTGTTATGCAGGCCCGATGCCTACATATGGGTTCTATGTAAGTATGGCAATTATTTTCATTCCCAATAGGCTATGTCGCCAATCCCGAGGCAATTTTGTAGATATTTAATTCAATTAATTAATAATTTATATTTAATTAAGAAGTAAAGGTACCACATACGATACCATGTTGTAAGCGTGTATAGTTTTTCCATACCTTGCGACTTTTCTTCTCTTCACTATCACGTGTAGATGCTTTACGTTTTGGTGCCATACTACTGTCTAAGGGCAATGGCAAAACAACACAACTGAACTGAAACGCGGTAGCGGGACTGAGACAAAGGGTGATGCGAGGGGTGACGCGAAAGGGAGGGAGATGCGGGAGTGTTGGAGTGTGTAGGAGAAAACACTAGAGCACACATTAGCACGCGTACAGTACTACTGTATTAGAGCGTGTTTGGCGGACCGTGTATAATCAAATTTTCCGCTTTCGGCAAATAATTGTTCGCATTTATTTTTCCGAGTATAAGCAAATTCGCGCTGGACAAACACGCGTTGGACGCTTACATTCACTTCATCAGCTGACATGACAATAATGCACCTTCCTCAAGGCAATATTATCCACAGCCCATCCCCGCAAACTACTCGACGGTGTACCCAGTCTGCTTCATATACCCTGAGGTGGCACATTGACAGCCCATCGTCACCCGTATACCACATCGCTCCACTTTTTTCTGTCCAACGCGCATCTTTCACCCTCCCAGACGTCCAGGCCTTGCTAACCCAAAGCTTCCCTCACTCCATCGTTTCATCTCCTCGGTCTACCCCTCCCCCTTTCCTCATCCGTGTCCGACACGTAAATCCTCTTCAGCATCGTCGTCTCTCATTCTCTCCATATGCCCAAACCATTTTAACACCCCTTCATCTTTTCTCTACACTATTTTTATAACCTTACAACGGTTTCGTGCGATGATTTCTCATTTCGCGAAGGTCAAGCTTGTCGCCCCTCCTCTCAAGTTTGTCCTGGTGAAGTAGTGAGTTGGATTCTTGCGCTCTCCACCTCACATAGCCAGGTACGCCCGGCTCATTGGGGATTGTTCTGAGCCAGGCGTCTAGTCTTCTTTTGAAGATTTCCACTGCAACTCCCTTCGTGTTTCTTAGGTCTTTGGGCAACTGATTAAACAGTTTTGGTCCTCTCACTACAAAACTATTTTCTTTCAGGGTTAAGGATGTTCCCTGTCTCGCCTTCAATTTGGGAATACGACACAGTCTACCGCTTCTACTTTCCACCGTTGTTTTGGGAGTTATAGGGTTCAGAGTAAGATTAGGGACTAGTTTCTCCATTATTTTCCAAGTGTAAATAATGGTGTATCTCTCTTCTCCTTTCCAGTGAATGTAGGTCTAGTTCTCGAAACCTTTCCCAGTAATTTAGTTCTTTGCACCCATTGATCTTGGCTGTGAAGCTTCTTTGGATCCCTTCCAGCTGTCTAATGTCTTCTTTTTTATATGGGGATGTTAGGACCGAGCAGTATTCCAATTTGGGTATTATCAGGGTTTTCAGTAGAGGAATCATTACATTCCTATCCCTTCGTTTAAAGTTTCTCAATATCTGACCCGTTATTCTCTTTGCTCTGTTTACTGCTATTTTATTTTGTGTTTCAAATTTCGCATCATTTGTCATTACAACCCCTAAATCTTTTGCTCTGAATTTCCTGTCCATTTTGGGTATAATATTCCATGGATTTTAGGTCTTCTCTTTTTCCGGACCGTAATAGCTGAAATTTCTCTGTGTTAAACTTCATATTGTTGTCTTCCGTCCACTTGTAGATTCAGTTTATGTCGGTTTGTAGAGATCCTATGTCTTCTGGGTTTCTTATTTTTCTACTGATCTTTGTGTCATCCGCAAAGGATGTTACTGTGCTGTCTCTGGTAACGTCCTCATCTATGTCAGTTAGCATGATTATGAAGAGTAGTGGAGCTAATACTGTTCCTTGTGGTACCGAGCTGAGGACCTCTGATTCTGATGAAGATACTCCTTGTACTGTAACGACTTGCCACCACTCACTAAGGAAATTATATATCCATTTCCCTACTTTTCCTGTTATTCCCATATATTTCAGTTTATGTATTATGATTCCGTGGTCACACTTGTCGAACGCTTTAGCAAAGTCTGTGTATAGTACATCATAGTTTTCATTACTTTCAAATGAATCAATAATGTTGTTGACTTCTTGTAGTGTTCCATTAGTTGTGATAGGCATGATCTGCCTGACCGAAACCCGTGTTGGTTATCAATGAATTTTTTCTGAGTTTCCAAAAAGTCAGATTTTCTGTGTAACTATTCTTTCAAATATTTTAGTGAGATGGGATGTAAGCGATACTGGCCTATAGTTTTTGGCCTCGGATCGATCTCCTCCTTTATATATTGGGACTATGTTCGCGCTCTTCAGGATGCCCGGTATTTCTCCCGTGTCTAATGATCGTCTCCATATCCAGTATAGGGGCTCAGCGATTGCATTCTTGCAGTTTTTGATCAGTGTGGCATTCCATTTATCCGGTCCTGCCGCTGAGTGTGTTTTTAGTTTCCCTATGGCTTGTGTAATATCATCCATCGTAAAGTCGAAATCCGTTATACTTTCCCCTTGTGGTTCTTTTTCAAAGAAAGCGTTTCTATCGCATATCAATTTGTCAGTTTTGGGGATACTGAAAGATGATTCGGACTGAGCTCTTAATATTTCAGATACTTCTGTTAGATCATCAGATAAATCACTGTTCTCATTTTTTAAAGGTCCGATAGTCGCATGGTTTTTCGACTTTTTTTTTGCAAAATTAGAGAAGCACTTTGAGTTAACCTTTATCGCTTCTATAGCATCTTCTTTTTCTGTATGCTTCTCGAATAGTTCCTGTATGACGACATCGATACTTTGTAGTTTATCATTTAATATTTTTCTGATGTGGTTATCTTTACAATTACTTAATTTTGCAGTCACTCTTTTTCTCTTTCGGAACAATGCCCTCTCTTGTCTTTCGAACCTCCTGCTCTTTCCTCTTTGTTGTATCTTTGGGACATGTTTTTCCACAATTTCTAACGTCATTAGCATTTCCGTTGTCTTGGCCTCGAAAATGGTTTTCCGATCTATTACTTCCATGCTGGATGTCACATCTTCCCAGTTTATAGCTTTGGAGTGAAAATTAAAAATTTCGAATTTGCTTCTTTCTGTTGTGCGTGTTTTCCTTTTCTGTTGCCTTTATATTAGTTGTTATTTCAATGATGTTGTGGTCCGATATCATAGTTGGGAATATTTCTACATTATCAATTAGATTACTGTTGCTTGTGAATACCAAATTTAGGCAGTTGTTTTTTCTTGTTTTTTCTGTTATTTCTTGCGCTAACATAAACTCATCAGCTAAAGCTAGTAGCATTTTTACCTGCTCCTGGTCTTCTCGTGTGCCCCCCTTGTCCTAGTGTATACATATATTTTTTCCTATCCTTTTATATTTCATGAATGGGAAATTAAAATCATCACAGAGAAAAATATTTGTGGTTGGAGAGTGTAGATCTTTTACGAAGTTTCTTACCTCTGTAGTGGAATCTAAAAATTTTGAGGTTGGCGTAGTTGTTTGAGGTACTTATAGCCATTTCTGCTATGTGCCTTTATTTATTTATTTATATATATATATATTAGGGTGATTCAAATATGGGGGTAAACATTTTTTTTTAATATTTTAATGTGTTCAACCCTTTAAATGGTTCATTTCAGCATAAAAACAACTATCCTAAAATATTTTAGCAAATTTTTAATTTTTAGGGGTTGCTACCAGCAATTAAAAATTGACAGAACGACTCAAATTGTCAAATTTTTCCACACCACCCAGGGGGTACAGTACAAGGCGCATTGCTTTTTTTTAATGTGGAAAGCTCCCCCGTAGGTCCTGCCATAACCAGAAGCATGCATAATTAAACTAGCATGATATTTGAGACATTAGCTGTCCTTACTTCATCAATGTTTCTTTCTTTCTATCAGGGTAAACAGCCCTGTAGTTTTTCACTACTTGTAGCAAGAATTGTTTTTGATCTTCGTCATGTGTTAGTATTTTATTGTATTCATCCATTAATTTTACTCCTCTTTCCGCTATATCATTCACGACTTTCCACTGTTTGATAGATTTCTTAGCGGAGTTATACTCTTCATCATTATGCCATTCTTTAGCATCTTTGAGTAAAAATTTTGAACTAAATTCTGTTATTGTAAAGAATCTGAGTATTTGATGACAAAATCTTATTTCTTCGTTGGAATAAATGCAGGATCTAGAAAAGCCCGTTTTGCAGGAAGAGTTTCTGTTGTATTTTGCAAGGCCTTTACAATTTTGTTTTTCGTTTCAGTAGGCACTTCATCATCATAAAAGGCCAAGGCTACCAGTTCTTCTGATAGGTACCAGAGGTGACCTAACAGTTTTTTAATAGCAACAAATGCAATTGTGTCATTTATTTGTTTGTAGACTACAAGATTCTGTAATAATTCCAGAGCAAGACGAGGAGCGCAAGATGGCACAGGAGCTGTAAACCATGCCTTTACATATAACCGAGTAGCAAATAGACAGATGTCTTTTAGTCCTTTTTTGTCTTTTACTGAAATTTTGAACTGAGATTTGAACATAAAAATTTTTAATGAATATGTAATTTTGGCCATCCACCTAGCCTGATGAAGTCCCGCTGGATGTTTAAATTTGATTCCACCTTTTGGTTCACCTCCCAAAAAAATAATTGTTAACTGCAATAGTTGGAATGTATCTAGTTGATTTGTTGCAAATATAATTATGTCATCTTTGATGTCATGAATATTTTCATAGATATCTGGATCTGATAATGCTGTCTCGTAGTCCTCCTTATTAATGCTTGACCATTTTTCTCTGAACTTCTTAAAAAGGACTATATCTGGGCCAGAAGATGGTGATAAAGACTTTGAAACAACAGCTTCCAGCATAATTTCAAATATATGGTGTCGACATGCCAGCCACAATAAATCGTTGTCGAATTTTTGTTCTAGAAGAATAGCTGCACCATTTCTAGGACCAGTATTGGCTGCCGTTGTATTGAAACACATGCATTTTATTTGTTCGCAGATGTCCCATTCAAGCGATGTCTGATTGTTTGCATTAAAAAGAGACGCATTTCTGTCACTCAATTTTGCAACATCAAGACTTCCTAATAATTTATCATCAAACAATTTTCTACGTTTGCCAACCTTACTTTTCCATGTTGAAGGTTGTGCAGCACAGAAACCAGATTCATCACTTTTACTCTCCTCTGATTCTGATGATGTACTGGTGAGTATGACAGCCTCTTCACTCTTCTTTCTTTTGATCTCTTCTGCTTTCCTCTTTTCATAACGTTGTTGCTTTTCTGCTCTTTGCTCTTTTTTAGCAACAGCCTTATCAATGGTACCCATTTTTCCATGACGTCCTTTCTCAAGTTGCATTTTCAAGAATTTCTTATCATCTTCTATTTTTATAAGCTGCATAGCATTCTCATGAGCAATGTCAAATAAGTTTTCCAGTTTATCTTTCCATTTTTCTTCTTTATTATTTAAATTTTGTGATCTTTTCAATTTGTTTGCTTTGTTTTTCTTAAGCAGCTGTCATTCCTTCAGTATTCCTTGAATTTTATCTACTACATGTATTCTTTGTTTTGCTGGTATTCCTGCTTTTTTCCAAACCGCTAGCACATCATCTGCAGTACAGCAGCATGATTCTCTAATGTCTTGCTTTTTAATATGTCTGTAGTGCATGAAGAGGGCCATCATTTCCTTCTCTAATGGTAATACGGATGTTTTTAGTACTGCAGAGGGCTGCCCAATTAACCATACTTCAGTTTCTTTTCTTGTAGAACTTCTCACAAATGAGCAACTGGGTGATGGTGAGTTAGGCCTAGCTTCCATAATCGATTAATTGGTATCAAAATTACGAGTTCCAAGCAACAATTAAAAGCAAGCTAGTGTATAAACCATTAATTAAAAATTCTGAAATATAAACAATTAAACATAAAATCATAAGTTGTAAAAACAAACAAATTGGAAAAGAGGGAAACTTTGACGCCTGGTAGCACATAGTAAATTTTATTTAAAATTCACCAAATCTGGCATACACTACTTTTTTTTTGTCATAGGGAACAAAAATACAGGTGGAACAATTAAAAAAAAAAACTGATTTTTTTGAATCACCCTAATTATATATATATATATATATATATATATATATATCCCCGCAAGGGGGTTCTAAGCTCGTGCTCTTGAGTGCTCTTTGTGCTCGTTTGTACGTGCTTGTTCCTGGAGGTTTCACGTGCGCCCTCCCGGCCCTAGCACCCAAGGATGATGGGGCTCGACCCTGCAGTCCTTGGTCTTTTTCCACTTCGACTGTCCCCTCCACCCTTTCTTTTTCCTCTGTCTTTCCTCTCACTTTTTCTTTGTTTTTCCGCTGAGATATGCCCTTTAAATAGAGGCGAATCGGTTCTTCCTGAACTAAAAAAAAAATATATATATATATATGGGAATGAACTCAGAATGGTCCCCTGAGTTTTTTATGATACACACAAACAGTGCATGGAACAAGGAACTCTTCTGGGATAATTAAATCCACTATAGTCCGAATAAGTAATGGTAAATGACAAATACCATAGTTTTTCTTTTTCATGATGCTAGCCCGACGTGGGCAACGGGTCACTCGCGAAGAGGTCCCATAAATATAGCTTCCCTCACCAGCTATCTGCAAAGCAGACAGGATCCAGCTTTGGGACATGGATCTAGGGTTTAAAGCACCTAGCCATGCTACATTTAGAACCTCAATATAAGCAAAAGACTCGCTGCCTTCACGTCAGATTGAATGCATCAAAGAAAAAGGGGGTAACTATTATATTTTTAGCCAAAAACCAAAACTTAAACCGGGCTAGCATCATGAAAAAGAAAAACTATGGTATTTGTCATTTACCATTACTTATTCGGACTATAGTGGATTTAATTATCCCAGAAGAGTTCCTTGTTCCATGCACTGTCTGTGTGTATCATAAAAAACTCAGGGGACCATTCTGAGTTCATTCCCATCTTGAAACGGACATGTTATGTGCCTTGAAAAGTGGACGCTCAATTCTGCCAGTTGAGGTTTAAGTTTTGGTTTTTGGCTAAAAATATAATAGTTACCCCTTTTTCTTTTTCTTTGATGCATTCAATCTGACGTGAAGGCAGCAAGTCTTTTGCTTATATTGAGGTTCTAAATGTAGCATGGCTAGGTGCTTTAAACCCTAGATCCATGTCCCAAAGCTGGATCCTGTCTGCTTTGCAGATAGCTGGTGAGGGAAGCTATATTTATGGGACCTCTTTGCGAGTGACCCGTTGCCCACGTCGGCTAGCATCATGAAAAAGAAAAACTATGGTATTTGTCATTTACCATTACTTATTCGGACTATAGTGGATTTAATTATCCCAGAAGAGTTCCTTGTTCCATGCACTGTCTGTGTGTATATATATATATATATATATATATATATATACAGGGCTATTGAAAATTATTCATCCGATTTCAACTGAGAATACTTCCGTACCTATCAACCGTGCATCAACTGGGCATACACCACATGAAAGAGGAAACCTCCGAGTTTTACAAGATCACCGCGAGAGGGCTCCAAAGTCACGCCGTGGCCTAACCTAGCAACAAACAGTCAGTGTGAAAATGGCGTGGGCCCCATGACTTGGTGCTCCACAGCTGGCCCCCTAGGTCGCCGGATCTTACACCGTGCGACTTCTTCCTTTGGGGGTACGTTAAGGATACTGTGTACGTGCCACCGTTGCCCACATCTTTGGATGAGCTCCGAACTCGCATTGTTACTGCCGTAGAGTCAGTGACAACGGACATGCTGGAGCGAGTATGGGAGGAATTCGACTATCGTGTCGACGTTGCTCGTGTAACTAGGGGAAGTCACATAGAGCATTTATGAGGTGAGAGACAAAATTTGGACAGTTTTTCTTTTGGTTGATGTATCACAAATCACACTGTATTTGTAACATTAAAAAATATTTTCATTTGAAATCAGGTGAATCATTTTGAATAGCCCTGTATATTATATATATATATATATATATATATATATATATATATATATTATTATATATATATATATATATATATATATATATATATATATATATATATATATATATATATATATATATATATATAGTGGTAGCATATCTGACCGGCAATCGGAAGATCCTGGGTTCGATTCCCGGGCGGTCACCTTTTTTTTCATTTGTTCGTTATTTCTCTTCTTCGTGTGCAGAACACTCCTCTATACTTACGTCGTTTCTATACATTAATATACTGCGTGGTCATTGCAGTTAAATGTGTATGTGTATATATATATATATATATATATATATATATATATATGCTGCAAACCCACAAGGAAAAAGAAAAACGATTCCAAGGCCTTTCGTGTTTTCAGAGCTACACCTCGTCAGGGAATAAGGGAATATTCCATGACGAGGTGTAGCTCTGAATACACGAAAGGCCTTGGAATCGTTTTTCTTTTTCCTTGTGGGTTTGCAGCATTCATTCATTTCACGTGTTTAATTGTGAAATTCATCCCATATATATATATATATCAAAGCTATTGACTTCTCCTTAGGGAAACGGAGCTTACAGATGAACAGAAGGATCAACACAACGGCATACATTTTCATTTATTTGTACTTCAGACGTTTCGACAAATCTTTTGTCATCATCAGTGAATTAAGTCTTAAAACCTTAAAACAAAAGTAAAGAGTGAAAAGTGAAAATTACATCAATACAATATTAAAACCATTAAAATTAAAACCTTAAAGCAAAATGAAAATTGCATCAATACAAAATTAAAATCATTTAAATTTCATCACTATAAAAACTAAAATTAAATTAAATTACCTCAATAGGTAAATACACAGTGTTTACATCCACCTCCATACTTGGAAAAGCCGAAGAGAACACTGGATGGTCAGAGGATTAGAAAGGGTATGTCTATGAGAATCGGTTGGTTAGTTAAAAGAGCTGTAATTTGTAGGATGAGCTATTATTGTTAAGGGAGGGTTTGTTTCTATAGATGTACAAAGATTCTAAAATTCGGAGTTCTGTGAGGTTATTGGATCTAGTTAAAATTTCAAACAGTTTTGTGAAGGGGATGGTTGTTTTCATTGCTATGGTTTCTAATTGGGGATTGTGGAGGGCTACTGAGGGGACGGTTGGTACGGACTGACAAGCCGTTACGAAGAAATTTGGTTGAAAAGTTGTCCTAGTAGTTTTAAACCCATATATTACAGAAGATACGTGGATGACACTCTTAATATTTAACCATCCTTCACACGTAAAACATTTTCTTGATTATCTTAATAAACAACATAGTAATATTAAGTACACATGTGAAAACGAAACAAATAATAGTTTACCTTTCCTGGATGTTTTAGTTAAACGGGCTCATAATAAGTTCCATACTTCACTATTTCGAAAACAAACTTTTACTGGCTTGGGAACCAATTATTTAAGTTGTATGTTTTATAAATATAAGATTAGTGCTATAGTAACATTATTAACAAGAAGTTACCGTATTTGTTCTGATTACTTTTCGTTAAACGAAGAATTTAAATTTTTAAAACAGTACTTTATTAACAATTACTACCCTTCTCATCTATTCGATAACCAATTAAAGAAATTTTTAAATAACACTTTTAATACTAAACTCCCCATAACTACAGTACAAAAAGAAACCAGATATATTAAATTACCTTTTTATGGTTATTTATCATTGCGTATTCGAGGTGAATTGTCCAAACTGCTCAAGTCTAGTTATCCCCAAATAAATTTTAGATTCGCCTTCGTCAACCCACTTAAATTATCAAATTTTTTAAAGTTCAAAGATGAATTCACCAAAACTGTATGCCCCAATGTTGTTTACAAATACACGTGCGACAGCTGTAAAGCTGCGTATATTGGCAGCACTCAACTCCAACTGGAGGTGCGCCTTTCTCAACATTTGGGCTTGTCAGTCCGTACCAACCGTCCCCTCAGTAGCCCTCCACAATCCGCAATTAGAAACCATAGCAATGAAAACAACCATCCCCTTCACAAAACTCAGTTTGAAATTTTAACTAGATCCAATAACCTCACAGAACTCCGAATTTTAGAATCTTTGTACATCTATAGAAACAAACCCTCCCTTAACAATAATAGCTCATCCTACAAATTACAGCTCTTTTAACTAACCAACCGATTCTCATAGACATACCCTTTCTAATCCTCTGACCATCCAGTGTTCTCTTAAACTTTGCCAAGTATGGAGGTGGATGTAAACATTGTGTACTTACCTATTGAGGTAATTTAATTTAATTTTAGTTTTTATAGTGATGAAATTTAAATGATTTTAATTTTGTATTGATGCAATTTTCATTTTGCTTTAAGGTTTTAATTTTAATGGTTTTAATATTGTATTGATGTAATTTTCACTTTTCACTTTTGTTTTAAGGTTTTAAGACTTAATTCACTGATGATGACAAAAGATTTGTCGAAACGTCTGAAGTACAAATAAATGAAAATGTTTGCCGTTGTGTTGATCCTTCTGTTCATATATATATACAGTGCCCGCGAAAAGTATCCGATCACTCAAGAAAATACAATATTTTCCCTTAATATTCAGAGACACGTAATTCACTTTCTATTTGTTCTAGCGACATCTGGTAACTTTGAGGTTGCTCGCTGATATGAGAGCTATCCAACGCATTCTCAAATTAGTGTTCTGGTAGCCTTCGTTGCGGGTGGCTGTGTCTCAAATTTGTCAGATTTCACTGTTTGTGTAAATTTCTTGATATTTTTTTTTTTTTTACAGAAAGTGGTGTAAATAAAATTTATATATAATGTGTGCTAAAAAACAACTTAAGAGTGATTGTCGAGGTGCTATTGTTGCTTTGCATGCATGTGGGAAATCACAGAGACAGATAGCTAAGGAATTAAACATATCCCAAAGTACCGTTAATTTATGGGTTTCACGGGCTAAGAACAATGGTGGCCTAACCACGCCAGTCCCTAAAAAACGATCTGGCAGACCGAGAAAAACAAATTCGCGAACAGACAAACTTATGAAACGTTTAGTATTGAAAAACCCAACAATAACTGCGAAAGAAATAAAATTTAATATGAATAATTTGTTATCTGGTGTTTCTGAACGAACTATCCAGGAGCGGCTCCAAAAAGAACTCGGATTACCATCTCGCCATGCTGCTAAGAACCGTTCATTAATGAAAAAATGCGTAAAAAACGTGTCGCATTTTGTAAAAAATACATTCATTGGACTGTTGATGACTGGAAGAAGGTTTTATTTAGCGATGAGTCGACATTTTTGACATTCAAGTTGTCCAAAAAAGGTTCGCCGGCCTATTGGCTCAAATAGGATGGACCCTAAATACACCCTAAAGACAATGAAACACCCTCCAAGTGTGATGGTTTGGGGTTGTTTCGGTTACTATGGGCGTGGAAACTTATATTTTCTTCCGAAGAACACAACTATGAATGGTGCACGGTATTTAGCAATGCTACAGGATAAACTTCTAATGGCAATGGCAATCCAAAGGACAAAAACATACATGCATGATGGTGCACCATGTCACAGGGCCAAAATAGTGACAAAATGGATTACTGACAATAAATTTGATATTTTGGATTGGCCTGGTAATAGTCCAGATCTCAATCCGATAGAAAATCTGTGGCTAATAATAAAAAATAAGGTTGAATGCCACGACACTGGCTCAGTCGAAAAATTACAAGAGGCCATCAAAAAGGTATGGTGCAAGGAAATATCAGTGGAAGTTTGTCAAAACTTGATTAAATCCATGCCAAAACGTCTAGAACAAGTCATCCAAACCAAAGGACAGATGACAAAATACTAATATAAGGTTAGTATACATTTAAACATTGTTTTTTATGTAAAAAATACAAATTTCAAGGGTGATCGGATACTTTTCGCGGGCACTGTATATATATATATACACACAGGGTGTTTCAGGAGGAAAGGTCAATACTACGGCAGGTGATAGTATCGGTCATTGTGAGAAAAAAGTTCATACGAACATGTCTAATTCTGAATGGTTACGGAGATAGAGCTGTTTGAATCTGATGCGCGCGCAGCTCTTCCTCCCCCTTCCCTCCCCTATAACCTTGAACCATATAAGCTGTAATGTAAGCATGTAACATAAGCCAATCGACAGCTGACTGTTGTGAGTGACATTGTTTGGTGTTTGAAGCAGTGTTAAGAATGCCACACACCTTCACACATGCCGAATATGCAGATATGGTGTGTGTACAGTTTTTGCGATGGAAGTGCAACAGCTGCTGTTGCAGAATACCGTCGACGGTTTCCGAACGACAGAATTCCAGATCGAAGTGTTTACCAGGGTTTTCAACACATTGCGTGAGATTGGTACACTTCCCAGCGCTCATGTTTCATCTGAACGTGAAGGTCAACAAGATGTGGATGAAGTAGAAAACATTCTTCAGTTGGTAGAGCGTAGTCCTACTACTAGCTCACGAAGAATTTCTACACGTCTCGGTGTACCACACACAAGAGTATGGCGCGTATACCAGCGCTTTCAAGTGGCCCCAGAGATAAAAATCTAGTGGCGTGAGATCCGGGCTTCTAGCTGGCCATTTCACAGGTCCTCGACGTCCTATCCAATGACAGGGAATTGTTGGTACAGGTATTCCCTTACTTGGGTGCAGGAGTGCCGTCTTGCTGGAACCATGTTGGGAAATTTCCTTCTTCGTTCAAGACACTGGGAAATGCTTATTCCTTGAGCATACGTAGGTAGGTGCCTCCAGTGACATGTTCATCATAAAAGAGGGGGCCTATGATGCGATCCTTCCAAATTCCACACCATACCATCACCCGAGATGCACCTTGCTACTTTGAAGAGGTATACCAGTGAGGGTTGTTTTGAGACCAGTAGCGGGTGTTTTGTCAATTTACCTCACCACCCTGTATATATATATATATAATATATATATATATATATATATATATATATATATATATATATATATGCAGGGTGTCCCAGGAGGAAATGTCAAGAATCTACTTAGAAATACCCAAAGAGTGAAATGGTGCAAAGTATTATATCGATATGGGTAATTAAAACATAATAAAAAGGCGATCTAGATACTATTTAATGACACTTGTGGTTTACAAGAAGTACAAACATACAATACACTATTGCACTTATTGCAGAATGGTTTCAAAGTGACCCCCTCCTTCTTCAATGAACGCGGCGAGCCTCCGATCCATCGAGTCTTGCCAAGGAAAACGCGGAAGTTCATTTCTGAGGTTTATGAACGCATCCTGTATAACCCAAATGTAGAGGCCTGTATCTCGGTAACGGTTGGGAATCAGGCACATGTCGATATAATACTTTCTACTTAATAATACCCAGAGTCAAATGGTGCATTCTTGACATTTCCTCCTGGGACACCCTGTATATATATATATACACACACACACAGTATGTATATATACATTACACATACACACACATAGCACACATACACAAGGAATTACCCAAACCAATATAATTCTAGAATGATAAATGTTCAATTTGTAGTGACCTCCCAATCTGCTCAAAATTTTGTGTGTGTTACTATTGCATAGTTTAACAAGAGCAGCCTTGAGGAGATTGACATTTTAAAGTTTGAAGTTTTACCATACTATCTTGGACCACCCTATTGTCCACCTTAGCGCAACACAGTGTCTCATACCACAGATCAGAACTAACTGAAAGAAAAGACTGAGGATTAGTAGTCGTAATTTCGTTAACATAAATTACCACCATTGCTGCCATCTATCAAATTACACACAAGTAGGAATTTGTTGTTTGCACATCTTAAAATGTCTGTAGCTCTGCAATGGTTGGAAAATAGCACCTATGTTGTATTAATTTTTTTTTACTCTGTCACCCCCCAAAGTATGGCAGACCAGTTGTGAAACACCCTGTATATATTTGAGAGAAATAAAGTGCTGCAAGTTAGAAACCATATTTTGCTTGTGTATGTATAAAAAATAGGATTTATACCAATTGACAGTTGCTTAACATTTAATTTTTTTGTATTTTGTACTTTTCATGTGAGCTTCAATTACCACATGTAAAAATATTTCTCTGCTATATCATAAACTATATCTGAAATGTTTTGAATACAGTCATGTTTGGAAAACATCCTTTTTGCTTTGTTTTATGTAAGTCAGATTTCGTCTTCTCTACCTCAGTTTGGCCAAGTTTTACAATGAGAAATAGATGTAGGGATGTTTGTCAGAGCTGCTGGTCAGGCCTGTAAAGGTTGAGTTTTATTGTAGGCCATTTAGTTTAAAAGCTTAGCTTTGCATTAGTTTGGATTTCTTGATGTTGGAAATGCATTTTTATTTCCCTACTGAAGGCCATGTACTGTGAAAGTACCAGACTGGTTGTATTTGCTTGAAGTTATACAACATATCTTTTGTGTTGTCTACAGGATTTGGTTGTATTTTCTGGAATTTTCTGGACCTCTCACACCTTTTTCAGAGAAAATTGCTCATACATTCAGTCACCTACACAGAGCATTTTTTAAGCTTTTCCCACTGGCCGACAAAGGCAGATCGGGAAGTGGGAGGGGGGATTAAGGCAGGGGTGTGCTGCCAATTTCTTAACAACCAGTTCTGATACAGATACGGGTGTAAATCGGCGAGCGCCAATGATGCGAGTCATTAAGCTAAGGGGTATGGGGTGAGCAGTAGCTCCTCCAGTTGGGTCTGGGGCAGAGCCCTGGAAGCCAATGCATTTTAGCTTTTCCAAACAACATTTTGTAACATTTTGGCAGAAATTATTTAACATATTCTTTATACTCACTAATGACATAATTATCTAAAAATAAACTAATTTTCCATCAAAAAATAAATAAATATTGAAACGACCACTGCTTGTGATACTACCTATATTTTTCAATAAAATCCTGAAAAAATGAAAAAAATTTTAGATATAAATGAATTTCTACTGACTATTAAATATTTGCTAAAAACAAACAAATGGTTCGGTGATCCAATCAAAATTTAACAACTGGTTCGGGTGAACTGGACTGAACACCCTTAGATTAAAGATACTATGGATCCGGATGTTCCCTAATCAGGCCACCATCCCTGTGTGGTATGAAATAACACTAGCATTATCTAGATATAAATATTCAATGTAAATTTCATATTTACATTTAGGATAAACAGTTCTAATTGTGGCATATGTGCATGTATTATATGTATTTATATGGCTTCCAAGACAATTATATTTTTGCAAATTTTGAAAATTCCTTGTCACCCAGTACCCTAAAATTTCATTTATTGGGCGACAAATTTTCTTCACTGGGTGACATTCTTGTCACCCACTCACTAGGTTAAAAAATGCTCTGCTACACATCGATATTCACATTCATTACCATATTTAGTATGCCAGTCACATTTGAATTCATACTCATTTGCATACCTACATTTGCTTGTCATTTTTAATGCTTTGTATCACGTGAATGGAAGTCATATTTCAGGAAAGTCTAAGGGCTTCTTCAGTTACTCCACTTCAGACATAAAATCTGATTCAATTTTGGAGTAAAATTTGACAAAAAGGACATCTTCTGCGAGAAAGTCTAATATTTGAAGTGGTCATTTGGAGAAAATAAATTTCAAAGGTTATAATTTCATATTTCCTTAATTGAAATAATTCATATAGCTGTACAGTTCTCTGTTAATGCTACAGCCTCTTTGTGAAAACAGGGATTTCATATTTGAATAATCATTTTTGGTAATCACTAAAGCAGGTTGGAATCTTTGTGATGCAGGGCACTATATGTACATATTAGTCATTAGGTCATGCAAATTTTTTTTTTGAAAACTTGGAGGTATTGGATGTACAGATTCCAGACTTTAAAGTCCAGAATCATAGGAAATATATATATATATATATATATATATAATATATATATATATATATCTATATATATATATATAAACACACCGGGTGTCCGAGAATTATCTGTACAATTTTGGCTGTTATTAAAAGTCAACCATGAAGTGTAGAAATTCCAGTGTTGTCCCATTTTACAGAGAAACTCATTAAGTTTTTTCTGATAACAAGTTTTGACAAGTTTTTTCTTTTTTGTACGCGGGTGACAGACATTGATGATTTAAAAGCAAGAATCACAGCTGCTATTGAGCGAATTGATGTGGATATGCTGCAGCATACATGGCAACATTTGGATTATCGATTGGATGTTTTGCGAATCACTGATGGTGCACATATCGAATGTTTGTATATATATATGTATATATATATATATATTATATATATATATTTTTTTTGTATATTTTTTTTTGTATTGGGGCGTTTACCACCATTTCCCGCTATACGCTAGCGGATATCATGGCGAAGCAGAATATGAGAAAGAGAAACGGAGACGGGGGAAAGGCACTAGAAGTGGGAGGACAGCGGACGACGGGTGAGAAGTCGCCTAAAGCTCAGAGAGGAGGCGAGATTGGGAGAGGAAAAGGAAAAGACGGTCAAGCGAGAAGAGAGGGCTCAGCGAGCATAAGACGTAAACGATCGGGGAGGGGGAAATCAGAGAGGAACGGGAAGGCGCGACGACGTACTGACGACAGGGTGGGGCATTCCACAAGGATGTGAAAGACGGTGAGGGGCGACTGGCAGGAGGCGCAACAAGGAGCCTCCTGCCGGGACATAAGATAGCCGTGCGTGAGGCGCGTATGGCCGATGCGAAGCCGCGCAAGGACGACCTCTTTGTGTCGGGAGCGGTGGAAAGAGGACGCCCAATATGACAGGCGGGGGCGGATGGACCAGAGTTTATTTCCGGTGGCATCGTCCCAGGACTGCTGCCATATGCGGTCGTAGAGGGACCGAAAGACCTGCACATAGTCAGAGAAGGGGAGCGGGCGGGGGGGGAGGCATCGAGGCGGCGGACCGGGCTGTGCGGTCAGCCGCCTCATTACCGGAAACACCGACATGGGCAGGAACCCAGCAGAAGGTGATCCGGTGAACGGTGTGCAGGACATGGTACTCCTGTTGAATAATGCGTACGAGGGGGTCCGGGGAATTATAGCGCTCGAGCGCTTGAAGAGCGCTCAGCGAGTCCGAAAAGATGGTACAGGAAGACCGCGAAAAACCCGATACCAGACGGAGGGCTTCCAGAAGGTCAAAGAGCTCCGCGGAAAAGATGGAGGCCTGAACCGGCAGGGGGATACCCCGGGAGGTAGGTGACAGCGACGGAGAGAAGACGGCGGCCGCGACACCTGCAGGGGAGCGCGAGCCGTCGGTGTAGACAGGAACATCGTCCGAGTGTACGGGAAGATGGGCCAGAAAAGAAGACCGGAGGACGGTAGGAGGAGACTCCTTACGCAGGCCCAGGAGCGCCTGGCAGCGGCAGATAGGGGTGGTCAGCCAGGGGGGCGACAGGTCGAAGGAGAACGGCAGAATAGAGGGTGAGGGGATCCCCAGGGACGAAAAGACGTCGGCCAGGGAGGCAGCGAATGCCACGTGTCAGGCCGGGGTAGCGCCTGGGAGATCGCGGAGAAGAGTAGGGACCTCGGGAGGCGGCAGATGCGAAGGTAACACTTCGCCATGAGAAGGCCCCGGCGAAGGGGCAGGGGGAGGGTGTCCGCAGTCCACCTGAAGACTAGCGACAGGGGACGAGCGGAAGGCACCCGACGCCAGGCGAAGGCCACGGTGGAGAAGAGGATCCAGCATACGGAGTGCCGGAGAGGAGGCGGAGCTGTAGACCACACAGCCGTAGTCGATGCGGGATTGCACCAGGGAGGTGTACAGTACAGGCGCAGCAGAGTACGCCTGTCCGCCCCCCAGGTCATGTGGGACAGATGACTCAAAAGGGAGAGGGTGCGGCGAGATGATTGCCGCAACCGCCTAAGGTGTGGAACCCAACCGAAAAATTCGTCGAGGGTCATACCCAGGAATCGAACGGATGGGACGAGGGGAAGAGGAGTGCCGGCAAGGGTAAGGGCGAAGGTATGCGACAGACGGAGGCGCCGAGGACGGAAAAGCATACTGGAAGACTTAGAGGGTGAGGAAGCATAGCCAACCGAGGACGCCCAGCGAACCACCGCGTTGATGGCTAGCTGGAGTCGACGTTCAGCCAAAGACGGGAGGCGGCCAGAGCAATAGATAGCCAGGTCATCGGCATAGAGGGAGCTACGAACGGAAGTAGGCAGGACCGTAGCGACTGTGTTCATCACTAGTGAGAAACACAGGACGCTAAGGACACTACCCTGAGGGACACCCTCCTCCAACGGAAAGCGGTCAGAGAGGGTAGAACCGATGCGGACGCGGAAAGAACGGGCGGACAAGAAGTTATAAATAAAGGAGGGAGAAAGCCTACGAAACCCAGGGAGCGTAAGCAGTCAAAGACCGCGCTCCGCCGAGTAGTATCGTAGGCCTTCTGGAGGTCGAAAAAGACGGCGAGTACAAAGTGACGCCGGGAGAAAGCCTCCTGCACGTCGTGGCTAAGGAGGAGGGGGTCGGTGGTAGACCGGAAGCGCCGGAAACCAGCCTGGGTAGCAGGGTATTGGTCACTCGCCTCCAGAGTAAGAGACAGCCGCGAGGCGACCATCGCCTCCATAACCTTGCAGGCGCAGCATGTCAGGGAAATGGGGCGATAGTTCGACGGGAGTGAGGGGTCTTTATCGGGCTTCGGGATGGGGACGACGATGGACTCACGCCACCGGTCCGGGAATGAACCCTCCAACCAAATCCGGTTATAGAGGTCCAGTACAAAGCTGAGAGCAGAGGGGTGGAGGTGCCGTAACAAGTCGTAGGGGATATTATCGGGGCCGGGTGCGGAGGAGCGTCGGGGCGGAGGCCTCCCGAAGCTCCGTCATGCGGAAGAGGTGATTATAGGGGTCATCCCTATGAGGTGGAAAATCCGGTGGGTCGCGGCGGGAATGGGGGGAATCGGAACTGGAGATGGCTGCGAAGTGCGCCGCGAGTGCGTTCGCGACGGCCTCCGGATCGGAGACGAACTCGTCGTCCCCGACCCGAAGCACCGGGGCTCGAGGGGGGACACGGGTCCCTCAAAGCTACGCACCTTGCGCCAAACAGTCGAGGGGGCAGTCGTGGAGGAGATCCCGGACACGTAACTCCGCCAGGAGGTACGCCGGGCCAGTTTCAGGACCCGACGGGCCACTGCCTTCAGGCGCTGAAACTCGATCTTGTGCTCCAGCTGGCGGGTCCGGTAGAAGCGGCCGGCACGGCGCCGCTCCTGAACGGCATGGGAGCACTCTGGGGTCCACCATGGGACGCTTCGCGGCCTGGGGAGCCAGAGGTACGGGGGATGCAACTGGCGGCAGCCGAGAGGATCTTACTCTCGAGGAAGGCGAGGGCCTCACTGACGGAGGAAAGGCAGGAATTGATGGCGAGATCGCCGTGCCCCTCGCGTATGAGGCCCAGTCTGCTCGGGCGAACAGCCAGCGCGGGCGGACAGAGGTGGGGGGGGAGGACGGGTCGGGGTAAGACACACTGGGAAATGGTCACTGCCGGAAGAATCCGGCAGGACCTCCCAGGTGAACTCCGTCACGATTTCGAGGGAAACCAGGGAAAGGTCGATACAGGTGAAACTGTCGTGGGCCGAGTGAAGGCAGGTTGGGGAGCCATCGTTCAGAAAGGTGAACTCGAGCTCGTCCATAAGGGAGAGAAGGGTCCCGGAGAGAAAGGTGGAGCAAACGTCCCCCCAGGCCGGGTCCCGACTGTTGAAGTCCCCGAGAATCAGGAAAGGGCGGGGAAGCTGAAGAATTAGGTCACGGAGAGAATCGGGTGGAGGGCGTACGTTAGGGAGAGGTAAAGAGAGCAGACCGTGAGCTGGCGCCCCAAGGAAAGGCGCACGGCCACAGCTTGCAGGACTGTACGGAGCGGGAGGGGGCGGAAAGGGACGGAGCGGTGCACGAAGACCGCGGCGCCCCCCCCTCCCCGCCCCATCGAGAGGCGGGGAAGGGAGCCCGCAGTAACCGGACACTCGAGGGAGGGAACGGGATCCCAGAATCGTCTCCTGAAGGCAGAAACACGCCGGACACCTGGAGGCCAGGAGAGAGGAGACTCTCGAGGCCTACCAGGAGCCCGCGGATGTTCCACTGCAGGAGCGAGGTATAGGGAGGGGTAGGAAAGTCAGCGTAAAGGATGGTTATGGGGTGGGTGGGCCGATCGGGCGGCCCGAGATTAAAGGGGAATCGGAAAGCCCCGGAGTTCAGCGAGGGACGCCGAACGATGGCGAAGGCGAGGGTCACCCCGACGAGGGGGCGATGTGGAACCAGACGCCGGCAAGTCCTCCAGAGAGGAGTCTCCCGGACGTCCGGGGGAGAGCGATGCAGAGAAGGGGATGTGAGAGGTATCCATGCCCCTCCCTTCACCGGAGGTGCGGGGGAGGCAGGACTACGAGGGGAGTGGAAAATAATACCTCACCCAGAGGCATTGGCAGGTCGAGGAGAGAGATGGGGCGGGTCAAGCGCGGGGGCGTGCACGTCCCACCCACCCCGACCAGGCGGGCGAGTTCCCCCTCCAGTGGGTCCATCGACCGGCCGGAGAGGGGTGTATCTCATCCCCACCACGAGGCCGTCGGGGACCCCAGGGGGGAGCGTGCATAACGGTTGCGCAGTGGGGATGGTGAGGACACCGGGGCGGTAGGGCGAAGGGGGCGTTTGTGTTTGGGAGAGGAAGGTGATGCGAGGCTTATGGCTTCGAACCTTTCGGGGTCACCACTGGCGCGGCGCTTGCGGCCCCTACCCCTCCGTCGTGCGGCCCGCATGGGTGACGGCGGGTCACGATCCGGAATGGGGTGGCCGAAGGCGCCGGTGGAGAGGGCGTAGAAGGGGCAGGGGGGTTGCCGACGAAGCATCGGCGTTCGCGGGGGGAGCACGTGGGACGCGCTGGTAGTACGGGGAGCCGCGGTAGGAGTCCGCTGGGCGGCAGAGGATGGACTGGGAGTAGCGGACACGGTGGGTGGAGGCGCGTTGGGAACCGCCGGTGAGGACGGGGTCCGGGAACGGAGAACCTCGGCGTACGAGGCACCACGCCGGGCCTCGCAGCCACGCAACCGGTCCCGCGCCTCCCGAGCGCTGAGAAACTCTGATGAACAGAGGGCCCGAACCTCCCTTTCAAAGAGGAAGGACGGGCAAGAGCAGGATGAAGCAGGGTGTGGTCCATGGCAGTTGGTGCAGGAAGGCGGAGCAGTACAGGGCAAGGGGTGGGGAGGGCCGCCGCAACGGACACACAACGGGGCCGGCTGACGGCAGGAGTTGCTCACGTGGCCAAACCTATTGCACTGAAAACAGCGTGTAGGATCTGGCACGTATGGTCGTACTGAGAATTCGCACGCTCGTCTCTCACCAAAGCCCCAGAATACCGAAACGGGGGGCACCAGTGAGTCGAAAGTGAGGAGCAGGCGAGGAGATTTTATATATATATATATTTTATATATATATATATATATTTTATATATATATATATATATTTTATATATATATATATATTTTATATATATATATATTTTATATATATATATATTTTATATACTGTATATATATATAATTTTATATATATTATATATATTTATATATATATATATATATTTTATATATATATATATATATATTTTATATATATATATATTTTATATATATATATATATATTTTATATATATATATTTTATATATATATAATATATTTTATATATATATATATATATTTTATATATATATATATATATTTTATATATATATATATATATTTTATATATATATATATATTTTATATATATATATATATATTTTATATATATATATATATTTTTATATATATATATATATTTTTATATATATATATATATTTATATATATATATTATATTTTATATATATATATATTTTATATATATATATAATTTTATATATATATATATATTTTATATATATATTATATTTTTTATATATTATATATATAATATATATATATATATAGAATATATATATATACACAAACTCAGAATGGTTCCCTGAGAACATATATATATATATATATATATATATTATATATATACATATATATATATATATATATATATATATATATTGAAAAATAAATATTCTCAGGATTCTGGACTTTTGAAACAAGTTTGAAATGAGAGATTTATTTTTCAATTATATTATAATAATAATAAATAATAATAATATATGTTGACATTAAAAATATTTCCTATGATTCTGGACTTTTGAAACACCCTGTATTTTAAAATAAAGATTTTGTAGATATCCTTTTACCTATAATCATTGATATATCAAACTTAAAATTGGATTTTGTATGAATTTCTTCAACTCATTGTGTAAATTTTTTCTTTTTCTTTTTAGGAAATTTGACACATTACAAATCAAAACAAAGTGAGTATTGTGCCAGGGACTCTGATTGTGCTGAGGGGCTGAAATGCAGTTCCAGTTTTGAATGTTTTTGCCCAAGGTAATGGTTCATTAGTTTTAAAGACTACAACTTAATAATTGAAAATGTCTTATTATATATTTTAATTTAATGGTGTCAAAATGAGGTGTTGTGCCAGTTTCTTCAGTTTTCAAATGTGTTATTGCAGAACTCGTGTAATGTGGAGATATAGCCTTGAAGATAGGAATAAAGTCTGTGGTGAATTCAGTCAGTCAGAACTCGTATGATTTATGTTTGGTGTCTCTTTCCATTGTGATCTGCCTTTTTTTAAGGTGATGGTATGATTGTACTGCATGATTTCCATATTCATCTGTATAGTTATTTTTATAGTTTCTAAAGTAATATGTATGTATGTTTTTCTGCATGTGGGTTATTATGTAGGCTAATAAGGTCTTTATTATGATTTTGTATGATTATCTTCATTCATTGCCAAGTCAAGAGTAGATGAATGCTATATCCTAAAACAATAAATGTTGTAGAACAGTAACTGTTTGAATGTGAATGTTTATCTTGGTACATTATTCATATTATTCATGTTCCCAGTTCTTGCTTTTATTGGAAAGAAAATGGGATATGTGACTGTGGAAATGAGGACTCAAAATCTCCACCTGTTGACAAAGTAAGAAGCACTCTCCTAGGATTTGTATTGATTGTTTTGCTGGGATTCTTATCAGTTCTTTGCTGGTTTTGCGCTATAAAAAAAGTTGTTCAAAGGTAAGCAATTTTTTTTCCCTTCATTTTGATTCACAAAATTGATTTTATGCTATCAGGTCATCCCATAAGTAATGTCGTTTTTCAGATCAGAATTTGAAGGACAAAAAAAAAAACGACTGAAACTTTTTAATCTAGTATATATTTTCCACCGGAATCAATGACACTCTCCCAATGTCCTACAAGCTTTTCAATGCCATGTTTATAAAATTCAGGCGGTTTTGGGGCAAAAAACGTACAAAGACTGGTGTGCAGGTCATCTAAAGAAGTATACTGTTTCTCATCAAGATAGTTTTGCAGACCCCTGAAGAGATGATAATCTGAAGGCGCAAGGTCTGGAGAATATGGAGGATGTGGAAGTTTTTCCCACCCAAGCTCCTCAATTTTTGCAGAAGTGATCCAAGCAGTATGAGGACGTGCGTTGTCGTGGTGGAACATGATTCCTTTCCGATTAACCAAAGAAGGTTTCTTTTCTTTTAGTGCAGTGTTTAATCGATCCAGTTGTTGACAGTAGACTTGAGCGGTAGACTAAGCAACACCTTCTGAGGGTGATTTGGTTTTGCTGTGGTGTTGCTGGTTCTCCGGCACAAACCTACTGTTGACGGCACTTAACATTCTGGTACAGTATCCACTTTTCATCACCAGTCACTAAACAGTGCAAAAACGGATCTTGGAGTTCACGGGAATGAAGAGCTGTGCTAATGTTTACCCGCACCCTTAGGTTGTCGACCAACAATTCACGTGGCACCCATTTTCCTAACTTAGGCACTTTCCCGAGTTGTTGCAAATGTCGATGGATGGTGGACAGGGACATGACTCCAGATTCCTGGGATCTTGGGAGCATTGCTCCAGTAAATTTGACCATGAGAAAAAGTAAATTTGGGTTTGGGTTTTGTTCATCCGCTAGATGTTATGCAATTTTTTTGCGTATACGTTCTTGTACAAACCAATTTTTTTAAATTACAAATTTAGTTATTTTAAGTTTAGTTGGTAATTCCATATTTAACAATTATTTTTATTTTTTGTTAAGCTTCAATGTTTTGATAATTAAAATTTTATTAAAACGTATATTTTTTTAATATAAAATTATCAGGATTGGACTATGTTCCATTGATCTCGGCCAGGTTTGATAAATTGGCCAGATAATTACTTGTGCGTTTTAAGTAATCCACCATGACTCTAGAATTGAAAAGTTTAGTTAAGTTTAAACTTACTTTTACTTACTTTAACTTACCTACTTTTACTTACTCTTCCTTACTTTACTAAGTTTAAAGCACTTACTTTTACTTACTTTCATTGTACTATATTTACTAACTTTTACTTATTTTGTATTTTTTCAGGTAGTCAATAATCAATAATGGATCCTAATATTGATGAAGTTGGAGAGGAAAGTGAGGGTGTTAAAGGGGTTACTTTTGTGGTCAATGCAAGAACAAATATTCAAAGAAGCAAAACTGGGAGGAACATTTTAATTCCCAAAAAAATATTTGTTACAATACAAGAGGTCCCAGAGTTTGGGCCCACAGCTTAGATATTGCAGTAAAGAAATACCAGGATGAAGTGCAGCAAAGAGATACGGCAAAGCAGTCATTTAGTTTGTTCACAAAATGTGCTAGTGCTAGACCTCAGAAAAATGAACCAACTTCATCAACTGCTAATCTAGAAAATGAAACTTTTTCACTAGATGTTTCACAGACTGAAGAAAGTGCTTCTCCTCCACCTAAGAAACAAAAGGTAAGTGAGGAATCTGCGCATCAGACTAACAAAACTGCTTTAGAGGAATTTGAAAATTCCCAAATCCAGAAGACATTGAATGCAATTTTGCGCCTAACAAAAGAAATTCACCAAGCTGTTGTGGAAAAAAAGTAAATTCAGAGCTGTGCTCCAGTAAATTTTTTCAAATCTGGAGTCATGGACAGGGATGAATTGAGTTTCTGGGCCAATTCTTCGACAGTTGTTGAACAGTCTTCTTCAAGTGTGGCTAACAGCAGGTCATCATCAAATTCAGCATGGCGTCTAGAGCGTGCTGCATCTGTGAAGCAGCAGTCACCATTCCTAAACTTTTGAAACCATCTTGACATTTTCTCACATGCAGAATATCGTTGCCATAAACGTCCTGAATGTTTCGCATTGCTTCAGTAGCACTATTCCCTTTTTTGAACTTGTAAAGCATTATATGCCTGATATGCTCTTCTGATACCGCCATGTTTATGAGGGGTTCACATAAAGCAAAACACACATCTTCACTGGTTGAGGTCTGTAAAGTATGTAGCAAAACACGATAGATCTCCTCTTAGATATAACCTTCGGAAAATTTATGCTTAAACTGAGTAGGACTAGTTTAAACTTAATCTATTGTAAAAAACGACATTACTTATGGGATGACTTGAGTATTTGTTTTAAATATTATTAAATATATAGTAAATGGCAGTTCAAATACTAGAAATTGTAAGAATAAAGTTTCATGAATGAAAATTGTAAATGAACATTAACCATGGTCTAATATAATTTACCAAGTCTCCTCATCTCATCTTATCAGCTGTCATATGAAAATGAATATACAATACCCCAACATTACCCTACTCTAAGCCACTTATAGTTATAAATTGCTCTATTTTACTATAATCTGTATGTATTGCAACTGTAAGAAAGCATAATATGCAACAAATCCTGTCCCTAATCTGAAATTACCAGCCATTCCAGATGCATGTCCATCTGCCTTGACCTCAAACTTAGCAATGATGAATGGGATTTGTAATTTATATTGCTGCATTTGGAAGACACTGAGAGTCAATTTTTGGATGAATGTTTATCGATGAAATTAACTTCAGTGATAAAATGGTAAATTATATTGGACTGTGCATACAATGTTCATATACACTGCAGGAAAACTAATTTGATCTTTCAGAAGAATTTTGTCTCAGTGACCTAAGCTTTTATTTGAAAGGTATCCAAGGAATGACTATTCCTTTTTTAATATTTGTCCACAGCAAATCATAATCATACTTGTTTTTCTATCTTGTGTAAGCTTAATGTTCTAAAATCAATATAATAGGTGTAAAGGATTTACTTAATTTTTCATTTAAAAATGCATGCACACAAAGCTGCAGTGGGACAAGGGGCCATAAAAATATGGATGGAAAATACATTCTCAAAATGAAGCCCAAAACACTTGCAGGTTCTTGCACAAAGAATCTGACCAGCCATGCATAGCTGGCTACAAGGGCAGGAAAAAAGTAAAAACAAACTCTCCTCCACTGGATCCTGCAAATGAGGCAGGATGTTGCAAAGGGGTTGACCACAGGTCGATCCTGAACTGTCATTCAAAGCCACCAGTACAGGCTGGTCCAAAAGTCCTGATCTGCTTTGCTTAAATAATAGTATTTTAGGATAAAAATGTAGCAACATAATTAGATGTACTTATATTTATTTACAAAGCTTTGGTCTAAGATTTGATGTGAGCACCATCAGTGTCATTGCAAATCTCAAATCTGTCTGCTGCATTGCAGAACACATTCTCAAGCATCTTTGGGGTTATTTTAGTGACTGCCATGACAATGCAGGTCTGTAACTCTTGTTTTGTAAACCTCAGACTTTATAAAGTCTCGTGTAAAGAAGTCTAATGGTATTAAATCTGGAGAGTGTGTTGCTCACCAGGGCTGTGGAGTCGGAGTCATGGAGTCGGAGTCGGAAGCAATTTTGGTGGTGCTGGAGTCGGAGTCGGTAAAAATGTACCGACTCTGACTCCGACTCCGACTCCGACCTCAATATAAATTTTAATAAAATATGTTTTTGTGTGTGATATCACTGGCAGCTATGGTGGTTAAACCACTTAAATAATAAACACAATGTTTTCCATTTCAGACACTAATGCCATTAATTCATTTTTTCTTTTCAGATAATATTTTTTATTTTTAATGCTTATTTAATTTCAAGTTCTTTCTAAATTTCATAAGTTTTTAACTTTCAAGTCTAAAACCCCTTTCACAATGGCAAAGACACTTCCAACAAAGTCTGCAGTTTTTTAATATTTTACAATAACCACAGATGGGAAACATTTCGTGTGTCAGTGTATGATAGAAGATGATGATGATGAAAAATTATGTGAAGCAAAAATCAGTGGTTTTACTGGCTCTGATAAAAATGCACCAACCAGAGCATCAAATTTGAAAAGACATTTGCAGTGTTTCCATCCCAAAATTTTAGAAGTTGTCATTGAGAAAGATAGTAATAAAAACCTTCCAACTACTTCAAAGTTAACAAAAGATCAGAAATCTACTGAATGACAAGCACCACTTACAAGATTCTTTACTACAGACAAAGTTACCGTAACAATGACCACAGATGATGATGCTTCATGTGGTGGTGATGAAATGCCTCTTGTGTAATTATCATCATAGCAGATTTAGAATTAATATACCTTCGGAGTCGGATAGACAAAAAATTGAGGAGTCGGAGTCGGTTTTTTATGTGCTGACTCCACAGCCCTGTTGCTCACAGCCTGTTTCCACCATGTCCAATCCAGGGATTTGGCAAGAGCTCAAGATATGCCTGAATGATGTTTGTGTAGTGACATAGAGCTCCATCTTGTTGAAAGACAACAGTGTCGAGAGTGCCATCTGAATGAAGCTGGGGTTTAAGAAACTGTTGAAGCATGTCAAGATAAATTGGCCTTGTTACTGTAGTTTCAGCAAAGAAAAAAGGTCCATAGTTCTTTAATCTTTTTCATACCCAACTTGGAAACTCTCTCCCAATAGTAGAACTTGGTTGGTTTTTCACTAGCCCAGATATGGCAATTATGTTGACTAACCTTTCCACATGTGGAATATCACCTCATTGCTGAAGAGAATGTGGTTTTTAATAAGTTTTTTGTATGAATTTTTTCAATAAATTCTTCACACACAGCGGTTAATCGTGTATAATCCTCTTTGTGTTACTCATGTAGATGATGTAGCACTTGAATATGGTGACTTTTCTTTTTTAATGTTGATTTTAAAATCTTAGAACAGTCATTTTTGGTATGCTCATTCTACATGATGCTGTGCGCGTTGACATTCTAAGATTTGTTTCAAAGGCATCTCTTACCAATTCAACATTTTCTTGAAAGGTACCTGGACATCCAGATCTTGCCTCATTATGATTTGTGAAATCTTCTTTTGAATTTTTCTTGAATTTCTTTGCACTTCTTCCCTTGGATACATAGCAGACATGTTATGATTCCACCACAAGTGGAATCTATTATGATTACAAAATTAATGGAATTGATTACAATTACATTAAAAACTGTAATCATGATTCCTACACTTCCAAATTAGGTAAACAGAAGAAAGACAATGCACATTCGCTGTCATAAAGGGTTGTAATGACTGAAATCAAATTATTTAAATTGAGTGATTTAAATCAATTTAAATTATAAGGAAAAAATAACCGATTGAAATCAAACTATGATTTTTCTTTCTCACAGATAAGGAATAGTACTATTCCATCAACATAATCTCATTTTAGTGATATCTTGCTATATATGGGTGAGTTAGGACTATTTTTATATCAGTTATTTTCTAAGCATTGCAGGTTATTCTTTTTCATAATAAGTGTATGAATATGTTGCAAAACAATTAATACTATATAATGAATATTAGATGGGCTACTACAAAAAATGACAGAATTCAATAAGTCATAAATAAATGAGGACATTTAAATATAAATTTGTACTTCTTGAGGAAGATTTTTATTCATAGTGCATATTGCTTATATTGTCTAGACATCCTGCATTTCAGAAGTCTAAAGTTTTTATTTAATGTGATTACTTTAAACATACAGTAGCAATGTGAAAAACTGAGATGTGCCAAAGTATCGGTATCAGCAGTATTGGCAAAGTTTTGAGGTATTGGTATAAAAAAAAAATCTGCTGATACTAGCCAGTGTGTAGCTTACTGTGTTTGAGTGAGGAAGCGCTCACTCTTCAGACAGCTGCACAGCTTCTTTGTTTTTTTAGTTAATAATGATTATTAAATTACCGTATCAGCTTATTTGTACTCTTACTCCTGTACCAGTATAATGTAAATATAAGTATACACTACATTCAAATGTGGTTTTTCTGTTAAATATTCAGTATAGTGCCCAGTAACAGCCAATATAATGGATATAATATGTAAAATCTCCATGAAAAACTGATTAAGAAAATGTATACCTTGTGCAAATTGCTCTTAAACGTTGTTTTTCATACATAAAAACATTGTAATATAACGCAATACTGACAAAGATTCCATAAAAGTTAGAGTTGATAGACGAATTTCATAAAAAATTTGAATTATTAAGTCTTTTTGCCAATTTGCCATGGTCTAAATATTTTATTAATTTTGCATTTTATAATTTTTAATTTTTATTGTATTTTTGCCACTCATTAATGACTTAAGTAAACTCTGTGAAGAATATTAGTTAAAGATTACACCTCTGATATGCTTGAATATCAATATTTTATGTTTATTGTTGCCCTACTTTTGTAAAACTCTCCAAAATGAAATTGGAAATAAAGTTAAAATGAGTTTGGAATTTCACTCCTATTAGTTAATTATTAGTTACTTTGAATTATGAATAGTCACGAGTTGACAGCAAGAATGCGATCAACCAGTTGTTAGTCTAGCTGAAACTAATTGAAATTTGAAAGTTTCAGTAGTATCAGCATCAGCAAAGTATGTTTTTTCTGGAGTATTGGTATCGGCCAAAATTTTGGTATCATCCCATCTCTAGTTTAAAGTGACTTGTTGCAAATAAATGAACATATTTCAAAGTATAACTGGAATTTTTTCACCACAATGTGTTATTTTTGGAATCATACAGGGGCCCTACAACCCCCTCCCTGTACATACCTCTTGAAGTTGGGTACCCCCAAATTAGTGTTTTTTCATAATAATAAAAGCAACACTGCATCTTTTATAATATTTTGATACACTGATTACGACTTATTTTTTCTCTAACACCCACCATTTTTCCAGAAAACTATGTTAATGTCCCACAAAAATTATCCAAATTATATCAAATGCCTGCTAAGCAAAGGAACAGCCCTAGGGCTATTGGTCATTATAATATTGTGACATGTTGCTCACTGATTGGTTATTCAAAATGTTGTGGTGGTGTGTGATTGGTCTAAAGGTGGTCAGGTGATTTCACAGTAGCTGCCAAGTGGAAAATTGTTATTTTCTTTCATTGTTTCAGGTGCTCTGTTGATGTTAAGATACTTTTCTGCTGGATCTACTGTGTTTATTAACTTCTTTTGTCAAAAACATTCATTGCTTTTGTGTCTTAACTTCAATAATGTCTAGAAAATGTGTAACCAGTGCTGATTTATTTGTGTGTGTGGTGAACTGACATTGAAATCCCCAAAACAAACATTTATCCCTCTGGTTAAAAAGGCATATGAATTATATTTTGGATGCAAAATGGGTGATTAGGACAGAAGGTGGGTTCCCACATATGTTGCAATTTGTGTGCAAGGAGCTTAAGAGCGTGGTTACAAGGCTCACATCCATCAATGCCATTTGCTGTCCCTATGGTCTGGAGAGAGCCAAAAGATCATGTTAGTGACTGCTACTTTTGTTTAACAAATGTACAAGGTTTCTCTCTGAAATCCAAACATGCAATACGATACCCAAACCTGTCATCAACTATGCGACCAGTTCCTCACGATGAAACCCTGCCAGTTCCTAAGCCACCAAAAGATTGGACTTTATGAGGAATATTGCCACTCTGAAATTGAAATTAAACCACAAGCAGCCACTGAGCTTGCAGATCCAGAATTTCTACCATCCACATCATCATCACCTCACCTTATTACACAGTCAGAACTAAATGATCTTGTGAGAAATTTGAATCTTTCAAAAATTCAGGCTAAACTTCTGGGATCTAGGCTGCAAGGGTGGAATCTTTTAGAAAAGGGCACCAACATAACTTCATGTAGAAAGTATCAGAATGATTTCATTACTTTTTTCCCTACAAGTGATGGTATTGTGTTTTGTAATGATGTAGACAATTTAATGGAGTCTTTGGGGCATCGACACAAGCTGGAGGAATGGCATTTCTTCATTGATTCCTCCAATTAAGTTTGAAGGCAGTGCTTCTACACAATGGAAATACTTATCCTTCTGTCCCAATTGCACATGCTGTCTACATAAAAGAAACATGTGAGAATATGTATATTTTACTTAGATCCATTAACTATAATAAATTTAAATGGAATATTTGCAGTGATTTAAAAGTTATAGGCCTTCTCGGAATGCAGCAAGGGTATACAAAATATTGCTGCTTTTTATGTGAGTGGGACAGTCACGCTAGAGACTGCCATTTTGTCTGTAAAGATTGGCCTCCCAGGATGAGTTTTGTTCCTGGACAGACAAATATTTCCAATGAGCCTTTAAAAAAGTGTTATTGCCACCACTTCACATCAAACTGGGCTTGATGAAAAATTTTGTGAAAGCTATGGACAAGAACAGTGAGTATTTATTTATTTGAGGAATATATTCCCAAGGTTAAGCAAAGCTAAAATGAGAGAAGGATTTTTTGTTGACCCACAAATAAGGAAAGTTATGAAGGATACCAATTTTGATAGCAAATTAAATGAGATGGAAAAAGCAGCATGGGTGGCCTTCAAATTGGTTTGTTCAAACTTCCTTGGTAAAGTCGAGTCTGATGATTATGTTACTGTGGTGAATGAGATGTTAAGGTGCTATAAATTTATGGTTGTAATATGTCCTTGAAGGTGCATTTCCTTGACTCTCATTCAGATTTCTTTCCAACCAGTTTGGGCACCATTAACGATGAGCACAGTGGAAGGTTCTATCAGGAGATAGCCATTATGGAAAAGCAGTTCCAGGGAAGGTGGAATTCCAGTATGTTCGCTGAATATTGCTGGTTTCTCATTAGGGAAACTCCCAAGAGTATGTACAAATGAAAAAATCGGCAAAAAGCTTTTAATTGTTGTTCTGATCTTGTAATAATTATGTTGAAGTATTCAGTGTATTCTAATCTGTATATAAGACTTTTATTACACATCCCTTCAAAATGGTGGGTGATATAGGTATTCTGACATCAGATTTGAACTCGGCACATCCAAATTTATAAAAATCACTTCGTTTTGTTTAAAGGACAGAAAAACGTTTGTAATTTTGTCATGCAGTGTAATTAGCATTTGATCAATATTCAGAATGTGTTCTAGATCTTAAAATTAAGAAATAAGGCAAATGAAGCATGTATGAACATAAAAGTGTATTTACATTTGCAAACTATATTTCAAGTGATCTATAGTAAGATAACATGACATCAATGGCATTGTTAAAGTCCTTGAAGGTTGCATCTGCCTTTGAGGAAACATTTAAAAGATAAGTTTTAAGATTCACAGCATATGTGGTGGCTGGAAGCTTTTGTGATTTCTCATAAGCCTGAAGATGTCACTGCCTTTGGGTAGACAGAGGGATGTATCATGCGCATACTGGATTTCCAAATACATTCTTTGTTCCTTTGTTTTGGTATCTTTATCACTTTCCATGTACTTATCAACCTCCCATGAAGAGGTGAAAGGTCCTCCCATACCCTTCAAAACAAGGTCCTTGTTTTGCTGCTTGTCTACAGCAAGGTTGGCAATCTCCTTGTCCTGTTGTCCCTGCATTTGTAGACCTTGCTGCTTGGCTTTCATGTAATCATCATCTCTGGGATTCTGCCACCCTTCCTGACTAGAGAACCATTGGCTCTAAAAGCCCCTAATTGCTTCTTCTCTATCAGATTCATGGACTTGGACTTCACCTGTGATGCAGCAGCAGCAGCCAACTGTGAGGCACCTCTCCTCAACAGTTCATAATTTATAAAGCCAATGCTCCTGTTGGCATCTAGATTGTGTATAGGGGCATTATCCAGCTTGTCACTTGGGATCTTAGAGATGCTCCCCCAAATCTGAAGATATCCCCCTTCTCTTTCTGAAAACCATCAGCAAGTGCTGGGAGAAGCATGCACAGTAATATGATGACTTGTAGTTTGAAAAGGTGACATTTCGGATATAACACTGCAGATACCTTCGTTATATTCTGTGTTGCTGAACTTCTCTGCTGACACAAAATCAAAAGTTGGGTCTGTTACATTTAGTACACTCTCAGGGTTGACTGTGGTCAGATCCACATACAGCTGTTGGAATGCAGGTATAAGCTTAGAATAGTTAGTGCTAGCTGAGTTTGTCATGGACAAGAATGGCTCTACAAGATGTAGACCAATTAAAGCTGCAACACAGTACATTACCTTGAGAAAATCCAGCTCCAGGAAGCACTGCACTATGCAGGTACACTGATTGGAGACACTCGTACTTCCGGAGAAAGCTAGAAATATCATCTAGATGATAGTGACACAGCAAACATAAGAGTCAGTCTACTGAAGCACTCATCTTTGAGACTGACCAATTTATTGTTTTTAGGTGTTATATGAGAGTCAAACTCAGCTGCCTTTTTTCATGGCTTGTGGTCAAAATCATGATTTATTAGGCAGGTCATACAGTTTAGTGCTCATTCTGTTACACTTGATGCATTGGTCATGGCATTGACTAAGAAATTGGAGTAAATCTTGGTCTAGACTGTGGTCTATCCAGTGCTTGAGCCATGTTCATGACTAGTTAATTACCTGGAACAGGGAAGAGGATTTACCACCACCAAAGTTTTATATGCTGCACTAATGTACTAAGAAGAAACAGCCTCTTATATAAATAGGAATAATACTAATGCTGTAATGACAAAGCTAGTAAGACATCAAATATCAATCTCTATGACATAAATCTATCTAAATATCTACTTATTGCATCATTACACTGTCAGATATTTCTTAATTCTAATCCTTCTTTACATACTAAAGAGAAAAATAGTATATCTGTATAAAACAACTACCTCAAACACAAACCAAGTCTCTGAAAAACATTAGTGGTTCCTTATTGTAATAGGCCCATATATGAGCTCCATTTGTCTCATGAGTTTATATTATCTTCCAAGTACAGTGATCCCCCAACCTGCATGAGGGTTCCATTCCTGAAAAAGCTCATGCAGCGCAAAATTGTGCAGGTCAGAACCATCTCCCCATAATATAAATGGGATTAGGAGGATAAAAGTTTAAAAAATCATGTATAAAGTAATTTTTACCTGAATAAAAGCTTTTAAATCATTGTACAATAAATGTATAACAGTAATATTGCATGTAAAATAATATATAACAAGTATAAATAGTAAAAACTTGTAAAAAAACAAATTTCAAAAACATCATTATAAAAATAATGTAATAATCCGCAGGAGCATGAGAAAGACAACTCGAAATAAACTAGCTGGTTGTATGAGAGACATGCTACTGAGCATGTATCTACCAGCTGCAAATGCTAAAGTATTGTACATACATATGTATCATATGTGTAAGTATCGTATATCCTATGGGTACCTATTATATCATATGCATAAGTATTGTACGTATCATATTGTGTATGTGAAAAAGTGTTGTCATTTTTTAGTATTTACCACAATTTAAAAAATTTGTGCTGATCTATCTTTGAATCTTAGCTCATGCAGATCAAAAAAAGGGTAGTGAATTGTCCTTGTCCTATCTCTGAATTTGTGCAGGTTGGGGGATCACTGTATAATATATTTTATGTACAATACAAGAGATAAATATGTACTTGACAATTAATCTCATGGATATTCATAGGATTAGGACTTGTTTTAAAGTTAAATAAGCATATACAGTATATTCAAATATATATTGTATATTAAGGTGGCACACTCTATAGGGGCAGTTTTTAGAATTTGGAAATTTCGAATGGCCCTTAGTCATATTGTTTGGTTGGATGAGAAAACCCTAAATATGAAGTTTGAGCCTGATCAAAGTACATTTAGAGGTTCTGCATAGACCGTTTCTGTTGTACTGTGTGTTCAAAATAATGGATTTATCTGGGAAACCTGTAACCATGGCACTATTACATATATACAGGGTTGAAGAAAACCATGGTTTAAAAAAAAAAAAAAAAACTCGGATAACTCAATTAGGTACTGGTACTCAGAAATTAGAATTGCTGACTGTCTCATTTTTTAATTGGAAGATGTTAGATGTAAGAAGTGCTAACTTCACAAAAATGAAAATAAACCTAATAACATTTATATTTGTAGCTACATGCGTTTATAATGTAATTGATACAGGTAACTTCAATCCTTTTATGTGCAATGCCACTATTAAATAGGCCTGCTAGTGCAAGGTAGCTATATTATATACTACCGTACAGGGTTGGCAAGAAACCCACTTTTTTTAAAAGCCCACCCCATGTGGGTTTTTTCACCTAAAACCCGAAACCCCCGGGTAAAATTGGGTTTTTTCATATGTCCATATGGTAGTTCATATTAGACCTACCTATTCTTATTTTTATAATAATACTGTACTGTACCGTACACTATTAATATAACATTTGTCTTGTTTTTAGCAAAAAGGTTGCCTTCCAGGCAATTAAGCATAAAAAGTTATTATTTTCTCAGATTGAGCTTCACAACAAAATTTGGAAAACATGGACCAATTTGAACTAAATTTGGTGTGGTAAATTATCCTATTTGTTAGGCTATACTTCCTATGGAAGACAGGCCCCTGTGTCTTCTGCTGGAAGTAGATGAATTACAGCTCCCAAAGGGAACTTAATTCAGCTAGTTATATCTATTTAATTCATATTACTGAATATTTTTTCTTTTATTTCACAGTTAAATAAAACAAACTGGCAACAGCATATTTATCTTTACTGCTAGCCTACAGAATTAGTCTGTTTGAAGTTATAACTGCATTAAATAATGCCAAAGACCTTTGGATCAGGAAGAAAATCAGGGCATGAATGGAGTGAAGTCAATATTATTGATGGGACTAGTAAAGTTAGATGCAAACATTGCAGTAATGAAATAAGTAATAAAATAGAGCGAATAAAAATGCATTTAATGAAATGTTTGAAACACATGGAATCAAGAAACAAGACTGACAATACTGCGAGTATATCATCTTCATACTGCCATGACATTAGGCCTGTTCAAAAATCAACTTTTTCTTATTTTCATAGGTTTCTGTACATTTTCCCATGCTTTTTGACCTGAAAAAGCCGAAAATCACAACTATTTTGACCTAGGATGTTGGGAAGCATTGCTGCATGGAGCTTTAAATTTTCTGCCTTGAAATCGGCCAAAGCGCCAATTCCAGGGTCCCTTGAATTATGTTTTGCACTTTAACTTTTGATCTAAACAAGATAGAGCAACAAATTAGGTATCAAATGAAAGAGCATAAAATTAATAAATAATAATAATAATAATAAATAAATAATAATTAATAATAATAATAATAATTATCTATCATTTTTCAGGAAACAACAGAAACTCAATCAGAATCTAGAAAACCATCTACAAGTTACAACTTCACAATGGCATTAAGCAAGGAGTTGAGGGAGCTCCGTGGGCGCACAGTTGATATCTCAGAACCTCCACGTACTGTCCACAGGCAGGTGTCAACTGGGCCATCTACCAGATCTCTCACTGAAACTTTCCTGGTTGGATACCCTTCAGCTTTTATCAGTGGTTCCCAGCTTCCCCAACAGACAGGCGTTCCAGTATTTCCTTAATCTTCAGAATTTACCGGAAAATGCAGGGGGCCCATGGTTCAAGACCTTGCATATGAAACAGTTGAATCTATCATCCCATTCTGGCAGATGGCTAGGATCAAGACAATGACCAAGTACAACGCAATGAAGCTCTTCATGAAACTACATGAGAAACATCGTGCTCTGGTGAAAAGCAAAGGAAGAGCAAGTAACCCTGGAGGAAAAAGAGGAGCATTTGTGCTGGAATTAGACAGCCTGTTCGATATAGGAGCTCCAGATGCAATCCAGGAAATACAGAACAACAGACTGTTATCCAGAGAGAAGAAAGATGAGGATATCAGGTTCTACGAAGACCAAAAGACTGAGAGGAAAGGTCATATGTCTGGTCATGACAAGATTTTTGAGACAAGATCCCTGCAGCAAGCAGCAAGGAATGAAAGACTGCAGCATAGACAAGAACAAGGTAAAACTAATTACTTCGAATGTCACAAAAAGTTTTAAGTTTTACTCCATTGCGATATTTAGCATGTACTTAACAATTACTGTCTTAACATGTTGTACTATTTTACAGCTGCAGCAGAACAAGAGGCAGTTGTTCATGTGGATGACATTACCTGGGGTGACTCAACTGACAACGACGCTAACACAGAGGACATGGATTACCATCAGCCTCGTCCTGGATGTTCTCACCATCAAGACACTGTGACTAGTGTGACTTTGACGTTTCCAAGGAAGGTCATGGAATGTGATGTCATCTGCAATACAGCTGATCGTCTTGGTTTATCAGACAATCAAGTTACTGCCATGGTTTCTGCCACCTTGAAAGCTGGAGGGGCTGATCTGGATAACTTCGTCATCTCAACCTCAACAACATGTCGCAACAGAATGCTGTCCAGGTATAATATCAGCCAGAGTCACATGTCCAAGTTTTGTGAAAACCCCCCACAGTACGCTGCCTTACACTGGGATGGAAAGTTGCTCAAAGATGTCTTGGGCAGTGAACCTGGAAGTACCTCAGAGACTTTAGCTGTGCTAGTGTCTGGTCCACCTTCATACACTGAAGGAAAGTTATTGGGAGTACCTGTCATCGACAATTCTTCTGGCACAGCTCAGGCTGAGGCTTCAATGGATTTACTGGAGACATGGGAACTTACGGATAATGTTACTGCCCTTGTTTTTGACACTACATCCAGTAACAGTGGAGTTCACAGAGGAGCTGCCAAACTGCTAGAGAAAATGCTGAACAAAAAGGTGTTTTATCTGGCCTGTCGACATCACATCCTAGAAAACCTAGTAGGAGCAGTTTGGGAGAAGCTGTTTGGGAAGGTGAAGGGGCCAGATAATCCCCGGTTTGAGCATCTGAAGGATGTTTGGACGGACTTGTCCAAGGAAAACCCAAAGATGCTGGCTATCAACAGCAAATGGCTGAAGGAAAAGAAGAAGAACAGTGAAAAAATACTCCAAGACATTCTAACAGCAGAAAGGCTTCCAAGAGCCGACTACAGGGAAATGGCTGAACTGACAGTCATTGTTCTTGGAGGAATGCCTCCTCGAGGTATTCACTGGAGTCGACCAGGCGCCATTCATCAGGCCAGATGGATGGCCAGAAACCTGTACTCCATGAAAATGCTGATGTTTGCAGATCAACTTGAGTACGACGAAGACACTGTATCAAAGCTGGAAAGACTCAACACCTTCCTTGCGCTGTTCTACACTCCTGTATGGATGATGTCAATGTCTGCTGCAGATGCTCCCGTGAATGATCTAAGTCTAATGCAGGACATGTTGAAGTACAAGAAAACTGACCCAGAGCTTGCTGATGCAATACTTAATAAGATGGAAAACTACAAATGGTACCTGACGCAGGAAGTCGTGCCATTTGCCCTGTTCAGCAGTAGATTGAGTGACACATTGAAGCACGACATTGCTGCCCAGTTACATGCCACTGAGAAGCCAGACAGCTTCAGAACAGGAAAGCCTCTATTCCAGAGAGTCACAGCTAAGACCACCCTGGTTGATCTCATTGGCCCAGAATCACATTTCCTGCTGGACACACTGAACATTGGATCCGAGTGGCTTCTGGAACCTGTCACGTCTTGGCCACAGAATGAGGACTACAGAAAAGCGTTGGATTATGTTAAGAATCTGAAAGCAGTGAATGACATTGCTGAACGTGGTGTCAAGATGATGAGCGACTTTGCAAATGTCATAACAACAGATGCCAAGCAAAGGGACTATCTCCTTCAAGCTGTGGAGTTCAACAGACGCCGCTTTGACAGCTTCAAGAAACAAACTCTCAACAACTGACTGTGTAAATGTCATTATGAAATTAATCATCATGTAATGCTTTCACTTCTTGATCGATTAGACTTGTGACAAAATGTTAATCTCAAATTTGTGTCATGAATAAGGTGCCTTGTCTGCCTTGAGTGTGAGAAAACGAATTTTGTGATATTTCTGAAATCTTTGTATGTACCAATGTGCCATTTCTTGTTCCAAGACTATCATAATTGTATAAGTTAGAAAGAGGATTAAAAACACTAATTTGGTGCCTATTTTGTTGCTCTATCTTGTTTAGATAAAAAGTTATAGTGCAAAACATGATTCAAGGGACCCCGGAACTAGTGCTTTTGGCCGATTTCAAGGCAGAAAACCTAAAGCTCCATGCGGCAATGCTTCCCAACAACCTAGGTCAAAATGGTTGTGATTTTCAGCCTTTTCAGGTAAAAAAGCATGGGAAAAAGTACAGAAACCTATGAAAATAAGAAAAAGTTGATTTTTGAACAGGGCTACCATGACATAGACCTCTCAGATGATCCAGACTCATCCTCACCACCACTGACACAATTACAGATAAAAAAAAGAAAAATTCAAAAGAAAGTAAGCGATTTTGGCATGACAACAACAACTTTGCAGAAAAATGTCATTGATAACAAAATAGCCAAATTCTTTTATGCAAATAATATTCCATTTCTATGTGCAGAGTCTAAGTATTTTATTGAAATGATAGAGACTCTAAGACCAGGCTACACTTCACCTTCCCGTCGAAATTTGTCTGGTCCACTTTTAAATACAATCCATGAAGAAGTAGAAAATTCCTTGAAGATGCAGTTGACTGAAGAATCAGGATGTATAACACCCTGATTGGCTGATGTCTACACTCTATAACCTGCTACCTCACCCAAAGAGTTATACCTGTAGGTCTATTTGTTGACTCATGTTTGCTTGCTTTGCATGTAAAATCATTATAGGTGCCTATATGACAATTTTTAAAAATAATTGCATATGCACTTCTTAAGTTTCATGAAAAAACCCACAAGTGGGTAAAATAATGGGTTTTTTCAAGTGGGTTTTTTTTAAAAAAAAAACCGGGTGGGTTTTTTCGGGCTGGGCCCACTAGTGCCAACCCTGCTACCGTACATACTAGGCTACCCTGAACTGATGGTTTTTAGGTCTTATCCATATAAATATAAGTTTTAGTTTTAGAGCTATTAGTTTATGAATTAAATAATTTGTGTTGTAAAAATTGAAATTATAAAAAAACAAAAAACCAGAAAAACATGGTTTTTTTAAATGGTTTAAACCATTTGGGTTAAACCAGCCAACCCTGCATATATATTGCTATAATTTATGCATTTCATAAATTTAAATATTTATAATTAATATTTGCTTCTCATTGTATATATTTTCACTACTTTTCAGCATTGAGATCTGGCAACAGCACAACACCGGGTTAGTGTGGTGAGTCACACTGTCACAGTCTTCAGTCAATCAGTCTCCGTCATGCATTCAACGCATGATCATCTCGTGATGGCTACCGCAAGCTCACTGAGATCCAAGACCGAGATATGGCTAATCGGACACGCCAACCCAAGCCCCCTAACGGGAAACAGGTTACCTTCAAATGGTGAAGTGCTTCGCCAGTTTATACAGTTTCATAAGGTGCAAAAACAACTTCTAGCCGAGGCGGCGCGTAATGTGATTGTCGTGTATACTTTCTGGGCTATGGCCAGAATCCCGACCATGACCTCCAAAAGTGCCACGCGAAAACTGCTTAGACTTTACGACAATTGGCAGGCACTGCAGCACAGCCGGAACCGGTCCAGCGCCACAGGTGAGGCAGCCAGGGCAGCCTTCACCGAGGGACTCGATGACATTTTTTACGTGGCTCTCGACAATGCCCTCTCCGTCATCACCATCCAGGAGGATCGCGACTTCCTTCTTGCTCAACGCGAAAAGGGTCGCCGTGGTGTCATGTCCGGGGTGGACAAAATCCTCACTGGAATTGAGCAACGTGTATCCGCGCGTGAAGCTGCCAAAGAAAGGCAACGCCAAAAGCAATCGGAGCAATCACTGGCAACAGCAACCCTTACATCATCAAACTCATCGTCGTCGCCTAATTGCTCGACAGAAGAGGAAACCAATCCACCTACAAAGCGCCGTCGCAGAAAGAACATTATGACTCAAGACCTAGCGTCGGCACTGGACCGGACCAAAACAAGCAGCCGTGGAGCCGTTCAACTCATGAAAGCAGCTGCTTCCAGTCTGGATATTCAAGACACAGATGAACTGGCTCTCAGTCACGAGACGATTCGGCGTTGGCGATTGCGTCATCGAGGGGAAATTGCCAAAGAAGTGAAGATGACGTTCGATCCCAGTGTCCCGCTCATTGTTCACTGGGACGGGAAGATGGTCTCCGACTTCAGCGGCAAGAAGGTCGATCGCCTCGCCATAGTCGTGTCCGGCGACGGCGTCGACAAACTTCTCTCCGTGCCGAAGCTGCCTGCTGGAACTGGTCGCGCCCAAGCAGATGCTGTGCTGAACTCGTTGGATGACTGGGGAATCGCTGATCGTGTCGTCGGGCTCTCCTTTGACACGACAGCTGCCAACACGGGCGTCGTTTCGGGCGTTTGCGTCTTCATCGAGCAGGGCCTTCACCGCCAGCTGCTGAACCTGGCCTGTCGGCACCACATGCTAGAATTGGTGGCAGAGAAAGCCTTCATCGAGTGCATGGGCCCCTCCTCTGGTCCTGACATTAAACTGTTCTCATGACTGAAGGAGCGCTGGCAATCCGTCTGCACCGACCAATTCAGCGCCATCTCCAAGGAAGACCTTACTAAGCCGCTACTCAAGGCGCGAGACGATCTGATCGCGTGTTTCAAGGGTCACATCACCAAGGGCCAGCCGCGGGACAACTACCGAGAGCTCCTGGAGCTGGCGATCATAGCGCTTGGAGGCGTCCCCCAGCGAGGTGCGCGCTTCATGCGACCGGGCGCACTCCACCGCGCCTGGTGGATGGCCAAAGTGATATACGCCATCAAGCTCCACCTCTTCCGGCAGCAGCTCCCCATTAAGGCTCACGAGGCCCGGGGCATCCTGCGCTTCGTAAACTTTGCACTGCTGGTTTACATTCCGGCCTGGTTTAAGGCGCCCCTTCCCGCTGCTGCCCCTCGAACTGACCTGGCGATGCTCAAGGCGCCGGTTGACTACGACAAGGTGGACAAGGACGTGTCCAAGGCTACCTCCCCTGTGTTTCGATGACATCTCTGGTACCTGAGTGAACACCTGGCCGCCCTCGCTCTCTTCGATGATGACACTCCGCTGGAGGAGAAGAGTCGAATTGCGACGGCCATCAAGGATGTCGAGGGCACCGAGGAGCCACCCAAGCGCATTGCCCTGGACGTCTGCCCGGAGGAGCTCGAGCGAAAGACAGTCGCAGACTTTTGCACGACATCCAGCACGCTTCTTTTCGAGCGGCTCGCGATCAATACTTCTTTCCTAGAGTTGGAGCTGGCTACCTGGTCGAACAATGCGTCCTACCTGGCGGGGAAACGCCGTGTCTCTACATTGAGCATTGTCAATGTCCGGGCGGAGCGAGGGGTCGCGCTGATGCAGAACTACAATCTCGCACTCACCAAGGACGAGGAGCAATGGCAGTACTTGATGCAAGTCGTTGAGAAGCACCGCAAAGAGCACCCGAGCGCCCGCAGCGGAAATCCTTAACGGGTTTGGGAGTACTTTATGGTATATTTGAATTTGCTTCATTTTTATAGGGTGTTACTCCTATTAATCCTGTATAACAATGTATAATCGTATATACTTTATTTCTTAGTTATTATTTTGATTTATATGGCCAGTAGGCTCAGTATATTACTATGATTAATACAGAATAAATGTTTTTTATTTTAATAATATTAAGTTGTTTTGTTGCAATAAAATTGAAATTGATTTAATGATTTTGTATTATTAATAACATTACACACAGAGAATAGTATCCTGCTACCCAGGCATGGTGGGACAAGTTTATTCCAATTAATTATGAAATAATGTTGAACAATATTGTTAAGGTGTTTGCACTGTTTGCTAGTTGCGTATTGTGTTGTTATAAGCTGGTTGCCGGTTGGTGTGGTTTGGATTACAAAGCATAAATGTATTAAGGTGAAACTTTGAAAAAAAAATTTTGAACCGCGACAAAATATTAATATAAAAAAAAATATTGGAGATGGAATAAACTTAATGCTATGGAAATATAGCTGTGACTGTCCTCTACGCCATGGTATATGATAGCATTTATATTGACATTGTACATGTTACTTTACCCCTTGGAGCTGGAGCAATTTCTTGGAGAAACTCATTACTTCTGACACGTGGTACGCCAGAGATGGTCAATGCGGAACCCCTAAATATCCTTCAATTTGGCTAAAATTTCATATTCAGGGCTTTTTCACCCAACCTAACAATCCCACAAAGGGCCGTCCTAAAAATCAAAAAATTATTTTTATGTGGCACCCTATTGTATATATAAAAATACATATTCAAGTAAAAGTTGGAGGAGATTGTAGATACCAATCAACCAGGGAAGTACTCTGGGGTGGGATGTAAAACAGAAGAGTGGGAATGCTGGAACTCCCATTTCTCCTGTCACTGTCCTCTTTAGCTGATCTTTTTCCATATCTTATCTACCCTGTGAGCAGTCCAGCATGCTCTCAAACACACGCTTCTCTCCCTATTCTTCACTACATATACATGCATCTTCCACACTACATAATCTTTTCAAAATTATAAAAAAAAAAATTTAAAAAAATGGCATCAACTAAAGAGCCTCGGAGTCCCCTGGGGAGGGGACCATATATGTCCCCACTTTCAGCTCCCCCGCTGCTGATACTGGGAATGCAGACCCAGGCAGGGGGCTGGATCTGCTACCACTTATTCAAGATGTATTGGGCCTCTGCCTGATTCATTTTTCATTAATTTCTGCAACATTTGTAGCCTTTTCTCAAATTTTCAATCTGTTGAACACCACCTCTCCTCCTCTAAACCTCGTCTTCTTTCTGACTGAAACTTGGGTGTCTGGACTCTGGGATGACTGACAGCAACCCCTTTTCTGTACCCTCTTACTTTATACTCAATTTCACTCCAAAGGTGGATGTTTCGTATATGTACACAATGACCTAACTTGTTTTTGTATTCCCAAGCTTGAATCTTCTGAATTCTATACCCTCTGGCTATGGTTTGCATGCCAATCTCAACCTAAATACAACTGTGCTGTTTACATTTCTCATAATTCTACTGACTATCCAAAATTCTTTGACTACCTCGCTTCCAAAGTGGAATACGTTCTATCTCACTCTCTCTTTCCTGAAATCTCCATTTTTGGAGATTTCAATGTTCACCACCACTTTTGGCTTTTCTCCTATTTCACTAACATCCCTGGTGAACTAGCTTATAACTTTTCTATTCAAAATGACCCAGAGCAGATTGTACAGCACTCTACTTGTATCCCCAATCACTTTCAAGATAGGCCCAACATTCTGGATTTACTTCTTACCTCTCATCCTTCTTATTCTGTGAAACTTCTCCATTGGACTCCTCTGACCACAATCTTAGATCTGTTTCCTGTCCTATCACTCCAATCTGGTTGGAGCAGGCACCTTTGGCACTTTGGTGCTACTGATTGGGAGGCCCTTGGGCACATGACTCCAGATTCCTGGGATCTTGGGAGCATTGCTCCAATAAATTTGACCATGAGAAAAAGTAAATTTGGGTTTGGGTTTTGTTCATCCGCTAGACGTTATGCAATTTTTTTGCGTATACGTTCTTGTACAAACCAATTTTTTTTAATTACAAATTTAGTTATTTTAAGTTTAGTTGGTAATTCCATATTTAACAATTATTTTTATTTTTTGTTAAGCTTCAATGTTTTGATAATTAAAATTTTATTAAAACATATTTTTTTTTAATATAAAATTATCAGGATTGGACTATGTTCCATTGATCTCGGCCAGGTTTGATAAATTGGCCAGATAATTACTTATGCGGTTTTAAGTAATCCACCATGACTCTAGAATTGAAAAGTTTAGTTAAGTTTAAACTTACTTTTACTTACTCTTCCTTACTTTTACTAAGTTTAAAGCACTTACTTTTACTTACTTTCATTGTACTATATTTACTTACTTTTACTCACTTTTACCATACTATATTTACTAACTTTTACTTATTTTGTATTTTTTCAGGTAGTCAATAATCAATAATGGATCCTAATATTGATGAAGTTGGAGAGGAAAGTGAGGGTGTTAAAAGGGGTTACTTTTGTGGTCAATGCAAGAACAAATATTCAAAGAAGCAAAACTGGGAGGAACATTTTAATTCCCAAAAAAATATTTGTTACAATACAAGAGGTCCCAGAGTTTGGGCCCACAGCTTAGATATTGCAGTAAAGAAATACCAGGATGAAGTGCAGCAAAGAGATACGGCAAAGCAGTCATTTAGTTTGTTCACAAAATGTGCTAGTGCTAGACCTCAGAAAAATGAACCAACTTCATCAACTGCTAATCTAGAAAATGAAACTTTTTCACTAGATGTTTCACAGACTGAAGAAAGTGCTTCTCCTCCACCTAAGAAACAAAAGGTAAGTGAGGAATCTGCGCATCAGACTAACAAAACTGCTTTAGAGGAATTTGAAAATTCCCAAATCCAGAAGACATTGAATGCAATTTTGCGCCTAACAAAAGAAACTCACCAAGCTGTTGTGGTTAATAAAGAGAAGAGTCAAAATATGCCTTCAAGTTCAAGTGTTGCATCCAAATCTAATAAAGCAAAAAGCAACAAATTTGACATTTCCATAGCCCATTTAAGCAAGTGTAAATCAATACAAGAAATCCTGAACAATGATTTGATCAAATCTACATTCAAATTGGTGGAAAAGAAGGATCTAGGGCATGCTGATGATTCATTTTCAGTACCAAGTGATATAATGGAAAACATTGCAAATAGTGACACTAATATGCCTGATGTAGATATAGCTGTTGAGGATGAAGATGATGATAATCAAGAAGATATTGATGATGCTTCTGATGATAAAATGTTTACATTATATTGCATAGCTTGCACAGACCCCAAAGCATGTGCTTCAGACAAACATTCTAACATAAAAGGTTACTTCAATGTTAAAGATTTAACCTATGTATGCAAACAAGGAGAAAATCAAGAGAGATGGTTTAGAAATCTGAAAACCCACCTGAAGAGACATTTAATTAAATTTCAGCATCATCAAAGAGCTGCTGTTTATGAAGTGATGAAAACATCTTCTCAGAACACTACTAAACGCATAGAAGACTTATGTGGCAACATCTTATCTACATAATGAAAACAAACACTGCATGGGCTCTATATCCAGTACTTCTAGCTGTATTACATAGGTCAGGTTGTGAGGTTGGAAATTTGAATCATAGCACACATGCGTGCGAGACAATTTGTGAGCTATTAGATAATCAACTTAAAGAACAAACTGTAAAGTGGTTCTTAGAACAAACTTCAGTAACAATAACAGCTGACACTGGAACAATTTTGGGATTAAGCATGCTAGTTGTATTAGTTATGAGTGAAGAAGATAAGACTGTAAAACTTGCTGGGATAAATTTAGTACGCAGCAAATCAGGAGTTTATTTGGCCAATGAAATTTTTGATGTGTTGAAGTCTCCTAATCACTTGAAACTATCTGAAGAAGCAATTAAATTCAAGGTATCTGGAATGGTTGGAGATGGGGCTTTTTGTAAGGACAACGAGCCATTTAAAAATGAAATGAAAAAGTTGTTTGGAGAAAATTTCAAATTTCAATGGGACTTAATGCATCTTGTGAACAGAGCCCACGTTGATGCATTGAAGAAAATTTGTAAACTAAGTGAGCTTTTAGACTTTATTTAGAATCACTCTTCAAATCTGAGATCAGGCCTTGACTATACCAATATGGTTCTTGACAATATCATTGGTTTTAAGAGACCAAAACTCAAATCTGATACTCGCATGGTTAATTACGAATTTGATCAATTTGACAGATTTGTGGAAAATTGTGTTTTTTTTTATCATCTACAAGAGAAAGAAATAGTGCCAAGTTCTATGTATTGATTTCCTATGTAACAAAGATTATGTTGCAAGTAGCTCAAAAAACCAGTTAGTGCAGAATTTGTAGAAAATATATTTTATAAAGAGGAGGGAAAACTGTTATGTTAAGAGTGATGGAAACAATTTCCAAATTAGCTAATGGAGGAAATGCAAATGATGTAGTTTCTGAATTTAAGCACGATACCACAGGGCAGCAAAAGGAACTAACAGCTGAGGATTACATCCTAAATGAAGTTTACAAATACATCAAGAAACGTTCTGATTACTACCAGGTTGCTGAAGTTGCTAGACCATCCAGAACCAGATCTGAAAGTAGTTTTACAAAAGACTCAGTGATAAATTGGCTGACAGAATATATAGAACAGCTGTGGAAAGGAATCACAGAGAGATTAAAGCATTTTGATAAAGATGGATCAACTGCCTGGAGTGAAGCACCAGCTGAAGGGACATTCTCCATTCTTGGTTACATTGTTGAACACAAAGGATCCATTAAGCCATCTCATTTGACTAAGCTGTGCAGAATTGTGAAGGAGGGTCCAGCTCCAGGCACTAGATCTGCTGTAATGATCACACAGAAAGCCATTGATCAGTGGCCAAGCATACATGGCGGTAAATTCACAACAAATGCCTACATGCAAGGTCTAACATCGTCCACTGTTGCTGCTGCAATGAATAAATAAACTTAAGGTGAGTTATAAACTGTACATTATTGTATTATTATGTTTAGCTAAAACAATTTGTAATTGGTATGTCGTCAATTCAAGAGTTTACTATCATTAACCTATCTAGTGGTGTAAGGGGAAAAAAAGTAAATTCAGAGCTGTGCTCCAGTAAATTTTTTCAAATCTGGAGTCATGCTTGGGCAGTACTTCTGTGATTTCCCATGGAATGATTACTGCTTCTGTGGCCAGTGCCCTCCCAAGTGTGTTGAGTGCATTATAGAGGTGATTCTCTCGAGCATGGAGACGTACATTCTGTATTCTATTCCTACCACTAATGCAAATAAACCTTGGTTTAACTTGTTCTAATGCTATCCACCATAGAGAGGAGTCTTTCAGAAGGTACCATAGCCATCCAACTCCTGACTCTTGCTGAGCTTATATTTCCACCTGGAATGTGCAAAATCTGTTCTCCAACTTGCCAAGAATTCCTTCATTAGACAAAACTGTGAAAATCTATCTAATTCTGATTCTTCACACTCTTTCTGGCATCTAGCTAAGAACCTCTTCAACAATTTTACTTCCTCTTCTTTCGCTCTTTTCCATTCTGATGGCTCAGTTACCATCACTTCTCCTGACAAAGCTGAACTCTTCACGCAAACTTTTGCTTTCAACTCAACCATGGATGTTTCTGGTGCTGTTCCTCCATCTCCTCTTCCCTCTGACTTAATTATATCTGAAATTAGAATCTCTTCCAAAGATGTTCTTTCTGCCGTATCTTGGCTCAACTCTTGGAAGGCATATGGTCCTGATGGTGTTCCTCCAGTTGTTCTTAAGAACTGTGCTTCAGTGCTGACACCCTACCCAGGCAAACTCTTTCATCTTTGTCTCTCATCTGGTACTTTTCCTTCTTGCTGGAAGTTTGCTTTCATTCAGCTTGTCCCAAGGAAGGGTGACTGCTCTCAACTCTCCCCTACAATTTCTTGCCTTTCTAAAGTTTTTGAATCTATCCTTAATAGGAAGATTCTTAAACACCTCTCTTCTCACAGTCTTCTTTCAGATCATCAGTATGGGTTCTGCAAGGGATGCTCTGCTGGTGATCTTGCATGTCTCTCTCACTCTTGGTTATCCTCCTTTCAGGTTTTTGGTGAAACTTTTGTTATTGCCCTAGACATATTGAAAGTTTTTGATTGTCTGGCACAAATCTTTAATTTCCAAACTGCTCTCCTTTGGTTTCTATCCTGCTCTCTTTGCCTTCATCTCTAATTTCCTTTCTGGCTGATCTATAGCTGTGGTTGTTAGATGGCCACTGTTCCTTCTCCTAAAGCTATCAACAGTGGTGTTCCTCAGGGTTCTGTCCTTTCACCCACTTTTTTCCTTTTATTTATTAATGATCTTTTAATTTGCACTGCCTGTTCTGTTCACTCCTATGCCAATGATTCCACTCTTCACTTCTGCACCTGCTTCCCAAAGCATCCCTCACAGCAGCCACTTCATGATTCATGTAGGACAGCTATGGGACACCTGACCTTTGATCTCTCTGCTATATCTGATTGTGGCAGAGAAAACTTTGTGGCTTTCAATGCCTCAAAAACTTGGTTCCTCCATTTGTCTACTCATCACAATCTTCCACATGACCATCCCCTGACCTTCAACAACACACAACTCAATCCTTCCTCTTTTCTTAACGTTCTTGGCATTTCCTTTTCTCGTGATCTTTCCTGGAAAGATTACATATATTCTCTTTCCAAAACAGCTTCTAAGAGGTTAGGTGTGCTGTACCATCTCTGCAATTTCTTCAACCCCCACTCAGTTGGTGTCTCTGTACAGGGGTCTTGTTCACCCCTGTAGGGAGTATGCTTCTCATATGTAAGGTGGCTCAATCCACACACCCATACTTGACTGGGTTGAATCAAAGGCTTTTTGTCTCATCAATTCCCTGCCTCCTTACTGATTGTCTTCAATCTCTCTCTCTCTTCTCTCTCTCTCTCTCTGCTGCAATGTTGCCTCACTCTTTTTACTATCACTATTATAATGGACATTGCTTTTCTGAACTCTCTAACTGCATGCCTCCTTTAAGGAGAGCGTGCAGCATCAGTCTTTCTACACTTTCTCATTTCTTTTCTGTCCAACTCTCTAACGCAAGAGTTAATCGGTATTTTCAATCTTTCATCTACTCAGCCAGTCAACTCTGGAACAATCTTCCTCAATCCATCCTTCCTCCTGTCTGTGACCTCTCATCTTTTGAACGCAGAGTGTCTAGGCATCTCAAAAACCCCAGACCTTGATTTTGGCTCTCTTCTTCTATCGGGTGGGGGGCTCTTTTGCGGGCATTTGCCCTTGGCCCCTCCTTCCTGCCTAAAAAATTTTTTTTGGCTTAAATATTGAGTTTGTTTGCTGAATTGTTAATTAAATTAATTGTTGTCACTTAACTTCATTAACTGTTAATTAGTTTGATTTGAAAAAAAAATATATATATATATATTTAAATGAAGAAGTAAATTAATCCTTCACACCTATAATAATGATTTTAGAACATTACACATTTAGAAGATGGAAAAAACAAGTATGATGATTATGATTAGCTGTGGGCATATATTCCTGGCTAATGACATCAGAGTAACATGACATGAAATTGACACGTTATTGTGGGTTGGGTAAAGTTAGTTGTACAGGGTATTTATAAATTTATGCAAGTTAATATTTACACCACCATATTCACTTGCATGACTTTATGAACACCCCGTACTTAAGCTTTTAGATTGTTGATCTCAGGTTTCATTAACCAAATGGTATATTCCTTGGATATCTTTCAAATAAAAGCTAGGACCAGTGAGGCAAAATTATTTTGAAAACTTAAATGAGATCTCTTTTCTAAAATATTATATGTGGTATTCCTGCAATATATATAAACATTGTATGTTTATTTGTACTATTTTCATTCATGAAAATTTACCATTACAATTTATAGTATGTGAGTTGCCATGTTGACCCTTTCATGCCTGATTTATGAAATTTTTATTTTGAAATTTTTTGCTGTTCAAGCCAAAATAACATCTAATATTCAGATTATAAAGCGCAAAATTGGTGTTAAATGGTTGATGTGTTTCTAATAATAATTACAAAAAGTGTTCAAGGAGTTCTGTCAGTAACTGTCCCCAACTTAAAGCACTCGTTACAAGTATCTGTCATTACCGTTAAATTAAGACGAGGTTATACATATAACTTGGCTTAATGCCGAGTTCAGTATTTTACTATTTGGGTTTTTAGCAACTTATAGAAAAAATTTTACAATTGAATTTCTGGGAAAGACCTTTAATACCTTATTTTAGTAGTTAATATGATATATTTAAAATTTTGCCATTTCCTTTTAATGCCCAATCTATAATATCGAGAAAGGATTGCCCTTCAACAAATGGGAAGTTTCTAAAAGAAAATGTAGACAAAAATTACTGATCAGTAATGGTTAGTTTTGTTTTTAAAATTTTATAATTAATCACCAAACAAATAGAATATCCAAATTCCAAACAAAATCTACTATCAATTTTTTTTTAATCTAGCTGAAAATTTTTCCTAGAACTGTACAAGAGTGATCAAGAAGAAAATCCCCCCCCCCATCAAAGTTAGGAGAATTACAGTAGTAGTATATCATTTATGCATGTTAAAATACTACTAGCAAAGAAAATTTGTTTTGAGTTTATAGTTTTATCACTTTATTGCAGTGCTGTTAAACTCTTGTGGGGGAAAAACTTTGCCGTGTGGCAGCATTTTAATAGACCTTGTCCCTAAGGGCGCGTAACTTGAAAAAATTCATTGTTCTAACTGACCATTATCAACTAATGGTACTTAACTAGGTACTTGACTACTAGTTGACTGGTATATAATTAAAAACATTCTACAAAAGCCTAATTAGCTAAGTAGGTGTTTTAAAAGTAGCTACATTTTAAACCATTTGCTCAATATGCACCTATTTTCCTTTTCATCATTTTTTATTAACAACAACAACAACAACAACATGATGATGTAAACCATTTCCCTCCCAAAACATTAGATCCAGATCTTTTTAAACTGAAAAGATAAGCAGTTGGAAAAAGATTTAAGGTGAATATTCTGTTACAAGAAGTTAAATTAAACCTTTCATGCCTGAATTCTGAAATTTTTATTTTAAAGTTTTCTTTCCTATTCGAGCCAAAATAAACTAATATTCAGATTGTAAGGCTCAAAATCAGTTGTCAAGCTCATGTTGCCATAAGGCAACAGTTGGTATTAAAGGGTTAAGGGAAAAAACATAAAAAATGGACTTGAGAAGCACAAACTTTCAGCTTTCAGGTCTTCATTCGCACCTGATGAAGACATTTGTATATGCCAAAAGCCGTGCTTCTGATAAATCATCTACTTATTGTGGTTTTCACCCCTTTATTTGAGGAAGATTTCATTGGAACAGAAGCAGGTGACAACATGACCCAAATCAAAACTTGACACTGAGACAAGAACATAAATGTACTAATAGGAGTGTGCATTTTCACACTATTTCTTAAAGGTGCAGTAAGCAGGAAGAAGATTCAGAGGAACCCACTGGTATTGAACCTCTGCAACAATTGCCAGTAAATGAACCTAGCAACATTCAACCCATGCAGACTCTGATGCAGGATTCCTCTGATGAGTCAGACATGACACCTTCTCCCTTGATTGATGAACCACCATCTTACAATGAAGTCATGAGACATACTCCTGTGCCATTTTTCCCTCCAAGCCCCTCAGATGCAAGGTACTCTCCATGCCAGGCAAGTACTCCCACAGAAATCCTACTCCACCCAATAACCACAGCTGTGACAGACCCTGCTGAGCCTTCTGCCCTCCTCTGTACTTTACATTGCCTCAGTACTCTCCATTGCGGGCCAACACTCCTACTGAAACCCAACCCTACCCAACAACTGCTGCCATGACAGACTTTGCCAACCCTTCTGCCACTCTTCTTTCGTTTGATTTGACAGTTACCCTACACTCCACTGATCAACCTTTGAACAGTTCCCAAGTTCCTTCCTGTCCTGTACAGCCAAACTTATAAAGAGAACACCATAATTAAGAATATTTTTTAAATGTCGGCATTGTTTAGTAATTTACATGAAAAATAGGCATAATGCTGTTTGTACTGTTTGACATTATGTATTCATAGTCAACAAAGGTTGGAAAGAAATTTTTTTCAGCATGATTGCAATTAAAGTTATTTTTATAGATCTAATGTAACATTGAAGCTTTAAGAAATTGAGTAGGCTATGAAATGCCCCTCAAATTAAAATAAATATATTTAACATAAATTGTGCAGAATAAATCAATAAACATTTTAATTAATTCCAACATGATTAAAGCACTGAAACATTAAAAATGATACAGAAGTAGGTCTGAACTACATCAGGCAGAAAGCAAGTTAGGGCGCTTAGATGACAGCTTGGTAGCATCAGGCAGAGAAAAGAGACCATGAAGATGTCTGATTGACAGTCTAAAGCATTGGGCATGGCATTACCTCGAGTTGAACCTTGAAACTGTTGCATTTAGTTATTTCCTCACGATAAAAAGGGAGAGACCTGTATAATGAAGTTGAAGTCGCCAGTAACATAATTGTAAAGACACAATTTCACAGGAAATGAATGGATCTTAACTAGAGTTAAATACTGGAACTTTTAATAGATCGGATTTCCTTTTAGTTACAAAAGTTACGTATTTATTATTTCGTTATTTTATTTTTATTCAGTGATTTAGGTTAATGAATGTAACCTTCAAATTGCTAAACTGTTGTTTTACCTCTACCTAATTTAGTTTAGCTAAATACCTGAGTAGTTGTTAATTTATATATTTATCACCTATATTGTTTACAATTACCTCAATTTGTGCATTATGCAATGTTTGACGTGCCAAAATGTTCTTTAAATTATTTGTTTATAGTTTTAAGCATCACAAAAAAAAGTACTTGGTATATGGCAGATATTTTACATGCAGATTCTGTAATGTTCCTTGAACATCGTGCGTGCTTTGGAATCTTATATTTGAATACTTTTACTAAGATAACATCATAACCATCTGTGTTAAAAGATTAATGGTTGTTTAAAGCCTATTGTACTATTAAAAAATTCTTCCAATTTTTTGTTATTTTATGATGTAAGGCAGAATTGGAAGCATAAAAGTTGTTTTTATGGATTTATTTATATTGTTGAGAGTATTATTAAATTAAGATTTCTGCATGGGCTCCCACCATGCTTCTCTCAGTACTACATTGAGGAAGGAAGGTGGTACCCATCTAACCAAAACTGTAGGAAGGCGACCATAGTGTTCAATCTTGAATTTTCAGCCTTATTTAAAAGTGTTATATTTATTCTGATGATATTCATCAACATTTGTACTGAATCAAAATCTTTATTTGAAATTTACTTGGATAGCAAAATGGATGACATGCAGATTCGTAGTCGAAAATTTGCCAGTTATTCATCTAAATAACAACTATTACTTTTGAAAATGTTATCATGAAAGTAACAAGAACCTCTTGTAAAATATGGATATTTTTATAGAGTACAAGTGTATTTCCTAAATATATTTCTATTTATTATATTTGCTCAGTAAATTTCTTAATGGTTACATTATTTTTCCAACCAATTTTGAGTTTTTCCAGGTTTTTCGTAATTTTATCTCCTTGGAAAATTGTTCTCTCAGAACTGTATAAATAAAAACCGAGATGCGAATGTGTATAAACTATTAAAATGAAACATTTCTTTCGTATTGTGTTTAACTTTTCCATTTAAGTTATTTAAATTGCATTTTGTTGTTCTCATCTGTCTCGGTAAAACGTTGCTTATGACCATCTACACCATCCATCTTAATATGGAAGTTAGTTTACACTTCATTCCGGAATGTCTCAGTATTGGTGATTATATACAGGTGTGTGCAGTAGTGAAGTAACTACTCGAGTAGCATTTTTCAGGATCCACTTTTGAGAAAGTAAAATTATTTTAAAGTATTTTTACTCTAACTTAAGTACATTTTGAGAGAAAATATTGTACTTTAACCTAAGTATATTTTTACCATTATTTGTAAAGTACAAAGTACTTTTCCCATACGTTTGGGAAATTTCCATGATTAAATCAACCAATCTGAGGAGGCAGGCGGGCAGATATACAAATAAAGAACTCAAAAAGTTGTATTTACAAGATATTGAAGTTCAATATGAGCTCCTTTTGAGGTTATGACATTCCTGAATGAGCAATTGCCTGAGCGTTGGTTCAGGCGTGGGGGACCCATTCCTTGGCTGGCTCATTCGCATGATCTAACCCCCAACCCCTTGTCTACTACTTCTGGGGCTATGTCAAAAATGAAGTTTTTGTTCCACCAATGGCATCAACTTCGGAACATTTGAAGGAAAGGATAGGTGAAGTTGTTGGAAAAGTTCAGTACCTATGATATACTACAAAATGTATGGAGTGAAACTGAATACCGCTTTGATGTCTACAGAACCACAAAAGTAGTTCATATCGAACTTCAATAGCTTGTACATAACTTTTTTAGTTCTTCTTTATTTGTATATCTTGCTTTTCGCTGTAGTTTTGTTAGTTTTTCATAATAATCCGAATTGTTCATTCTAATGAAGGTCAAGCGCAGTTTAACATGGAATCCAAACCACGCCCAACCAGCAGCTCAGCGTCTTAACCACTAGGCCACCCAGGGTACCCATTTATCTACCAACCACTTTCTTTGTGTGGAAGGATGAACAGCTGGGTTTTGCTGCGCGCCGGTTGCCGTCATCGAGTCTCGAACTCGGGGCCGATGGATTCGTAAGCAGCGACGTTAACTACTAGGTACACCACCGAGGAGCGGTGTATATATAATATATACAGTATATACCCGCTTTGTGCGGATTCGATCAGTGCGGAATTCGCCATAGTGCGGGTTATACTGTAACTTGTCACCATATCCTGGGCCGGATTAAGGGTTTCGTAGACCAAGGCTGGACTGCGTGGACTTAACAAATCTTTCCAATATATCGGTATTAGAAAAAGTACTCGACAAATATAGATGCTTTATATAAAATAATAAATTTAGGCTCCCTAGGTTTACTCTACAGTCTACACAAATAAAGTGGAAAACAACTAAACAAACACCTCTACTTCAAGGTCAGATGACAACTGCCAGAAAATCTGCTAGTGTTGTTGAAAATAAAATAAAAAATTCGTAGGCCACACTTTTTCGTAGGCCAAGGCTGTCAGCCTTTTAGCCTTCGGGTTAATCCGGCACTGACCATACTTCGCTTTAATACGGGCCCGGACTCACTATAGTGTGGCTTTTGAAATTTGTAAACAAACTTTCCCGTTCATTTACATGTGCGTGCTCTGAAAATACGGTACTGTTGAAAAAAAAACAAGCGAGGCGGCAGACGCATCAGTACGTCAGTATCGTCAATGACGGACTGCAGTGATGATATGTTACAAAGTTCTCGGTTATCAACTGTACTTTACTTAATGCACCGCTTTTGTTACACCTTTATAATTATGAGTGGAAAAAGGAAAATTACTGAAGTTAACGAATCTAAGAAAAAGCGTAAATGGCTAACATTAGAACAGAAACTCGAGATTATAAAGTGTCATGGAAGTGGTGCATCATATGCTAAGATTGCTCGAGAAAAGGGAATGAACGAGTCATTAGTACGGAGAATTGTTAAGGATGCAGACTATTATAAAGCGTATGGAAGGTTGCAGGATCCTCAACTTCAAAAACAATTACCAAAAATAGAAGCGCAACAATGGTAAATATGGAACGTCTTTTGTCAATATGGACTGAAGATTGTAATCAAAAACGAATTCCCGTAAGCCAAATGGCAATCCAATTTAAAGCAGTGTGTGTCTTTAATGCGCTTAAAGAAAACGAAGATGGAGAGATTGACGGGAGAACTAATTCAACTGACGAAACATTTAATGCGAGTCGTGGATGGTTTGATCGTTTCAAAAACGTTGAGAGATCCATAATGTCCGCATTGTGGGAGAGAGTGCGAGTGCAGATAAGGAAGCTGCGTTAAAATTTCCAGATGATTTTAAAAAAATTGTTGAAGGCGGATACAAAGATGAAAAATGTTTTAATGTGGATGAGACAGGATTGTTTTGGAAACGGATGCCTTCGAAAACACTCCAACACCTTCCAAAGAGTTCACAACAAACGAACTGGAGAAAGTGTTGCGTTTGATAGAAGCAGCTAAAGAAAAAGTTATGGAAGGTGATCCCAGCTTAGAGCGTAGCCTTACAGTGCAACGAGACTTAAAAATGCTATTAGATGCTACAGAGAAATGTACTCTGAAAAAGAAAAAAATTACGCAAACCT
>JAJOZX010006618.1:0-10000 GCA_023014485.1 Bathynomus jamesi
AATCTTCTCCAACCAAACACCAAAGTTCCCATTTCCGCCATCGCCATTTGCAGTTTTCATCATTTTACTTACAGGAAGAAAACGTTTGTTTCTGCCACGATATCAGTGGTCTGATGCAAGGGATTGGCTGTCGCTATGATCCAAAAGAATGGATACTGTTCATTGACTCTAGTAAAGCTAGCCTTAAAGCTGTATTACTGCACAACGGCATGAAAAACTTCAACCTGTAGCACATGCCACTGGCCTTAATGAGACTTATGAATCGATGAACTGCTGCTAAGACTCATCAATATAAGGACCACACATGGATATTTGTGGCGACCTTAAAGTTGTATCATTACTTCTTGGGTTACAGTTGGGCTACACAAAGCATATGTGCTTTTTGTGTCTATGGAACAGCAGAGATGACAAGAACCACTACAAAAAACATGATTGGCCATCTAGAACTGAACATGTTGTTGGTAAATACAGCGGAATTCCGCTGTCTGTCTTAAGCCAGAATAAAGGAGGAAAGACATCCCTGTTCACTAATTTATTTAAGTATGCTTAAAATAAAACTTGGCACGGAAAAGTAGCTTAGACGGCTTTCGTAATAGAAGCGGGTGAGAAAAAAAATGAAAAAAGGGGTTTTCGGTTACACAAAATCTGGACGTGATAGAGAAATTTTGATATCAGATCTGAAATCAGCATCAGCGCTTTAGTAGGAATCAGTAGTTCACGTGTCTGTAACAAAAAAAAGTTGAAATTTGTTGCCTAGTGTAATCAACCGAAGTATGTACTCGGCATTCACAAAATTTACTTGGTGTTGTTACATCTAAAACTTCATGTAAAGTTGTTTTTTGGTTTAAAACAGTGGTTTTCAACCTTTTTTTGCTGCGACCCTAAATTAATCACCAACAGGACCTCCTGACCCTCAGTCTCAAAAGTCCCTGTGCACCCATATATATATATTATATGTTGTGAAATTAGTAATTTCACACAGGAACGTTAGGTTAGGTTAGGTTTTAACTAACGTAACCTAACCTAAATTTCGTGAAATTTCTAAGTATTTCACAATATTACTGAAATTTGTGTTTCAGGGATTTCATGGAATCACTAGTTTCACAACCTTACTGTAATATATATATATTTCGCTACTTCCATAAAATTTAAGATTAGCAATTTTCTGTAAACGGCTTTTATACAGGGTGTCTCAAAAGTCCCTGTGCACCCATATATACAGTGTGTGTATATATATATATAGGGTGAACCAAATGTAGGTGGACAGTAAATGATAACGTTTATTTTGAGAATACATATTTAATTTTTTTGTATACTATAATACAAAATAAAATTTAAATAAATTTAGTTATAATATTTATATATAATAACACAAACACCATAGTTATAATGAACACCATAGTTATAATATAATATAACACAAACCGTATTCAACCTACTGTCCACCTACTTTTGGTTCACCGTGTATATATATATATATATATATATATATAGAGGTGAACAGTGACTTTTGAGACACCCTATATAATTTAAACCTTATACGTCTATAGACATATGCTGGAGAATCAAAGTTTAACTCTACATTTTTCTAATAAATCTGGATTTGTTTAAATGCTTAAAAACTATTAAACAAATCCAGATTCATTAGAAAACTTTTTGTACAAAAAATTTGTAATTTGTTTACCCCCAAAATTAATTTTGGAGTAATTTGGTTTCTCAAATTTATTAAGTTTCTTCAAAGCAAATTTAAAAAAATTAATTTTTTGTTCTATACTGTATATTGGATAAAAGTGATTTGTTTTTGGGGTGTTTTACAACGCAAAATTAGGTATTTTCCTGTTATCCCGGACCGCAGACTTTCTGACAGTTGCCAGACTTCATTTTTGACAGAATATTTTCGTTAAAACTAATGAAAATATCACGATTTAACCTAACCTTACCAACTAATTAGGTTAATTGAATGCCCGATTTGGTAAACTGTACGACCTTGATAATTGGTTAGGTTAATTCGTTATATTTTCGTTAGTTTTAATGAAAGTATTCTGTGTCAAAATTGAAGTCTGGCAACTGTCAAAAAGTCTGGGGTCCGGGATAACAGGAAAGTATCCAAAATGAGTATTATAAATATATTAAATGTAATATATACTTAACAAGTTAAAATATATATATCTAGACAGTATCTGTAAATAAAGTTAATTGGAGTTGAGAAACATCAAAGCTAAAATGTTAAAAAAACATTGCAAAACTTTGAGTTATCAAAACTTAAAATACAAATAATAAAAATTAAAATCTACAAAGGTTCAAACCCGATTTTTTTTTCCTGCTATTTTATTTGGTTTCCCCAAAAACTATTTGTAACGAACTCAAGATCAAAGCTACAAATGAGTTTAGCAAATAAAAATGATTACACGCTTTGATGGAAAATGGCGCTGAGATGGCAACACCGACTGCTACTGTACGATAGTGTAAATTTGGACACCAGAAACCTCTTCTTTTTTTTTTATTTTTGCTTCTCTCGAGATTTGTTCCCCTCTCCTTGTTCTTGGTTTCCTCCCTTCTTCAATTATCTCCTTTTCTTACTCCCCTCGCCGCAGTAAATTAGCATTCTAGGAGGGAATTCTTCATCACTCTCGCATAGAAAGGAATAATGGCTCGCAGCCGGAGGACAATTATTTGCATAGTTTCAACCATTTCAACTTCTGTGGTCATCATCGTACATCCGCCACCTTCGTATATGCATCTCGCAATTTGAATTTCAAGTTTACGTTTTTGAATTTCAAAAGTTTTTGGATAAAATGGAAAAAGTTTTCGAGTCAACAAATATTTTTCCTCTTTGATTGAAATGAGAAATAAATTGTATTTACTTTAGGGCATAATATACTCGTATGTTAATATGTTATGGCATAATACACTCGTATGTTAATATGTTATTAAGTGGGTTGTGGCTACATTTGTAACGATATAAAGAGCCTAGTAAGTCGTGTTCCGCCACGAACTAATCTTAAAGGTGCGTTACGGGACTGCTGAAATTAATCGCATAACTGCAAATATAACAAGTAAGGAAATTCTATCTCCAGCCACCTAATCCCCCCCCCCTTAAAACCATTTCCCCCTTTATGCTCCTTTCTCCCTGAAACCCCCTCAAATTTTCCGTTAATCCGGTGCTACAAAGAGCCTCAATCATGATCAGTAAACGACAAAGTAAATATTGCATCGAACTAGTAGGTAGACTCCCACATTGATTCACAAATATTAACGAATAGAATTGTGCAGTATTTAATATTACTACTAATGGTATCTTACATAATAATAATGTCACGTTCTGTAATACAGGGTGATTCAACGAGTGAATCACACTATACAAAATTCTATATTAAAAATTACATGTATTCGAATAGGGGTTTATTCAAATTTTGAATACTTTATCACAATCAAAGGCCATAAAATTTGATGTGTGTGGGGGCTATTATTAGTATCATGAAATAAAATCCGGATTGGAATTTATGGATACTTATAACACAAGTGGATTACAAATATACTTAATAATAATAATAGTGAGCTTGTGCTTTCGAATCAAACACTAATAGAAAGCCTAAATTAAAATAAAATAATAATACAATATTCTCCATTTGCAAACGAAAATAACAACAACAACCATAAAACCCCCCAAAGGCATAAATTGAGAAATGAGTTAATCTACGTAAATAATTTATTTAGAGAAATGGGAAAGTTGTTAAGTCCTAAAATAACCTCAGAGAAGGTTTTCTTTTCGGTTTTTGGTGAAGCAACCAAAATAAACAATAACATTAAGTTCTTTTTTATTGGAATTTAGAGCTCTATAATTTGGTAAGAAACTCAGTTCCTGAATTGCAAAAGTTTCCCTATAAAAGTGGATGTAAGTTTTTTTTTTTTTTTTTTTTTTTTTTTTCCTTGAAAGTTTGGATAAAAATATTACAAAGGCGTTTAAGGGCTTTGAAAGGTGGCGTGGATTTCCATAGATTTTTGTGGATTCCAGTTTCTAAAGTAATTTTTTTTTCTTCCCATAAAAGGAGTTATATATACACACACTATATATATATATATATATATATATATGAGAGAGAGAGAGAGAGAGAGAGAGAGAGAGAGAGAGAGATAAACTTTGTCATTTATTCACACTATAAAAAAGAGACAAATTAAAGCAAAAAAATAAAGTTACAGAAGGAAAAAAATACAAAATTTCGAGACAAATAAAGATGGAGTCTACTACAGCTGATTTGTCTTCTCAGAGGGGAGAATTTTAAGAGAAATTTAGGAGAGGTTTTTAAAACACCAGAGAGAGAGAGAGAGAGAGAGCGAGAGAGAGAGAGAGAGAGAGAGAGAGAGATTGTTTCCTGCTTTAAGTTAACCTTTCATGCCTGAATTATGAAATTCAGATCGTAATGCTTAAAATCGATTGTTAAGCTCATGTTGCCATAAGGCAACGGTGGGCGTTAAAGGTTTAATAAACTATATGAATTGATAAACGAAATAACATTAAATGATATAATTAAATTCATTAATTCTCTCAAACCTACTTACCAGTGGACCTGGTAATTTAAATGTACTGTAATCACCTTAATTATATTCCAATATGTACTTGGTTGTTATTTTCTGTAGATGTTCAGCTAAACATAGTCATGATAAAAGTCTATTTGGGATAATTCAGTCATTATAGTTAAAAAAACAACCATATTTTTTCATTTATTTCATTTAAAAGGTTAAAAACATTTAAGTGAATGTAACATGAAATACATAATACATAATTAATAAATAATACATAATATATAATTAATACATAATACATTAATTAAAAATCCAAATTTTATTCTACGTGGCAACTCTAAAACCCAACAATTTTCTCCTCCCCCAACTACGTCGGCGCCCTGGGCGGCTGCACCGCTTGCCCCTGCCTTGGTACGGCCCTGAAACAAACAACGTATACCTCGTTAACCTCATTGATGTTCCGTGTGTTGATCTCTCTTCACGGGAAGGTTAAGCTGGTGGCCACGCCTCTAGGCCTGGCTTGGTGGAGGAGCGAGTTGCTACATTTAAATAAAGTTTCAAATGAGTTGTCACAAATCAATATGAATAAAATTTTGTTCAATTCATAGAGAGAGGAGGGGTGACAAGCTTGACCTTCGTGAAATGAGGAATCATCGCGCAGAACCTTTGAAATGTTGAAAGGTAATAGCAATACAGTACTTGAGGGTCGTTTAAATTCCTTCGTAACGGCAAAGGTCATGTGACCGAAGGGACCTACAACTTTACGTGGAATAAGAATCATCTACGGGTCGCTACATCATCTGGACGCAGAGTACGGTTACAAACAACTATATTGAATAATAATAATAATAACAATAATATAATATTAATAATATAAATTTTTACAGAATATATTTATTTATTTCTACCCGAGTATTATGGTCCTTAAGCTTTAGGCTTTACTGGGCTCTCACATTAATTTCAAGATAAAAACATTTCATAAATAGATAGTTACGATTTGGTAGTATAAATATTATTATTAATTATTATACCGGGTGTCCGAGAATTATCTGTACAATTTTTGGCTGTTGTTAAAAGTCAACCATGAAGTGTAGAAATTCCAGTGTTGTTCCATTTTACAGAGAATCTCATTAAGTTTTTTCTGATACCACGTTTTGACAAGTTTTTTAGAAATGTACGCGGGTGACAGACATTGATGATTTAAAAGCAAGAATCACAGCTGCTATTGAGCGAATTGATGTGGATATGCTGCAGCGTACATGGCAACATTTGGAGTATCGATTGGATGTTTTGCGAATCACTAATGGTGCACATATCGAATGTTTGTAACAACTTTACTTTAATAAAAGAAACTTGAAAATACAGATTCTAAATAATCTTGTTTAAGAATTTTACGTGTGTTATCAAGAATTTTATTAAAAGATGAAATTGTACAGATAATGTTCGGACACACTGGAATTTCTAAAAAACTTGTCAAAACGTGGTATCAGAAAAAACTTAATGAGATTCTCTGTAAAATGGGACAACACTGGAATTTCTACACTTCATGGTTGACTTTTAATAACAGCCAAAAATTGTACAGATAATTCTCGGACACCCTGTATAAAACAAATTTTATAGTCATGATCATAAAATATACATTTAATACGATTACTCAGCCCGCCCGGCCCCGGGCAGAGCTGGGCACTTGCGTTTTTTTGCGGTACTGCGGTACTGCGGTACTACTACCGCACTACCAAACCGGTACCGCATAACGCAGTACCGCAAAGGATCGCTGAAAGTACAGCAGTACCGCTACCGCATTCAAATTTCCCGCGGTACTTTCCGCGGTACCGACCAACACGGTAGTACCGCAGTACCGCAGTACCGCAAAAAAAAACCGCAAGTGCCCAGCTCTGGGGCCCGCCCGGCCCGTCACCGTCACTTCAACTTACTGTCGATTAGGGTTACATATGCGCTTCGGTCGTGTAGTGGTTAGCGTTGCTGACTACGAATCTATCGGCCCTGGGATCTTGACCCGGTGACGGCAGGTGACGTGCAGCAAAACCCAGCTGTTCATCTTTCCACACCATAAAGAAATTGTTTGGTTGATAAATGGGTATCCTGGGTAGCCTAGTGGTTAAGACGCTGGGCTGCTGGTGGGGCGTGGTTCGTATTCCACGTTAAACTGTAGGTCTAAGGTGGAGTGACAAGCCTGACCTTCGTCAGAATGAACAATTTGGGTGGAAGTAAAAGCAAGGTCATATAAGATAACACAAAGTTTATAGTTATGTACAGGGTGAGCGAAAAGTTCCTGTGCACCTGCAAGAAGTGTAGTGAACCTGTAACTGCACTGTGTTGGAAGTGGATAGGTGCACAGGGACTTTTCGCTCACCCTGTATTAGGGTAACTTTTTTAGATGACACAAATGAACTTGTCATTGACAAGAGAAGTCAATTCTGTGAGCAGTACACAAGGCGGACAAAAAGTCGCTTTACCATCGTATAACGAAACTCACTTCGGTAAAACGACTTATGAACCACCTTGTACATTAAATCTTGGTCATTATAATAGTTATGAAATCTACTGTACTAATAGTAATAGTTAATAGTAAATACGACAATTAGACAAGAATAAGTAAACACAACAACCAGACAAGTACCACAGTATTTAACACCTAAATACTTTAGTGCCATTTCTATATTCCTTTATTAGGATTGGTTTCGTCTTGCTCTTAAACTAAAAGATATTTTGAAGGCCTATGCTTAAATCATTCCATAATTTCAACCTTACGAAAATAGGTGAATTTTTTGATGACAACGATCTAAGGTGAGGAATAACATGTCTCTTTCTAGGTCTAGTCTAATACGAGTGAATTTCTTGATGAGTTACAAAATGTCTATTTATTCCCTATAAGTTAATAATTGTATTTCTATATTTATAATTAAAAATAAAACTCTTTTTACAGAATGAAATTGTATTTTAGGATCAAGAAAATCTGTATCAAACAATAATAGTCTTATTGCTGCTCGGTTTTGAACAACAAAAATAGTGTCTAATACGTTATCATCAGTATCTCCCCATGCTAAATTGCGGTACATCATATAAGGAAGACCGAAAGTATGATACGGAGTTAATACAACCTGTTTAGGTGTTATAAATCGAAGTTTAAACATTATAGCAACACTCCTAGACATTTTTTTAGATATGTAATTGATATGGTCCTTCCACTGCAAATTCTTATCTAGGATGACACCTAAAAATTTCGTGGATCAAATGTAGAATTCGGACCCCAGCCTTCTTTAGTTAGCTTTATAAGGCTAACTAACGAAAATATCATGACCTAACCTAACCAATCGTCAAGGGCGTACAGTTAACCTAACGATTGGTTAGGTTAGGTCGTGATATTTTCGTTAGTTAGTCTTATAAAGTTAACTAAAGAAGGCTGGGGTCCGAATTCTACATTTGATCCAATTTCGTTACATCAAATTTTTTTACAACGAGTTCCGCAACATTCAGATTGTCAAGATGTACACTTCTCTTGTTAGTGAATGTCATGAAGTTCGTTTTACTTGAATCTAGAAAGAGTTTAAATTTGAGGTCAGCCAATTCACAACTTTGGTAAGTTCTGTTTTAATTACAACCTTCGTTGCATTGACATCTTTACAAAGAAAGGACACATTTGTATCGTCTGCAATTATTATAAAATTAAGAATATCGGAAGAACGCGGCGGGGGTTCATTTATATACAATAAAAATAGCAAGGGACCTAGGACTGAGCCTTGAGGTACCCCATATTTTACAATCAGTTTAGTATTGAACAGACATTATTTACTGAAAATACCTAACATCGTTTTTAACTTTGCCGATCTAGTAGGAAGTGGTGTTACAACGTGGCCACAAGGTAGCCCTTCTCACATTCGAATGAGTTCTATAATCATGACATTTGTAAAAAAAAAAATTTTTCCCAGAAAATTATATTTAAGCTTTGTATAGTGTTATATGACCTTTCAAAAATTATATTTTATATAATTTTCTAGTTTACTATGAATGGTTTATTAATATAATTTCATGGGGGCAGTTTAATTTAGGAAGATATCTTGCACAAACGAATGGAGGCGGATTGGATTAAATTATTTTGGTGTGGTGAAAGTTTAATGTGATTTTTCAGATATAAAAAACAACAACTGACATTTGATGTTTTTATTAATTTTAAAATTTTAATTAAACGTTTAAGAAAGTTTTTATTTCGTTTTATTGTTAAGACAATTAAAAAAATATAAAAATCCCCTATTGGGTGGGGGGTGGGGGGGAATACGTTCAAATATTTATGTAACGCTCCTCTTAGCAAATAACAATTACGTTCTCTCTGCTACCGGGTGTGTATAAAGTAACGCAAGTGAAGAGACATATCCGATTTGACTTATATTAACGCGAGTGAATATGGACGAGTAATATTTATTACATTTACTTTATAACAACTGCAATGTACAACATGTACTTTATAACAACTTTATAACAACTGTATATTCAATAGTACGGTTTATAAGAGGTGTTGAAAATGTTTTTACCAGTTAAAAAACAAGTTGAAACTAGTTTAAACCAGTTCAAATTGGATCTCTCTCTCTCTTCACTTGCGTTACTTTATACACACGCTCTATCTATCTATCTATCTATCTATTTATCTATCTATCTGTGGAAAGAAAGTGTTAAAAATTCCAAACAGATTGGAGAAGCTCCAAACTACTTAATCCATAATTTATCATAAAAACATTAAAAAAAATACATTATAAATTTAAACTTCAAAAATAAATAACTTCTATTTAATTTAATGTCAATTATTTTTAAAATATAATTTGTTAATTTCCCAAATTAAATTTACAACGTGTATTCACCATTTTGAATTTAATTTAGGATTTCATGCAGCAATATAGACAGTGGTTAAATTATTGTTTAAGATTCCGAAGACAGGTTAAAAATAGTGGGTTATTCACGAGAGAGAGAGAGAGAGAGAGAGAGAGAGAGAGAGAGAGAGAATACCCGACGTGGGAATTTTAAGATTTGGGTAAAAGATTTGCTTAATTTGGGAAAGCGTAAAAAGAAGGTTGTGACGTAATTGCGAGGCCAATGGTTATTTTCTATGAAAAAAATATAACAAAGTGGGAGATGTTTCACTGGAGAATCGGAGCGGGAATTGATCAATTTGAAAATTGCCTCCTTTGAGATTTCTATTTTCAGATTTCTCATTCTTGGACGAAGACGCAAATGGAAATGACCACGACTTGGGGGGTGGGGACTAGTGGAAAGGAAAACATTTATGTTTTACAACACTAAAATTAATATGCCTGATTTTGCGTATGCAAATTTGAGAACCTCAACCGAAAGTGGAGTTCGTACACAAAGCAACCTCACAACATAACATAAAAGATGGTGCTTCATTTAATATAGCTCATAGAGTATTTACTGTAATAAAATTGGGTGAAAGATATTGTACAGG
>JAJOZX010006618.1:15000-147500 GCA_023014485.1 Bathynomus jamesi
ATATATATATAATATATATATATATATATGTTAAACACAGACCGTGCATGGAACAAGGAACTCTTCTGGGAAAATTAAATCCACGGTCTGTGTTTAACATATAATTGTCTCAGGGAACCATTCTGAATTTGTGTATATATATATACTGTATATATAAAACCAATGTGTGTGTGTGTATTAAATATACAGGATGACTGAATCAACTGTTTATGAGCGAATAATAAGTTATTAAGAACACACACACAGACAGATACACACACACACACACACATATATATATATACATACGTAAGTGAACTAACTGTATACACAGTATATTTATTAACGCTAATTGAAACGAAATACATATTTTAAACTAACAAATTGTAGGCTACTATTTATACAAAAAAAAAATAGGTTTGAATAGGTTCTCTTTACCTATTGATGCCGCCTCCAGAATGTACAAATATTTGCCCAATAAATGAAACCTGTATTGCGTAATTTCATTATGAATATTTTAAAGATTTTTTTATTTGTAATTTTATAAAAATTGTTTTTTTAAAAGAAAATAAACATTTGTATTGCTAAAAAAATTATATTCGCAGTATAGAGATTAAATGAGGATAGTATAGCGTAAGCGATAGTTGATGACGTCACTGGAAAAGCATCTTTTTTTTCGTGTTCCAATATTGTTTAGAATGGGTGGATTTGGATATCAAGTCAAGTATTTTGGAGTTGGAACCAAAAGGCCGCCTTGTCGGATTCTTATAAATGAATAATGAACGTTCGGATTTCATATTTTCTACTCAAGTGTTAAGTGATGGTTATTTTGTTGGTTTTCTAAGCGTACACAAAATTTCCTAAGTGTTGTTGGTTCTACTAAACGTGGCCGTTAATTTTTTTTAATTAACCGTTTACTGTGTACCGTTCCCATTTTAGGAACGTACATTTCAGATGCTGCAGGACAAACACACAAAAAAAAATTGAAAAATTGAAAAATAAAATTCTATTTCACCGATAAAATGTGAATGGACTCATCAATACTCAAACGAAATGAGCAGACATATTAATTTTTTACAGTTATTCAATCTTTGGTTCACATAGCTGTCAGTAAAGGAATAATTAAGATAGTTGCCTCATTAAGAGGCGAGTTAAATTATTTATTTGAATGTGATCGTCCTCATTTATTTTAAAATTTTGAGAATTGGGTATAATTAACTGGATTGTATCAACAAAAGGTTAGATCAGTAGTTCCCAACGTGGGCGTCACCGCCCCCAGGGGAGGGCGTTTGAGAATCTTAGGGAGGGGGAGCTAGGAACCTGTAAAATTGTTACCTTCTATTAATAAATCACTTATCACTATCCTGTTATATTATTATCTTTATGAGGGGGGGGGCACCAGAAAGTATTGATGGACATAAGGGGCGTTGACCTAAAAAAGGTTGGAACCACTAGTTTAGATCGATTGTCTTAAGTTGTTGCATGTGTAATGTCTTTTATGATAGTGTTATTTGGTTCAATTGTCTACAGGCAACTAATCTGGGGCTGTCTTGAATTGAGGAGCCACTTCGAAATTCATTTTGTGAACTGCAGAAAGGGTAGTTCACATACCCGGACATCGCTTTGCTCCACGGATACCTGGACATCGCTTTGCTCCACGGATACTCGGACATCGCTTTACCCTACCTACGGATACCCAGACATTACTTTGTCCCGCGGATACCTGGACTCGACTCGCGTGGACAGCTTTTCTCGGTCTGAGCTATACTAATTTTGGAATTTAGAAGTGCCACCTCCTACTACAAACCAACTACCTTGAACCGCGTCGTATTCATTTTAAAATGCTGTGCCAGTACAACCGGATAGGTTACAGGTGTTTTCTTGACAATCCGGTAACAGTATGTATATATATATTATTCCTTTCAAGTAAATTACACTTTCGTTTGCGTTTAATATTGAAAAAAAATTATTTTATGAAAATAAGCAGAAATCACAAGCAACTATTTTCATACCACGATGATCACAGTTCAAGATTGAAAGAACATGCGGTGGAGGACACATGCGTGTGTGTGTGTGTATGTGTGTGTGCGCGCGCGCGTGAGAGCGTGTGTGTTTGTTTAGAAAATATAATAAAAATGATTTATAAAAACATGATAACAAAGACAAAGCCCATTAATGATATATCTTTTGGCTTCGCTCCTCCAAGAGAGATGAACAACACTGATAAGGGCATTGATACGTCCCGAATCAACAATTAAAATCAACAATATTAGAATCTCAGATAATCAACATGATTCAAGGAGGATCTTTCTTTATAAATATAGAAATAAATATGCCATTTCTGATAGCCTCCTGGCGTGTTCTTTGCATTAAAGCCATCACTCGAGCAGATGGTATATATATATATATATATATATATATATATATATATGGTACCTCTCCTGGGTGGTAAAATCCTTCTTTTGGGAATTAATCTGTCGCAAAGTATGATAAAGACTTTAATTAATTACGATACATTTGAGGATCAAAAATTAACATAAAATTTGTTTTTTCGAGTTTTATTTTGAAAAATTAAAAAAAAGAGAGACCCTCAAAATGGAATTTAGAAAAGAATAAAAAAATGGTCTAAAACGTCATTTCAAACTAATATTTTTACATAAAATATTAAATCTTCATAATATATATATATATATATATATCTTCCGTCCGAATTGTTCATTCTGACGAAGGTCAAGCTTTTCACTCCACCTTAGACCTACAGTTTAACGTGGAATCCGAACCACGCCCCACTAGCATCCCAGCATCTTAACCACTAGGCACCCAGGGTACCCATTTATCTACCAACCACTTTCTTTATTGTGTGGAAGGATGAACAGCTGGGTTTTGCTGCGCGCTTGCCGTCAGCGGGTCTCAATCCCGGGGCCAATGGATTTGTAGTCAGCGACGCTAACCACTACACCACTATATATATATATATAGTATTGCAAAGAAACGGGTTTTGTTTTGTTTTTCGTGGGGTGGGGGTGTTACCCCTAGACGATAAAAAATCCGTTTAAATAGAAAATAAGTATATTGTTTCAGTATTTTTTTTATACAGGGTGTTCATAAAGTCACGTAAGTGAATATGGTTAAGTGTACATGCATAGTCACTTGCGTGACTTTATGAACACCCTGTATGCTTATAAAACAGAAGAATATTATATATATATACACACGAGGCCACTCAATATATTTTGCCCCACCATTTTTTTTCTTTCCAAGTTTCCTTGTAAGTTCCAGAAATTTGTACACAAGTAGTTACATACCTTTTTTACAAATTTTTATTTTTCCACATAGTCTCCATCCTTTTCTACGGCTTTCCTCCACCTCGAAACAAGGGCCTTATTTCTTGCTGGTAAAAGTCCGCGGGTTCAGCTGGAGCCACCTCTTAACCTCCTCAACAACCTCATCGTCACTCTGAAACTTTCTTCCACGAATACCATCCTTCATTGGCCCAAACAAATGGAAGTCTGACGGTGCCAGATCCGGGCTGTATGGAGGGTCGGGTAACGCAGTCAAGCGCGTTTTTGTAATGGCCTCTCTTTTTGCAAACTGTTGTGAGTGTTGTGTGTGTTGCGTTATCGTGCAAAAGAAGGACGTCTTCCAGTTTTCTCTCCGGTCGAACTCGCTTTATACGCTTCTGGAGTCTCTGTAGGGTAGCAATATATGCATCTGAGTTGATTGTTTGTCCTTTCTTCATAATGTCCACCAGAATCACCCCTTTCATGTCCCAGAAGATGGTGGCCATAACCGTTCCTGCAGAGGGAGCCATTTTGAACTTTTTCTCGCGTAGGGAGTCTGCGTGATGCCACTCCATGGATTGGCGTTTTGTTTCAGGTTCAAAGTGGTCATTCCCTGCTGTCTCGTATCGAACCAACGACTCAGAAGCAATTTCTTTTCTTTGGGCTTTGTATCTTCAGTCAGTTGGCGAGGAACAAACCGTGAACACACTTTTGAGTATCCCAGTTGCTGAATTATCGTATTCACACTTCCTTCACTAATTCCTAGCTCCAGTGATAGCTCCTTATATATGACGCGCCGACTTGATCAAATGATGCTGTTAGCACGTTGCACAGTGTGAGATGTCACAGCCGATGGCGGGCGACTGCTGCGTGGCTCATCATCGAGGATGGCTCTCCCACTCTCCGATGATCTCACACGTTTAGACCAGCGTCCAACTGTACTTCGATCAACAACAGCATTTCCGTAAACGTTTTGTGGACGTGAATATTTCTAACTGTTTCCTTCTCTGCGGTTAAGAACTCGATAACAGCTCTCTGTTTACGACGCATATCACTGTCAGACGCCATTTTCGAAATTGTGTTAACCATCGGTTTTATACAAGGGCGTTTAAAAGCGGTTTTATACAAGGAGGGGAAGTTCAAACTGGAAAAATCCGATTATGTGAAGCTCAGAAAGTTCAAACTTACGACCCAAAAGACATTTCAGCCCCATGGCCTATTATTTAGCTAAGAAAAAGGGTGGGTCAAAATATATTGAGTGCCCCTAATATATATATCGTTTAAATATATTAAACATAATTTCTTTTAATTAAACATAAACCTACAGTCCACAGCATGGGCTTAATAATTGTTTTTAGCTTCGTTTTTTTATTCCAAATAAAAAAAATATAAATAATTATACAGGGTGTTAAAAAAGAAACGGAACCCATTGGAAAATGCATATATCATTGTAATCTAACCCTTTTCTTTTTGTTTCGGGTTACGTTTCTTTTTGAAAACCCTATATACCAATAAAATACTTGCTAACTTTTATAAAATCAAAGAAAAATAGCCAATATACGTGTAAAAATTAAATAATTTTATATTAATTGATGTTAGGCCTGGATCCTAACGCATGGGTCACCAATTAGTTTTCTCTGCGATCCGTATAGTATAGGTATTTCTGTGACTACCTGGTCCGCTACCCACTTTTTATCGTAATATTCTGATAATACGATAATTATATCGTAATTATGATAATACGATAATTTTGATAATACGATAATTATCGAAATCACTTGAAAATCAATTTTTAACTTCCTCAATGACGACTAAATTAAAATTTTACAAATATGATAAAAAGCTCTATTCTGATTCTCTTGAAGCGTCAAAGTTTGCCTTTTTAAATATTATCAGGGTATGGGATATTTTCTCCGGGCCCGTATTGGTGACCCTGCCTTATTCTTCTAAACATTTTTATGCTTAATTTGTACATCAATTACACATTTTAACGTAATTTTATGTAACTCTAAATTCAACGTACAACACCACCGTAACTTTTCAACTTTATAAAAGTAAAGCCTTTTTTTGTTTTTCCTTTATCTCGTTCCGTAAACTTTTTGTTCTCCGAAATTAAGGACTCTTGACCAATATTTCATTCCGTAACAATTCTAATACAGTATGAAAATAAAAACCCACTCTAATAGACAGAGTTTATTTCCACAACAGTTTCGACGCCCACTGGCATCCTCCTCGGGTGGATTCGTTTTTCTGTATCCACCCGAGGAGGATGCCAGTGGGCGTCGAAACTGTTGTGAATAAACTCTGTCTATTATAGTGGGTTTTTTATTTTTATTTTCATATTTTGACCTTCACGTAGAAAAAAGTGAAGTTTTTTACATCTAATACAGTAGTTACAGAAGCGATAAGGGATAAACTTCGCTTAAACATCCCTCCAAAATATCATTACTGAAACGCAACGAGTGGGAACACTTAGCAATGATGGTGATAGCAAAAACTAATCAAATTGAAGTTTCGTCATCCTCATTGGAAGTCTGAAAGTAGATGTCTTCTCATACAAATCAAACCCAATATATTCATTAATGAATCGCTTTGCTATTACAGAACAGAAATATATGACAAAGTGCTCTAAAACTTAAGAAAGAAAACCTCATAAAGACCCTGTTACGTGAAAGGGGGGAAGATCTACGTTCGAAAAAGTGGGGATGGGGGACTAAAAGCCATTATCTGTACTAAATCCGACTACGATAATTTCCGATAACAGGTACAAATAACTGAGCCTTCCTGTAACTCAAGGTATATTTCGTTAAATATTGCTATAGCACTTTAATCGCACTGAGTTATTTGCATAATATCTATAGATTTGTTCACAAGTAAATCGCAAGCAAGCAAAGCATATGCAGCCCTGAAGGTGTTTAAAGGCGGGCGCCAAATCTGTGCTTTGACACGCGTTTTAATTGTTGGCACTATTTTTACATTATATATATATATATATATATATATATATATTATAATGAATAAAACCACGAAGGAAAGGAAACACAGAATGGTGCTCAAGCGCTTTCGTCTAATGACATCCTCATTAGACGAAAGCGCTTCAGCACCATTCTGTTTCCTTTCCTTCGTGGTTTTATTCATCATAAATATTTTTCACGTGTTACTTTCGTGAAATAATTTTAATATATATATATATATATTTCTTTTAAGTATTATTTCTGCGTTTATAATTATTACATTTTTTATTACTGCTTTTATGTTACAGATTTTCTGCGAAAATATTGTTTATTAGAAATACAGGTTTGTACGAAAATTACACATGCAAAAGTTACTGACAAAAAAAAATTAAGGCAACGTTACGGGAGAAAGTTATGTTAAGTGAAGTTACGCGTAAGTTACATCAAAGTTACTAACAAAAAAAATTAAGGTAACGTTACGGGAGAAAGTTACGTTAAATGAAGTTACGCTTAAGTTACATCAAAGTTACTAACAAAAAAAATTAGTCAACGTTACGGGAGAAAGTTACGTTAATTGAAGTTACGCGTAAGTTACATCAAAGTTACTGACAAAAATTACGAAATTGTTAGGTTACGTACAAATTACGCGTAAGAGTATTTAGAGCGTAGTGGATATCTAATATTTCCAACTCTTCGACATTTTTAATAGTTACAAGTAATCAGGGAGAGGAAAGTATACCATATTCCAAATCCCAACCATATCATGATAGGCTATATTAACCATTTAACGCCGAAAGTGAGGAATTGGTAACGATTCAAATAAACTTATTCATAACTTTACAAAAAATTCTGGCGGTAAAGGGTTAAATTATTCTTAATCACCATTAATGCCCATTAATGCCCAGAAATCTTTTCCGAGACTGAATAAAGTCGTTAGCCAGAACAAAATCAGTAAAGTGACGCTGTGCACTAATGGGTTAATAGACGTTTGCTTAACCCATTAGTGCCCAGAGATCTTTTCCGAGAATGAATAAAAACGTCTGGCGTTAACCAGAACAAAATCAGTAAAGTGACGCTGGGCACTATGGCACATATGGCCGAAGGAAACTTTCTTCTTCAGCATTTTCTTCAGCAGTTATCATAATTCAGTCTCACTTAACATAATTTTTGAGGTCTTCACGATCTATATTAAGAATAAATCATAATATATTACTGTTAATATTCAACAGTAATATAGTAAATTGAGTAATAATAAATCATAATATATTACTATTAATATTCAACAGTAATATGGTAAGAATAAATCATAATATATTGCTGTTAATATTCAACAATAATAGAGTAAATACAGTAATAATAAATCATAATATATTACTGTTGATATTCAACAGTAATGTAGTAAGAATAAATCTTAATATATTGCTGTTAATATTCAACAGTAATATAGTAAATAGAGTAAGAATAAATCATAATATATTGCTGTTAATATTCAGCACTAAGAATTCAACAGTAAGAATGATTTCAAGATTTGATAAAAGAAGGCTTTTGCTTTGTTTTATGACTTTAGATTAAGATTGTAAATAAAACTACCTTTGAGCAACATTAAGAAAAAAGGGGGGTAAAAAAGGTTTTGAAGGAGGTCTTTTGAGTGGGGTTCATTTGCCACCACTCAAAAAAGTTCTGATTTCACGAAAAACACGCTGTATTTAATATATATACACATTTTAACTGCAAACAACACACAGTATAATTAATGTAAAGAACGACGCTTGTGTAGAAGAGCGTCCGCACAAGATGAGGAGAGAGAACGAGCCTCATTTTTTCATTTGCTCGTTCTCTCTCCTCATTTTGTGCGGACACTCTTCTACACAAGCGTCGTTCTTTACATATATATATATATATATACTGTGTGAAGCAATTAAAATGTGATTTGGAAACGAATAGAAATTAAATTAAGAGAAACAAAAGACAAAATAATTATAATTTTTTTAATTTTTCTTTTTTTTGCAAAAATAAAATGTAATTTTTGCAACAATTCTCACATTATTAAAAAAAACAAAAAATAAAAATATTTGGATGAATTTTGGAATGGAAGATAGGGCCCCCCCACCCAAACGAAGCTGTTTCAAAAGGAGGGGAGTATTGGGGGTGAGGGGTCGAAATGTATAAGTGGGAATTCGGGGGGAGGGGGGGGGAGTTCTTCAATGGAAGTAAATCAAAATTCATTTAAATTCGGTAAATGGGCTTGAGTATTATTTCGCCTATAAATTGAAAATTACGACTGAATTAAAACACACACACACACACGTACGTTCTCAATGCAAACGTTCTCAATTTAAATGTTTTCGATCCCATCAAATTAAAATTTAATGTCAAGTAAGGATCTCATTGTACACGTTCTCTCTCTCTCTCTCTCTCTCTCTCTCTCTCTCTCTCTCTCTCTCTCTCTCTCTCTCTCTCTCTCATATATATAACCTAAAAACTTATGACGCAGTTAAATATAAACACTTGAAAAATGAAATGAAAAATGGCAGCCTTTTATCGTAGTGAAAATTCTTCTTCAAATTCAAATAAATATTAGTCGCAACATATATATATATATATATATATATTATCTTTATACAGTACCTTTTCTTCATTCTTTTGAAACGAAACAATAAGAACGGCCTTGTGGAATAAGACATTTGCAGCCTGTATTTCCTCTATGTTTGGCGAGCTTCCTCATACACACTTTATGCGCGACCATTAGAATGTAGAATTAGCCCCAATTTTGTAAACAAAAAGACAGTACAGTATATAATAGTCAAGAGCGCCACCTGGCGGTCGGGGTGATTATAAAACATAAGTACGACTATTTCAAATACTAAAATTATTAATATTTTAGTTATTGGCAGTTACTAGCAAATTAAAAGTAAACTGTGCGAAAGTTTGTAATAAACGTTCGTTGATTTTATGTATGTTTTCATTACGAAGAAGAACCAAAATTTACCAAATAGGAAAAAAGGAAGAAAAAAAAATAGCCTCTGATTAAAATTACTCCATGCAGTGTTGCCTATTTTCATTCACGTCAATTTGGCAAAATTACTTCAACCCCTTTCAAGGGCCTACTTTTATTAAAAGAAGTATAAAAAAAGGAAAATGGTTAAAGGACAATATGGTCGAATTTAAATAACAATATAAAAAAAACAAAAAAAAAACATGGAAAATAGAATTTAAATTACAAAAGTTGGTAAACTTTAAGCCGCTCATTTTAACGAGAATTTTTGTATAACTTCGAATAGGGTTTGAATTCTATACAAAATAAAGTAAACAAAAAAAGATAAAAATTTCATCTCTTTATATACACAATACAACTATCACAGAGAGAGAGAGAGAAGAGAGAGAGAGTCAGTAAGATAAGTATGTATACAGCTGAGTTTCATGATATTACAATACCATTGTCGTACACTTACTACTTTTAAAGCTATTTATTTAGTATCAGGTTTTGGAAGCACGAAATGGCTGAAAGTTGAACGGTATGTAAATATTATTCCAAAACTGATAAGAAGAAAGAGAGAAAGTGTGATTCAGCAAAAATAAATTATTGGAAAGATGATTACAAAAAAAAAAAAAAAATTTCAATTTTTTTGGTACGATCAATTTTTTGAATATGACGTCACGTCACATTATTAAAATATCATTCCATACAATGATACTTAAAGCCACACAGTTTATATATATATATATATATATATATATATATTATATAAACGACGAGGTGTACTTTTGAATACACGAAAGGCCTTGGAATCATTTTCTTTTTCCTTGTGGGTTTGCATCATATATATATATATATTATATATACTGTATATATATCCTCGACCAAAATTATTAAGCAGTGCCACGAAATGTGGAAAAGAAGATCAGGGAAAGTATTAATGTTATACAGGGTGATTCACTCTCTGGTAGCCCCAGAGTATCGTGGAGCTATCAGCGAGTGAATCACCCTGTAAAACGTTAGAGGCAATAATTATATTGAAAGAAATTATATTTTGTACATATTTCATTCGTTTCTTTAAACCAGGGAAGGGTTCCCAACCTTTTTTCGGCTGCGTACCCCTCGATGGCTTCGGCAAGTGCCCCGTACCACCCCGGTGTAGCCGCTACATCGTCTTTTGAGAGTACTTTTCCATGTGAAAGTCCATCCATTCCATCCAAAGCAGGATGCCGCGTACCCCCATTTGGGAATCCCTGCTTTAAACCTTCGAGACATACTGTTCATATGTTACAGTAAGATCGTGAAACTTTTGAATTCATGAAATACCTGGAATGTTCAGTAATTTCGCGTAACTACTGTTTCACTCAGGGAATTCAGGAAGTTACTGAAATATTTAAGAATGTTTACGAAATCCCTGTAATAAGCTACCAGGGATTAGGTTAGGTTAGGTCCCTGGAAGAAAGAGTAATTACACGAAATTACTGAAAATTTCAGGGATTTCACTAGTTTCACAATCTTACTGTAACAAATACAATCCACTTGAAAAAGTCACTGGCGATCGCGTTTCATTTCTGATTTATTTTTTTCATGTTCAGAGTTTGCAAAATAATTTCTCAGAATTCTCCACAAATGTTCAACAGGGTTCAGGTCTGGAAGTTGAGCAGGTCAGTCGAGACAGCATACTTACTGTGCCTTTGCGAGCCACCGCTTACTGATAAGTGATCTATGGCACGGGGCGGGGAAGCGAGGGGGCTGGTTCTGCTCCTGTTCATTCGAGATGATTCTAGCCCCTGTCTGATTCACTTTTTCATAAACTTCTACAACATTCGTGGCCTTTCCTCAAATTTTCAATCTGTTGAACACCACCTCTCCTCCTCTAAACCTCACCTTCTCTTCCTCACTGGAACTCAGGTGTTTGGGACGACTGACAGCAACCCCTTTTCTGTACCCTCCTACTTTCTCTATACTCAATTTCATTGCAAAGGTGGATGTTGCGTATATGTACGCAACGACCTAACTTGTTCTCGTTTTTCCGAACTTGAATCCTCCGAATTCTACACCCTCTGGCTACGGCTTAATTTCCATTCTCAAACTAAATACATCTGCGCTGTCTACCTTTCTCCTAATTCTACTGACTATCCAAAACTCTTTGACTACCTCACTTCCAAAGTGAAATACATACATTCTATTCCACTCTCCTTTTGTTGAAATCTCCATTTCAGGAGATTTCAATGTTCACCACCACCTTTGACTTTCTTCCCATTTCACTAACATCCCTGATGAACTAGCTTACAACTCTCGGGTATGGAGGTGTACATTCACTATTCTATTCCTATTACTAATGTTAAAAAAAACCTTGGTTTAACTTAAAGGTTTTTCGTCTCATCAATTCCCCGCCTCTTACTGACTGTCTTCAATCTCTCTCTCTCTTTGCCGCAATGTTGCCCCAATCTCCCTTTCAACGGGTCACCTCTGGAACAATCTTCTTCAGTCCATCTTTCCCCTCTCTCTCTCTCTCTCTCTTTCTTTTCTCTCTCTCTCTCTCTCTCTCTCTCTCTCTCTCTCTCTCTTTCTTTTTCTCTCTCTCTCTCTCTCTCTCTCTCTCTCTCTTCTTTTTTTCTCTCTCTCTCTCTCTCTCTCTCTCTTCTTTTTCTCTCTCTCTCTCTCTCTCTCTCTCTCTCTCTCTCTCTCTCTCTCTCTCTCTCTCTCTTTCTTTTTCTCTCTCTCTCTCTCTCTCTCTCTCTCTCTCTCTCTCTCCCCCCGCAGGGGGTATAAAGGTTATGCACGTTCCTTCTGGGTGTAGTAAACTTTATACTTGGGGTGTGACAGCCCTCCGGTCCCGAGTCGTGGGATTCTAGAGAAATTGGCTGCCAATTCCTTTAGGTTCTCTCTCTTTCGGGAGGGCGGGTGAAGTCTGTTGTACGAACCTGTCCCGTGGGTTACTAGGACCCCTTCCCATCCCACTCTGTCCTTTTAGCTTAGGTTAGGGATGTTCTCCTCTGACTGCAGGAAAAAAAGAAAAAACTTTTAGTATTGTCTTTTTCTCTACTGTTACGATTAGGACGCTACTGCTATCTCATGCGTGGGAAGAGAGGCTTGGAACCTCTATAAATAACACCATTTAACTTCAGTTGTAGGTAAATATTTAGAGGGGATAATAGCGAGTAGGATTGTTGACCATTTGGATTCTTACAAGCTACTTGGGGACTCCAACATGGGTTTAGATGGCATAGGTCGTGTCTCACCATCATGCTCGAGTTTTTCTACGTCATGTTGAGTGAGTATGATAAGAGTAGGGCGATTGATTAGAAGGCCTTTGATAAGGTACCTCACCGCCGGCTAATGGCCGAAGTGCGCGCGCTGGGTATTGGTGGGGAAGTAGGTAGGTTGATTGGAAACTGGCGAAAAATGCCACAAAGTTAATCCCTTTCGTTAGGCATATGCGCTACAATCGACGCTTACGTGACGCGGGTTCAAAGATGTCGATTTTAGAAGCATGTTTAGTTCAAATGATAACCCAACTCGCAACAATGGTTAGAAGTTGGATTTGAAACGATTTAGGACTAGTATATGTGGGAATTACTTTAACACGTTGATAGTTTAAGATTAAAACATAAGAAAACTCTGCAGGAGTTCGCTTGCACGGTGTCTCTGTGAGCAAGGTAAATATAGAGCTATTTATATACTTTTCTATCCAGTTTTCTACTACTGCTAGCATAGTTGAAAGAGAAAATTTTCCCTGGCACCCGTTGCCATTGGTACCTCCTCGGTATGGGCCGCAAGGCCTTTTGAGGTACTTCTTTTCCTTGTAACTCCTTGTAACTCCTTGTATATAGGGGGTGGGGGCGTTTTTACGGTTATTCGCCCCTCCTTCCTGCATAATATATATATATATATATATATATAGAGCTATCGCAGAATTAATTCTTACACTAGCCTAAATCAGCAGCTGACATTAAGCCCTATTATAATCAAAATTTCTCATTGAAATGCAAAGTCCTCTCTTAAATTGACAGTTGGCGTTCCTGACAGGTATTTCAGAAACGAGTGACGTCACACGCAAAATGGCAAATTTCAAACTTGTCAAAAGTTTAATATTTGAGGGATTGTACTTCTCGACCAAGGACGGATCTGTCTGTCATGTTTTAATTCGCGAAAAGGAAGAAGTTATTAAAAAAAATTTGTGGTAGCCATTTTGATTCGAAGTAAATTTGATTTTTATTCTCATGCGAGAATTTTATTGGTGGTGTAGCGGTTAGCGTCGCTGACTACGAATCCATTGACCCCGGGATCGAGACCCGGTGACGGCAGGCGGCGCGCAGCAAAACTCAGCTGTTAATCTTTCCACACAATAAAAAAAATGAAATTGGTTGGTAGATAAATGGGTACCCTGGGTAGCCTAGTGGTTAAGAAGCTGGGCTGGTGGTGGTGGTTCTTCGGATTCCACGTTAAACTGTAGGTCTAAGGTGGGGTGACAATCTTGACCTTCGTCAGAATGAACAATTCGGGTTATTAACGAAGGTTATTAAAATTCCGTTTGCTGATGCACTTTTTGGGACAATAACATGAAGTATTTTTGCCATCAGGAAGGAGGGGCCAAGGGCGTTACTCGGAAAGCATTTATTCAGATACTGTCTGTGGTTATTTAACCTTTTTTTTTACGTAACGGCAAAGGTCGTGTGACTGAGGGGACCCTACGGCTCTATGTGCGATCCAGACCACGGATAGTTACATCATCTGAAGTTCTGAACGCGGATGATAGTCCGACATCCAACTAATGAACAAACGTAACGTCGCTTTCCCTCGTAGAACTATAACAGAAAACGGTGTTGGTACGTGGCTATGATGAAGCCCTCTTCAGAGCGTGTGTGTGTGTATATATATATATATATATATGGGATGAATTTCACAATTAAACACGTGAAATGAATGAATGCTGCAAACCCACAAGGAAAAAGAAAAACGATTCCAAGTCCTTTCGTGTATTCAGAGCTACACCTCGTCAGGGAATGACGAGGTGTAGCTCTGAATACACGAAAGGACTTGGAATCGTTTTTCTTTTTCCTTGTGAGTTTGCAGCATATATATACACACACAGTATATATATATATATATATATATATATATATATATATATATATATATATATATATATTATATATATATACCTCGTAGCAGTTCCGTGCGTTGTTCTATCTTCACACGAACGTCAAGCTGGTATATATATATATATATTATATATATATATATATAATATATATATATATATACAACGGCGTAGCTAGGGAGTTTATATGGGCTTTATAATCTGGCAATAAAGCTTATCATTATCTTAAAAAAATTGGTTCTCTCAGAAAGACAACAGATGTATCAATTATATTCAGGTATTTTAAAATTATAATTAAATATATGTACAGAATCCCTCCATTGGTCAAATCCTGGCTACGCTTTTATATATATATATATATTTTTTTTAATTGGAGTTGTTTAACCTCCTTCGCAACATCTAAGGTCATATGACGGAGGGGACCTACAGCTTTACGTGGGATCCGAACCACGGGTCGCTACATAATCTGGGCGCGGAGGACGGTCTCCCGTCCAACTACTACCCAGACCCAATGTCGCTTAACTTCGCTGATCTCCGGGAAGCGGTGTTACGACATCGGCCACGACGTAGCCCATATATATATATATATATATATAATATATATATATATGATGCAAACCCACAGGGTATTTAGCAGTACACTTCAGTATTGCTGAATACACGAAAGGCCTTGGAATAATTTTTTTTCCCTGTGGGTTTGCATCATCCATTCATTCATTTCACGTGTTTACGTGTGAAATTTATTTCATATATATATAACTTTTGGTTTGCTTCCGCCCGAATTGTTCATATCTGACGAAAGTCAAGCTTTTCACTCCACTTTAAACCTACAGTTTAACGTGGAATCCGAACCACGACCTAGCAGCCCAGCATCTTAACCACTAGGACACCCAGGGTACTCATTTATCTACCAACCACTTTCTTTATTGTGTGGAAGGATGAACAGCTGGGTTTTGCTTGCTGCGCGCCGGCTGCCGTCACCGGCTCTCTATCCCGGGGCCGATGGATTTATAGTCAGCGACGCTAACCACTATATCACCGAGGCGCATATATATATATATATATATATATATAAAATAAATCACATTGACTCTACTCCATCTTAAACAAGGGCACATCGTTACATTTTGATAAACTCACCTTTTCCATGCAACTTATTTAGAAGTGAAAATACTTAAAAAATACTAACACAGGATACAAAAATCATGAAAAAAAAAAGGCGGGACACCCCGACACCTTAACTTTTTTTATGCAATTTCGTAAAAAAAAAAGAAAAAAAAATTTGAAGGTTCTTTTGGAAAAAACCAACCCTGTCACTCCATTCCAGTGAATTTGGAGCCGTTTTCTCAGTTCTCAAAGCCGTTTTCAGGAGCCTTCTCATCAGCCTAGGACTAACTTCGAGATAAAAGCCTAAGACGTAATTCCATAGGGAGGCATTTAATAACTGGTGAACGAACTAAAAAGCTTTCTCAGACGAGAAATCCTTTAACAAAAGATCAACTTAGCTTGTTTTTATCGTTCGTTTTAGGATTTTTTCTTTAGGCTTTCATGAATAGTTAAGTTTTATAAAGATTGTAATATATATATATATATATATATATATATATATATATATACGCACCTCGGTGGTGTAATAGTTAGCGTCGCTGACTATGAATCCATCTGCCCAGGAATCGAGAGACTCTGTGACGGCAAGCGACGCGCAGCAAAACCCAGCTGTTCATCCTTCCACACGATAAAGAAAGTGGTTGGTAGATAAATGGGTACCCTGGGTAGCCTAGTGGTTAAGACGCTGGGTTGCTGGTGGGGCGTAGTTCGGATTCCACGTTAAACTGTAGGTCTAAGGTGAAGTAACAAGGTTGACCTTCGTCAGAATGAACATTTCGGGCGGAAGCAAACGTATCTGTCTATTGAAGACGAGTATCGTCTATTAAAAATAAGCCGAAACGTTGAGTTCGTTCCTGTTTCTAACGTTTATTATATATTTTTTAATTAATTAATTATTATTAGTGTTTTATCTCTATTACGTTCACGCCTTTGGGAACTGCTTATTAATTGGAACAGCTGGGGACTCGGGCATCATGAGTTTCATACTTGTAGTTTTTACTGTTTGACCCCAAAACCCACTAAAATATAATAATGGGTTCCGCTGGGTAAGCTGCGAGGAATATAATATATATATATATATAAGAGAGAGAGAGAGAGAGAGAGAGAGAGAGAGAATCAATGTTTGTATGGATTAGAGATGGACTAACTGGTGGCCCCGGGCCGTGAGGCAGTTTTGCCCTGTCCCGGGTGTCAAAATGTTTGTCGAAAAATTTCTTAAAAAATAATAAAACGCAAATATGAATCACAAAATAGTAAAATTAAAATTTTAAAATAAAACTATTATTGGTACGATTAGATTCTAACAGAGTAGATTCTAACAGATTAGATTCTAACAGTATCATTAGCCTCATTTTCGGTGGGTACACATTTTCTATGCTATCATTATTTTAAATATTTTTTTCATCTGTATTTCACTATGGAAGTGCAGTTCTTGGACTGCTTGAGGGTGAAAGAAAGTGGACCCCAAGCGAACAGCAGTTGGTCATCCTTGGTACAGGTCTACATTTCATTTAGCAAACGCTAAACTTTCGTTCTTGAACCAAAACAAAATGAGGTCTGGGAGATGCCTTGAGAAGAACCTATACTGCATGCAGGTGCAACCAGGTGCAACCAAGTGCAATCAAGTGCAACAAGGTGTTATCAATAAAGATTTTGATGTACTAGTTTGTAAATCTTTAATTTTTTTTCATCTTTTGTTTCATCAATAATTTCACCTATTCCAGGATTCAGGCTATGAGTGAACTTTAACGGTAATCAATGGCTGGCAGGAAGAATGACTTATGGACATGTTATAACACGTCCATACGTACTGTTCATTATCTCTTTTGAAAAACGGGAACTCACGAATTTCTCTCATTCAGAAGGAATTGAATCCACTCGTGGAAATCACAAGAACTTAATCAATTTCGCATGAATACAAGTATGTGAGTCAATAGTGAGCCCAGGCATTTCTAATCCAAAATAACGAATAGACCACCAAAACAAAGTACTCATCCTAAACTACTTTCATTCCCTCCTCCCTGGGAATATTCAACACAATTGCATTTCCTATGTACAGGAATTCTACTTAAGTGTGTCAGTCCAACCGAGTCTTATTACAGCGTATTATCCCGTTCATGAGAGAGTATGTTTTACAGAAGTCGGACCTCCGTAATGACTTTACTAACTGACTTCTCTAATAACTTTACTTCTTCTTCTTTCCCTCCTCTTTTCCATTCCGACGACTCAGTTGCCGTCTCTTCTCCTGATAAAGCTGAACTCTTCGCTCAAACTTTCGCCTCCAACTCAACCCTGGACGATTCGGGTGCTGTTCTTCCATCTTTTCCTTCCTCTGACTTTATTATGTCTGAAATTAGAATCTCTTCTAAAGATGTTTTTTCTGCCTTATCTGGGCTCGACTCATGGAAGGCGTACGGTCCTGATGGTGTCCCGCGTGTTGTTCTCAAGAACTGTGTTTCTGTGCTGACATCCATAGGAGTAGGAGGCGGGAGGTTAGGGGAGTCAATTGACCCTCCATATTCAGCCAGACTGATTTTTTTTCGGACAATTACACCCGAAAATTGGGGCAAAAGCCCAGTACACATATTTTCAATTACCACGACTTCACCAGAAATTTTTTATGATTTTCATATAGGCTATCATCTCTTTGCCCGAAATGTATGTCTTTAGATCTTATGCAATATTTGATTATATAGAAAGGAAAACCTGTCGCAAAACGTGAGTATTTAAGTACCCCACTTAATATAACCTGCTACAACTTACTCTATTGTTGTAACTTGTTTGGTACTCAGCTTTGTACAGTTGTGTATACCTACAAATAATGTTTAATAAAAATATGACTTAAAAATCAATTTTGGATTTCGCTTATTTTTTTCGGGCAAAACTTGCTTGGACCCCCGGACAAAATCGGGCCCCTACGCCTATGCTGACGCACTGCGTAGCCAAACTCTTTCGTCTTTGTCTTTCATCTGGTACTTTTCCTTCCTGCTGCAAGTTCGCTTTCATTCAAGCTGTTCCAAAGAAGGGTGACCGCTCTCAACTCTCCAACTATCGTCCAATTGCTTTGATTTCTTGCCTTTCCAAAAGTTTTTGAGTCTATCCTTAATAGGAAGATTCTTAAACACCTTCCTTCTCACAATCTTCTTTCAGATCGTCAGTACGGATTCCGCAAGGGACATTCCATTCTACTGGCGATCTTCTTACCTATCTCTCTGATTCTTGGTCATCCTCCTTCGGGATTTCGGTGAAACTTTTGCTATTGCGCTAGACATATCAAATGCTTTTGATAGAGTCTGGCAAAAATCTTTAATTTCCAAACTGCCCTCCTTCGCTTTCTATCCTTCTATCTGTTCCTTCATCTCTAATTTCCTTTCTGGCCAATCTGTAGCTGCGGTTGTAGATGGTCACTGTTCTTCTCCTAAAGATATTAATAGTGTTGTTCCTCAGGGCTCTGTCCTGTCACCCGCTCTTTTCCTTTTATTTATCAATAATCTATTAAGTGGTACTTCCTGTCCTATTCACTCCTATGCCGATGCTTCCACTCTTCACTTCTCCACCCTCTTTCCAAACCGTCCTTCTCAACAGTCACCACGATTTGCTTAGGACGACTATGGTGCAGTTGACTTCTCATCTTTCTTCTGTCTCTGATTGCGACAAAGAACACTTCGTGACTTTCAATGCCTCAGAAAATTGGTTTCTTCATTTCTTTACTCGTTACAATCTAATTATATTTTAATTTATGAAAATAAACCCAATTAATAACACCATAGTTATATTTTTGGCGTTGGGCCACCATAATTTGATCGCTAGTATATATACACATGTGGAATTTAGTCATGTAGGAAGGGGCTGGTCCAGTGGTCCACTAGGACGCCTGTGTAAATGGATGTGTACCCCTTTACTCTGCATTTTTTTTTCCTCTTCACTGACTAAGTATTTTATACCCGTGTTGTTCCGTCTTCTCACCCCAATTCATTGGGAAATGAGATTTTTTATAAATATATATGTTATATATATATATATATATATATATATATATATTCACACTTTAAAGGTGGGCCAAACAATGAAGTTAATGTCGCCATCCATAATTAAAAATGTGGATGGCGACATGTGTGTATGTGTGTGTGTTTTCTAGAAGGCTATTTTCAAAGCAGGGGTGCACACATACACAGTCAAAATTTGATTACATAAATGAAAAAACGTAACCATGGTAACGCACATTCAGACAATAAGTGCCAAAAGAAAATACATAAAAATCCAATATATATATATATATATATATATATATATATATAAGGGGAGGATTATTTCTACAAGAGTAAAGGCGTTCATCTCTCTATTTGGTTTCCTCTTGGTGAACATTTGAGAGGTTGGGCTGAAAAACTTTTTCAATACAGGTCTTTATCACGTTTGAGGAAACGCATCCAAACTCCAACAACTGTGATTGAAAAGTTATAGAAAACCAACTAAATTCTCCATCTCGCTTTACTTTATGATATATAAAATCAACCTCTCTCTCTCTCTCTCTCTCTCTATATATATATATATATATATATATATATATATATATATATATATATATATATATATAAAGTAAAGCTAAGACGGTGCGAAAAAACATGATTTATTCAAGTAGACTTTTCGGGCGGGGGCTAATCCCATTATCAGTATCATTAAAATAATTGGGATTACGAAATATAAAATTAAAATTATATTAAACAATTAAATTTAATATTAAAATCCCATAATATTTAATGGATGTGATATAAGACGGTTCAAATTTGGTTTTAAATTATGAACATATGAGGCCCTCCGAGGAAGAAGTGGCTAAGCGACAAACGTAAAAAAACGCCAGAAAACGCACTTAAACTTTTGAATTTTTGAAGATATTACGTCGAAATATCTTCAAAAAAGTTAAAAATTTGTGGCACTTAGATTTGGTACAAATTAATTTACTTTTGTCGCTTATCCACTTCTTCCTCGGAGGGCCTCATATACAAAAATCAGTATATCTTAATTAACTCTCATATCTCATATCTGTCGGTTACAAAACTTCGAGATATTGGACCACAATTTCCTTTATGCCCAGTGTACCCCGACCATTAGAATCGATGATAATTAATCATTCCAAAGAACCTGAAACTAGCACAGCGCTCAGGCCAACTAATGCGGGTCATTGTTCCAACGCCTCTATTATTATAACCATCATCATCAGGATTCGAACTCTGTACCTCAGTGTCTTACTTCGCTTATAAGGAAACGGTGTTACCCACTCAGCTAACGGACGTTGGCTGGAACCAATGGTACAGGAATTCCCTAATTCATAAATTACAATCGTTACTTACTGAATTTAGAATTTTGTAATTATCCAAAGTTAAAGCGGTGTTACAGGCAGCTGCATGATTTGTAACTGGTGAAGCTGGGGGAGGGGGGCTCAGGCCTTGCCAAAAATCGATTAGTTCTAGGGGATCTTCCAACTTGGTGATAGAAACGCCACTTGAGATTACGTTTGGACAACGCACATATGACTCATTGTTACAATGCGCGCAACTCTAAACATAAACAACTGACGGTCACATGAGACGATAGTCTTTATATGAAGCAAAGCAGACAACCAAGAGCAGTAAAATTACTCTATTATAAAGCACAATAGTGGGGACGGAAAACGGTTACCCCACAATAGTGGGGACGGAAAACGGTTACCCCACAATAGTGGGGTAATTTGAGAGTAAAATTTTAGTATGCAAAGATTGTAGATTGTAAGAGGAGGTTGTAGATATTAATCGACCAGGGAAGTACTCCGGAGTGAACGTTTGGCAGGAGACAGGGAGTGCTGGAACTCCCGTTTCTCTTGTCACTGTCCTTCTTAGCTGATCTTTTTCCGTGTCTCATCTACCCTGTGAGTAGTCCAGCATGCTCTCAAACACACGCTTCTCCCTCTAGTCCTCACTACACATACACGCCTCTTACACACACCTTCGTCAGAATGAACAATTCAGGCGGAAACAACAGTTGTACCAATTTGAAGGTGGCATAACTTCTGAACTTTTGAAGACATTTTGATTAAATACCTTCGAAAGTTCAAAAGTTATGAAAACTTTCAAATTAGTAGAACTTTTAAATGCGTTTTCTGGCATTTTTTGCTTTTGTCGTTTAGCCACTTCTTCCTAGGCTTCAATTAATTTGTTATTCTTTATTTATCAACTTCAATGGATTTATTTTAAGTAAACATTAAGAAACTCGAGTTATTTTGTTTCAATCTGAACGATAAGCAGATAAAAGAAAAGTGGGAAATGGTCTACAGATCTACAGAAGCTAAGGCTAACAAAGACCCTAAAATCCACTCTAAGGTTAGCCCGAGAGAAAGAAGAGAGTAAGGGGTTGTAGAAAAGAGTAGGGGGTTTAAGAAGAGAATAGGGGGTTTAAGAAGAGAGTAGGGGGTTTAAGAGAGAGTAGGGGGTGATCTTGTTTTATTCAGCGAGACTCGACGTCTATCTGCGACGCCTGAGCTGATTGGGACTATCAAGCATTCCTGAGTCCTCGGTGAACATTTCTAAAAGTATCGTGCAGAAGAGCTCGCACGACATAGATAGATACATAGTTACATAAATAGATAAAAAAATAGGTAGATAAAAGATAGATATATACATAGATAAAAAGATAGATAAATAAATAAAAAGATAGATAGATAAAAAGATAGATAGATGCATAGATAGATAAATAAATAAAAAAGATAGATAGATAAAAAGATAGATAGACCAAAATGTACACATTATTAAAGGGAAAAAATTAGTCACTCAAATCTGGTTTATGTTTGAAAATGATTTTGGTCTCAAATAAGGGGAGGTCATTTATTTGAGTGAACAATGATGAAAACATTTACTTGTTTTCATTAGAGGATTATGTTGATGAAAATTGTTTCGCCAGTATTTGAGTATTCAATAAGTTATACTGGGATCGCCCCCTATTTTCAGAAAAGGAGATTGAGAAGCATGCGCAGTGTGCGTGGGAAATCAAACATGTACTCGTAGATGGCAATTTCTGTAGCATCCTGGAAGCTTTATTGTACAAGAGAATCAACGTTTTATCAGTGTTTTATTATAATGTACTTAGTGGTGAGTATTAACACTGTAGGTCTAAGGTGGAAATGTTTATGTACGCCCCCCAAAAATTTATAATTGTGTGTGTGTGTGTGTGTGTGTGTGTGTTAAGGCGTACATAAACATTTCCTCCTTAGGATTACGATTTTAATACCTTTCACAAGTTCGCATCGAAGGTCATGAATAAAGATCAGCCTTACGAAGTTTTCGCTTGCTGGTACAAGGTTCTCGAGAGTCTAGAACGTCTGGAGTTTATCACAAGGCACTTCTGAACTTCAAAAATAGTGTCGTCATCAGCAGAAAGCTGTTCAAGTGAAGGCTTTCTAGGCACCTGCGTCAGGTTCAACCAAAGATGCCTTTGTCTGACTTCGAAAGTTTTTCACCGAAGCTTGACCCCGAGGTCAACCTCCATTGAATGTTCCAACGATACTGCAAGGGACTTTGAGATACAGTAGAATTTCGAATTCAGTCCAGTTTCACCTCGGTGGGGAAAACAACTCTCCAGCTTAGGCCTATAGTGCAATTTTTGCCTATTTAACTTCTGTGTGTTTTTCTTCGCATAGACTCATGTAGCCACATCATTTCTAAAGTACCGTTATTGTAATTCCACGCGTGTGTAAATATTCCGTGTAAAGAAACCTCTCTTGCTTAAGGCATCTTGCTGCCTGTGCATACATTAACTCAGCGCTTATAATTCTCTTTATAGGCCTACCTCCACCTCTGCCAAGATACCGTGGCAGAGGCTCTCGTTCACCACACCTAAAAGCTACGTTTAAGGATTCCATTACTCGCTAGACAATTTAATTTTCTAGTGTCTATTTATACAAACTTCGTCTTTTATTTATCAAGTTAACGAAATTTGTTATCTGTTGTTACAACTTCACATTGTGTTCTCATATTGACAATTAATCCATAGTTGGCCAAGCCTTTTGTAACTTATATTCAATGCCTTTTGTTTAAGTACAGTATCATAGTGTATTAATTACCGTAATTGTCCTTCATTGTAATTAACATTAATTCTAATAATTCAATCATTTTATCACGGCACATTCAATTGAAGCCACTGTGATATTATTCACTGTGAATTTATTTGTTTTGTTAATTAATTGGAGAAAAACGAGTATTTTTTTGTTTTGATCGAAAGATCAATGGTGACCCCCAATTAATTAACTCATCAGTTTTTGTCAACCTACTCAATCATAAATTATCACGAAACCTACACAAAAGTGGTGCCTATAATCTGGGAAATATAAATGTGATATATACATATATAACAAAGTTATTTGGTTTAAGATCATCTATAGAACAAATGATGTTCAGAGAATTAAATGACAGAGAAAACTCATCAATATATATATATATATCGAATAGTGATAGCAAAGACATTGACGTACACATGGGTAAATAGTAAAAAAAAAAAATATATTATGTACTTTTCTCCATCACAATCACGAAAAACAGAAAATAAACATATGAAGCCCTCCTTGGAAGAAGTGGCTAAGCGACGAAAGTAAGGATAAGCAACATGGGCGTCCGCAGTTATTTACTGGGGCGGGGGGAAGGAGAGCAAAATATTTTGGAAGTAAAGCCGGGCCTCTGAGCTGTCTCAAACGGCGCCAAATTGTTTATTATTTGTTATATGCAAATAATGGTGCTACTATAGCGTGCGGTCTACAAAGATATCTTTAGTCTACAAAAGAATTTGCGCTGAAGTGACCTGACCTGACCTGACCTAACTTGAATTTGTGCTGACCTGACCTGACTTGACTTTATCTTTGGGGACGAATGTGAGGTCAAGGCCTACTATAAAATGGGAAAATCATGAAGACAAATATTAGTTTAATTATGAGTACATTAAAACAAAAAATTTAAAGGACAAATAAAACAAACAATTCATTCTATGGGATATAATGCCCGGTTAGGTTAATTGAGTGCCCGGTTAGGTCAACTGTATGCCCTTGACAATTGTTTAGGTTGTTGTGATATTTTCGTTAGTTTTAACGAAAATATCACAACTTAACCTAACCAATCGTCAAGGGCATACAGTTGACCTAACTTGGCATTCTATTAACCTAACCGGGCATTATATCCCATAGAATGAATTGTTTTATTTACCCTTTAAATTTTTTGTTTTGATGTAATTGAATTTGTAAGTATGTTGTAGACCGCACGCTATAGTGCAAATATCTTTGTAAACCGCACGCTATAGTAGCACCAAAATAATGATATTTACATTTTTATATTTATTATAGGCAAAAATAGGGCGTTTTTTTTCCAATATGTTAGTAAAAAACTGGTCGAAATTAGCTCCAATTTTGCTAAATATATAAACAAGTTTCAAGAAGATAATATAATCGTACGTCTGGCATTGTCACATATATTATTGTACACACCTTCAAAATTGACATAAAACAAAAAAATTTAAAATAATTTTTTTTTCGATTTGTTTACGCCAGTTTCCCCTTATTAATATTGTCCAGAACCAGGGAAGGGCAACTGCCCCTCCTTGCCCCCCCCCCCCCCGCTGCGGACGCCCATGCTAGGCGACAAAGCCTCATATATTAATTAAGCATTCTAAAATACTATCAGCAGAGAACATTTTCAAAGTGGAATACATATTTCGATTTTATAGTGTTCATTGCAGCGCAAGAATCAAGTTGAGGCATACATTTAAAATTGTATATAGTCGATCTTGTTGCTGGTCCGTGCGTTGGTCTCTTCACACGAAGGTCAAGTTGGTGGCCCCACCTCTAGGTCTGTAAAAGAATTTCCCCTATCCTAACCCTTTAACGACGACTGTAACAAATTGGTAACGCTTCAAATATACCCATTAATAAATTAATCCTACAAAAACTTCCGGTTTTAAAGGGTTAAGTAGATATATTTATTTACTGGATCAATGAAAGAAAGCCACCCCCAAGCGGGTTGGGGGTGGCATTGTTTACTAGAAACTTTTGGGGGTGGCTTTCTTTCATTGATCCTATTTATTAATTAATGAACAACCTAAGTAAATTGGAGCTCATTATACAGGGTGAGCGAAAAGTTCCTGTGCACCTGTTCACTTCCAACACAGTGCAGGTACAGGCTCACTACACTTCCTGCGGGTGCACAGGAACTTTTCGCTTACCCTGTAGTATATCAATGTAATTTGCCATTTTAGAAAAAAAAAATTCACTTGTGTTTTGTAGAGATTCTTTGGTCCAAATTGGGACAGTTTTAACATTTTAATATAATATAATAATGGCTACTTTTTCACAGGAAGGAGGGGCCAAGGGCGAATACCACCCGCAAAAACGCCAGCCCCCAACCTCCCCATAGAAGAAGAAGAGAACCAAAATCATACATATTTGATTACTAGCTTTGAATATAATAATAAAAAAAAAATTCTAAAAAAAGCTAATTAGATAAACACCCTGTAGTTTCTCATTTTTAGCATTTTCAACTACCAAGACTATTTTAGTGGTGATCGTTTCGAAGAATTGCAACATTTTCAACTCCTGGGACACGATTGGGTAGGTGACATAGTCTTTGTTTCATTTTTTGACATACAGGGTGTTCATAAAAGATCTGAACGATTTCAATCTTTATTAATGTATTTCACAAACTTTGCTCAAGTTAACTTAACGTGGTTGGTTGGTATTGGTTCATTCCAAAGGTCATAAGCAGTTTTAGCTTGTAATTTAAGTGTAGCTACAATATATATATATATATATATAATATATATATATATATATTTTTTTTTTTATTTTTATTGAGGGGGGGAAAAGTTGAAAAGGTCATAAACCCGAAGTGTTGCCAATCAATTTTAGTTCGTAATGTACCCTTCCAGAAAGGCCAATAGGAAATCTGATTATCCTCATCGTAGGTTTATCGAAGGAAATTGAGCTTTAATAAACGAGTGATTAAAGATAAAAGTTCCATAATCATATCGCTCCATCTCAGAATGGAACGACCATTGAAGTGTCAAGACAAATAAAGATACAGGGGGGGGGGAGTTAAAAAAGGGGCGTTTTTCAAATTACAATATAGACGGGGAGTGGGGTGGGTGGGGGAGACAGAGAAGAATTATGGCCCTTTGCCGGTGGTCATACATTATTATAGTATATGCATGTAGACCTTTTAAAGCATAGTATTATAAATCTCTCTCTCTCTCTCTCTCTCTCTTCTCTCTCTCTCTCTCTCTCTCTCTCTCTCTCTCTCTCTCATGTTTATTTTTTATGATTTGTTGGAAAGTTTTCATTAAATATAAAAATATTTATATTAATAAATTAATTATTTTGGTACTTTCCTATTATCCCGGACCCCAGACTTTTTGCCAGATAAGTACGCCACTTGCCAGATTTGGCAATTTTTTTTTTAAATGTTAAGTAACTAATCTAACCTAACCTAACCAGGTGTTGGGTTAGGTTAGGTTAGGTTAGTTAGGTTAGTTACTTAACATTTAAAAAGAAAAATTGCCAATGAAATTTGGCAACCTGGCAAGTGGCGTCCGAATCTGGCAAAAAGTCTGGGGTCCGGGATAACAGGAAAGTACCATTATTTTTACACCAAACGTACTCTCAATCTTTTTTTTCATTTATTACGTTTTAATGGAGATTATACAACAAACAAATGTACACATATAATTGTGTGTGTGTGTGTGTGTGTGTGTGTGTGTAATATGAAAGACTTATCCTTTCGTATTGAGCTTGCAACTGCATTGTCTGATGTTTAACGAACTGATGATCTTAACTAAAACTCCTTTTATTTAGACTTTATAATGTACAAAGCTAACTCGATCGAGTAAACGTATGGTCGGCTGAAACGTTTCGACATTCACAGTCGCTTTAGTACGTAGATATAAATTTCACTCACCCTGTACATAACTATAAACTTTGTGTTATCTTATATGACCTTGCTTTTGCTTCCACCCAAATTGTTCATTCTGACGAAGGTCAAGCTTGTCACTCCACCTTAGACCTACAGTTTAACGTGGAATCCGAACCACGCCCCACCAGCAGCCCAGCGTCTTAACCACTAGGCTACCCAGGATACCCATTTATCAACCAACCAATTTCTTTATTGTGTAGAAAGATGAACAGCTGGGTTTTGCTGCACGTCACCTGCCGTCACCGGGTCTCGATCCCAGGGCCGATAGATTCGTAGTCAGCAACGCTAACCACTACACGACCGAAGCGCATATGTAACCCTAATCGTATTAAATGTATATTTTATGATCATGACTATAAAATTTGTTTTATTTTATATAACAATTAATAATAATATTTATACTACCAAATCGTAACTATCTATTTATGAAATGTTTTTATCTTGAAATTAATGTGAGAGCCCAGTAAAGCCTAAAGCTTAAGGACCATAATACTCGGGTAGAAATAAATAAGAAATAAAATTGTCATTTATCAAAAGAACGAACGCTATTACGAACGAACATTAAAAAAAATGGCTTTAGGCTAAAAAGTTCCCAGAATAATTTCGATAAAAACGAACTTTAGCAAGTTAAAGGGAACAACCAATCAACGACCAACCAACCAACCAACCAACTAAAAAAAATGGCCTAAACTTTCTTTAGATTTTCCAGATCTTTGAAAACCTCTCCCACGGAGAGAGTTGTCCCCTCTCACTACCATAAAGATAACATTTTCCGCGACCACAAAACTCTTCATTGTTGAGTTATCATGACAACGATCAAAATGGGTGCGTTTCTTTCCTTCTTCGTGCTTTTCCAAACGGCAAAAAGGACACCCCAAGATCTCTATCTACTTAAGTACTCGACTCGTATAGCAGTAATGGAGCGCGTCAAGAAAGAATTTCTGCATTTTAAAACAGAGTTTTTATTATTATTTTTATCCAAATCCTCATTTCTCTTTAGGACCCTTTCGGGGAAATTTAGCGTTTATACGTCGAGAAATATCTTTGTACAATGACACACTGACTCACAGCCAGCAATGAATTAAAATAACTTACTTATCTTTTGATTCATTGACTCATTTTCCTGGAACCGTTAAATTCAATATATAGGCTTGGTTTGTGTGTGTGTGTATATATATATATATATATATGCTTGGTTTGTGTGTGTATATATATATGTATATATATATATATATATATATATATAGAGAGAGAGAGAGAGAGAGAGAGAGAGAGAGAGAGAGAGAGAGAGAGAGAGAGAGATTTTTTAAACATCTGACACTTTGAAAGGCTTATAATTTTTTATTAACTGATATAAAAAATTATGAAATTTTGACTGTACCTTCTCTACACATGGGGAATTAGTACCCTAGGGCAAAACATACTCTATGCGATGTCCTTTCAGTTCATTATCTCTTTGTATACGAACAACAAAATTTTGCGGTACTCTGGACAGAGTATCTTTTGAAACCCGAGAAATTCTTATTGAATTCAAGCTTTTAATCCTTTTATTGTGTCTGTATTTCTATTTAAGCACCACTCTCCCCTTTAAGTAAGTAACCACCCCCACAGATCAAAAGTTACGAGGTTATAGGTCTGGTGATGTTGGTAGCCATGATATTCCTTTATGACAATAGTCAGGAAATCTGTTGGACAGGACTTTTCCCCATCGAAAGTATCGTGTAAGTATCGTATAAATATCGTAAGCTGAGAGGATATTATATATAGAGCATGTTTTGCACTAAGGGGGGGGACTAATTTCCCCATGTGTAGAGAGAAAGTACAGTCAATAATACTTCACGCTTTTATTTCAACAAACATTTTAAAGTAACACGTGTGTATATATATATATATATATATATATATACAGTAACTCAGAGACTTACAAAAAGAAAATATATATAAAAAATTTCGCCACTAAATGTATACAATATCGAAGCGAAATTTTACACCATCCGTTACCAAATTTATCTGGTATTATTTTCGCTTTTCGAAGCTCCCTTTTTTTCCTCATTTTTCAGCGAATAAGACGAACGCACGAAGCAAAACAACAACAACAACAACCAAAAAATACAATAAAGCTAAAAAAAACGCTAAAAAAGTAAATATAAATAAGACGCGAAAATAAAAACAGCCGACGCTACGGTTGATTTCTTCCTCGTTTCCAGCCAGTCGAATGAATGATGGATGAAGACTAATAAAAGAAACAAATAGCAGAGAGAGAGAGAGAGAGAGAGAGAGAGAGAGAGAGAGAGAGGGAGAAAGAGAGAGAGAGAGAGACAAAAAATACAATATTCGGTTTTTTTTTTGGTCTCTAAACAATTTCGAGGAATTTTACTATGTCAAGATTAAAACAGAAAGCAAAGATCGCATTTCGATAAATCTTGTTTACATAGACTGTAAATTAGAGATAGTAATAGTATTGCGTGGTTTAACGACTATCACATTGTTCGCATTCCACAGCAGCAGCAACAGCAGCAGCAGCAGAGAGCTGTACTCTGGGTTTGTAAAGCGCGAGCGCTTGCTAATGGCAATTTACAACTGTTTGCAACATCTGTATTTGCTAATGAAATTATATTCATGTATGTAAACGCTGTGTATATATATATGTGTGTGTGTGTGTGTGTACATATTTAAATGAAAGGATAAATAAATACAGGGTGTTAAAAAAGAAACGCAACCCAAATAGAAAACAAAAGGGTTAAGTTACAATAATATAATATGCATTCTCCAATGGGTTGCGTTTCTTTTTAAACACCCTGTAGAATGAATAATTTTTGAAAATATATATTAAAACCAGGGACGGACTGAGCGGTCGGGCAATCGGGCATGGACCGATAGCCCGGGCCATTAGGGGGCCCGGCAGCCCCGGCCCGCAGTCATCATAAAACAGTGAGAATGTTCTCAATTGGATCAAGTGTCTAATCGAACTGTAATATAAAAAAAATCGGATTTCAAGGGGCCTAGGACCTCATTATGTTCGAGGGCCCAGGTTGCTGTCAGTCCGACCCTGATTAAAACAATTGATTAACCTAACCGAAGCTAACATAACCTTATTACACCTTTAACCTCGGTGTTTTCAAGTGTTTAACTAAGTAAAATAAAGGAGATATAACAGAGAAGCATGTTTGATGGGGTGCCTTTAAAGAGACTCCGAATCGAACGAGTTATTTGGGAATATAAAACACTCGTTTTCATCAATTATTAGTAAGAGTTAACCTGTCTTTTCTTTCTAAACGTTAAAATGTTTTTCTTGGTATTTTATTTTCTTATAAACACACACACTGTACATACGATATATTTTCTTTTTTTATTCAGGAAGGATGGGCCAAGGGTGAAGGCCCGCACAAACGCCCAACCCCATATAAGAAGAAGGCCAAAATCAAGATCCAAGGTTTTCGAGATGTCTGGACACTCTGCGTTTGAAAGATTGGAGGTCATAGACAGGGGGAAAGATGGATTGAGGAAGATTGTTCCAGAGTTGATCGGTTGAGTAGATGAAAGATTGGAAATACCGATTAACCGTTGCGTTAGAGAGTTGCGCATAAAAGGAGTGAGAATGTGTCGAAAGTTTGTACTGCGTGTTGTCGTCAAAGTAGGAGGCACGCAGTTATAGAGTTCAGAAGAGTAGTGTCCGTTATAATAGCGATAGTAAAGATAGAGTGAGGCAACATTGCGGCGAAGAAAGAGGGATTGAAGACAGTCAGTAAGAGGCGAGGAATTGATGAGACGAAAAACCTTTGATTCAACTTGATCAAGTAGAGCTGTTTGCTTTGAGCCAACCCACACATGAAAAGCGTACTCCAAACAGGGGCGGAGAAGACCCCTGTACAGAGACAACAATTGAATTTAGTTGTTGGTGAAGAAACTGCAGAGCCGGTACAGCACACCTAACCTCTTAGAAGCTGTTTTAGAAAGAGAGTATATGTGATCTTTCCAGGAAAGATCACGAGACAAGGAAAGGCCAAAAATGTTAAGAGAAGAGGAAGGATCGAGTTGTGTATTGTTGAAGGGAAGAGGATAGTCGTGTGGAAGATTGTGACGAGTAGACAGATGGAGGAACTGAGTTTTTGAGGCATTCAAAGCCACAAGGTTTTCTCTGCCCCAATGAGAGATAGCAGAAAGATCAGAGGTCGGGTGCTCCACAGCCGTCCTACGCGAAGCATGGAGTGACTGTTGAGAGGAACGCTTTGTGAAGCGGGAGGAAAAGTGAGGAGTGAAATGAAATCATCGGCATAGGAATGGATAGGGCAGGAAGTGCGACTTAAAAGGAAAAGAGCGGGTGACAGGACAGAACCTTGAGGAACACCACTGTTAATAGCTTTAGGAGAAGAACAGTGGTCATCTACACCCTAGCTATAGATCATAAAGGATATTAAAGATGAAAGTACGGATAGAAGGATAGAAACCAAAGGAGGGTAGTTTGGAAATTAAAGATTTGTGGTTAGACTCTATCAAAAGCTTTTGATATGTCTTGGCGCAATAGCAAAAGTTTCACTGAAATCCCGAAACGTGAATGACCAAGAGTCAGAAAGATATGTGAGAAGATTACCAGTAGAGCGTTACTTGCAGAACCCATACTGACGATCTGAAAGAAGATTGTGAGAAGAGATGTGTTTAAGAATCTTCCTATTAAGGATAGATTCGAAAACTTTGGAAAGGCAAGAAATCAAAGCAATTGGACGATAGTTGGAGGGTTGAGAGCGGTCACCCTTCTTTGGGAACTTGCAGCGAACTTGCAGCAGGAAGGAAAAGTACCAGATGAAAGACAAAGACGAAAGAGTTTGCCTAAGCATGGCGTCAGCACAGAAGCACAGTTCTTGAGAACAGCAGCAGGAGGGACACCACCATGACCGTGTGCTTTCCTAGAGTTGATCCCAGACAGGTGGAAAAAAGATCTTTGGAAGAGATTCCAACATAATTGAGTCAAAAGAAGAATATATATACATTAGGGTGTGACAGTTGCCCCAACTTTGTCCTACAATGCTGTTCAAAATTTTGGTGTTGCATATTGACATAAAAAAATACCACGTGCAATGTTTTGAAGATTCATGCATATTCGATTGAGCACCAGCAATTTGAAAAATAGCGATTTTGCTTATACAGCATACGCGCCTATATATGAGATTACACAACCATCATAAGGGATATTAACACAAATCATTTGCCTGTCTTAATTAAAAGCTGTTATCACTAACACAAAAAAGTTAATCATTCTTATTCTCTCATGGTACATTAAGGGGTTTTATCATAATATATTCACAAGGTATTATTTCTCTAGAGCAAGAAACCATGATTTCTGTTCGGAAACAGATGATCGTTTGCGCTGATTAGGAACGCGGAGTCTGTCATTTTCAACTACTTGAAGGACTTCTTGAAAGCGCTCCTCATCCCTGGCAACATTAAGAAAGTCATGGCAAAGTTTTACACCACGCTCTGCAGCCTCATTGACGACCTGAAGCTTGTCCACAACCCGTTTCATGTTCAGGTAGTCGTCATGATCCGCCCATTCACTGGCTGGACTGTGGAGAAACTGATAGGGCATGCCTAAAATGGTGAAGAACCGGCTTGAGTCAGGCCCAATTAGGTCTACCAGGGCAGTGCCACTTTCTGGGACAGGGGGAAGATATGGCTTTCCATAGCCCCCATGATTGAGCCCCACTCTCTTAGTAACTTCAGTGCCTTCATGGCAAAGAAGGGCCTTCCTCATCTCTTTTGTCCTTTCTTGTACTTGGGACGAGAACAAAGCCAGTGGGGCCAACTCCTCAGTTAGGTACCAAGTGTGTCTACCGAGTGCCACACGTGCTTTGTCAACTATTGTGGCGTCATATGGGGCAAATTCAGCCAAGGTTTCGACCAAATTCAAGTCATTCAGTGGCGCACTTGCTGGAACGGGCAAACAATCCACCATGGGACATAAACAGCGACTGTGAACACAGCAAACCGTTCTAACTTGCTGATTTGACTTTTAGTCACAACCTCGGCTTTGGGAAACTGCTCTTTGATCTGGCCTGACAAAAGAACAATCTTGAGGGTATAGAGCAGTTTAGCCATCCACCTTACTTTGTGAAGTGCGCCGGGGTAGACCATTGTGAAGTTCACTGGCTCGGATCCTTTAGTTACAAGCAGCAGACAAAGCTCTACCAGCTCCTTGTAGTCGCCACGTGTAAATGGTTGGGCTAGAGATTCACGGAAGAAGTCAGCCATCTCCTGCTGGCGCTCCTCAAACACTCCAGGCATTGCGGGGTAGTAGTATTTCTTTTTTTCATTGTACGCCAGTTGAGAGAAATGGTTCTTGAACCTAGAAATGCAATTATTGGGATTATTGTATTTCGTACTAATCTATAATATTGTTTTAGGGGTATTAAGATTGATATGATCGATCATTTGCTTGGTGTTAGTATATCTTATAAGTCTAATAAAAGAAAGTCCACTAAATTTGTTCATTAGATAATAATATTCCTTGTTATTTTGTAAAGCTTATGACTCACCTCTGGAAAACCATTATGTTTGGACTTGAAGAGCCCTCCACTTTCAAGCAATCCCAGCAAACACCTAGGATGACTTCGCCCACATGCCTGCGACAGGCGCACCAGAATACGGCACGCTCTAATTCCTTTTGGAGGGAGACGCAAGCAGCTGTTTTTTGTCCTGAAAAAAAAATGTAATTGTAGTTTAAGGCCACCATTTCAGGCACGTGCTTTTTGCAGATTTCTGTTAAATCATTCACTGTATTTTGGTATTAATGTCGTGATAAATTCACGCTGATGTTTGAAATAGGTTTACCTGTATTGGATGAAGTTATGTCGAAAACCATACCAACGACATTCTGTTCACACTCCCAATCGACCAGAAGTTGTTTGGTTGCTGTTGATATCAAGTCTCCTTGAACCAGGCCAGCTTTTTGAGTCAAATGCGGAAGAGGTGGGACTCCAAGAAGCTTTGTGCCATTGACACCAGACACAAGAATGGGCAGGCGGTCATCAGTGCCTTTGGAATCCAGCGTGTCCATAAGTTTACCATCCCAATGCACCAGTACTTTGTCTGATGGTTGCCATTCATCCATGATTTTTAAACTTATTTCTGACACGATGGAAGCACAGTATCGGTGGGCCGTCCTTGCATTTAGACTCAGCTTTGATGTATCTCCACCGCATGCAGATACAAGGGAGTACACAATTGCACTCAGCTGGGTCGGCGAGATGTTGTTTCGAACACTGCATGAAACAAGTTCTGCCGACTTCAGAATATCATGGGGCACAAAAATTGAAACTCCCTCTTTCACTGTTCTCCGATGTTTTCTCTTTGGTTCAGCAGTGCTGGCCTCATCAATGTCATCGTCCTCATCAGAGCTAATAGGTGAATCAATATCAGCCTGTACATTCTCAGCATGATCACATTGCTCTCTCTCTTGTCGCTTCTCTTCTCGCATCTGCCTTTTCTGTCGCTTCTGAACCTTTTCTGTGAGTACTTTGTTTACCCCAGAGTAGGTAGCTACTCTGTCACTTAGCATGCTTTTCATAAAGAGTATGTCAGTATCGATGGCATCTTGTTCGGCCTGAGTTTTCCCCTTTTTCGCAGCCGCCATGTCTTTCAACACTGTGTTCTTATAAAATTTCATCGTCAGGCTCAATTCTGATTTAAACTTCATAATTCCAGGATCATCAGCCAGTCTTCTATCCTCATTCTTTTTCATAAGCATCATGTAGTCTTTGTCATAGTAAGTTTTAATCACTCGGCCAATATTGTTACTGCCTGTAATGGTCGGGACATTCGCCTTCTGGTAATGCAAAAGCACATTGTCAATGGTGGCAGATAAAGCCTGGTCCCAATGCATATCCCGAAGGTTTGCTAACAGACATAGTAAGACCTGCCTATTAGTTGGCAGTTTGCAGCCCTTTATTTCCTTTTCTTCTTCTCGGGGTACGGTGCCCAATAACATTCTGACATACTCATCATCTTGCCGTGTATCCATGATTAAATTCTCTATTCACAACATCAAATCACTGTCAAGGGAAAAGAAAAGAGCATCATTAAAATTAAATGCAAAAAATAATACGTGAAAAATTTGTGGGTCAGCGTTCCAGACCCGGAAATGAAAATCTGATAAAATGTGCTATTTTCACACTTATTTATAAAGTTCATAAGCTGAAATAGCAATACTTGCTGGTACGACGGTGCTAGCTCAAACATGCACCGATCTCCAAGAAAATTTACAGGGGTGTTTCCTAGATAAATACACAACACTAAAACTTTGAACAGCATTGTAGGACCATTTTTTGATTTTTGGAGGGCAACGGTCACACCCTAATATACATATGTGTGTATGTGTGTGTGTGTGTGTGTGTGTGTGTGTGTGTGTGTGTGTGTGTGTGTGCATAAAGTATGCATCAAGCTACATTAAAAATTTAGTTGAAAATATTCTCGAACCGTTTTCGTACTGTCAATCGGAGCTAAGGTAATGGAAATCAGTGGTGGTACAAAGGACAAAGACTTCCGTCTACCAGATTAAACAGAGGAATCCCTTAAGGACTCCTTTTATAATTACTTTCGTTGAGGCAACTTCGTCAGGAGGCATTATGGTAAAAAACTTTGATAAACCTCTATCTTATTATATGTGTGTATATATATATATATATATATACACACACACACTGTATTTGTTTTTTTTAACAACTATCCACACTGAAGAAACTTCTCGATGGAACTTTTGGAACCCAATCTGGTCCTCGTCAAACCATTGAAGTTTGCTGGCTTCGGACTCATTTCGAAAGAAGTTTGCAACCGACTTCACGCTTCGTTAACAAACTTCTACTCTCTCTCCAAATGCGGAGGAGAACTCTTCTAACCCCATTTTGGGGGAGCCCCTAAAATGGTATAACTCCTTGTATTTACAGCATATATATATATATATATAAAGAACTCACAAAGCAACACGTGATCTTTTTAATAAGCAAAGACTCACAGGGAAAAGGAAAAGGAAGCACGAAGTCCGAGCGCTTTCGTGATATATTCACATCTTCAGGGACTTCGTGTTTCCTTTTTCCTTTTCCCTGTGGTTCTTTACAAGGAGTTATACCATTTTAGGGGTTCCCCAAAATGGGGGTTAGAAAACTTTGAGATAGTTTCTCTAAGCGTGTCTGTGCTTTTAGGTTAAAATTTTATAATTTAAAAAGTTACCCCGAAATTAACTATCTACCAAAGACGTTAAAATAAAAAATATATGGATTTTTACTTGGTTGTTTTAAAGATCTCGTTTGTGGCACTTTCTCAACCAAATTTACTGAACATGTTCTAAACACGTTCTGAAGTCGTTTTGGTTAATATATACCGGGTGATCCATTAAATTTTTTAATTTGCTTGAGTACCGTTTTAAGTGGATGACCCTGTATATATATATATATATATATATATATATATATATATATATATATATTATAACCGACCTTATAAAGCGAAAAACTCCCGTAGGAGAACTGAAGAAGTAAAAAAGGTCACCAAACCTGATGTTGATTTTAAAATAGTGAAGTTGAATTAAAAATGCACATTTTTTTACTTTACCCTAAAAATAGGCATATGCCCCCCCCCCAGATGAATTTTTTTCTAGCTCATTGCGTATGGCAGTACCAAGCAAATTAAAATGTAACAGTAAGTTACGTAAATTAAAATGTAACTCTATCTATATAATAAGAGAGTGTGTGTGTGTGTGTGTGTGTGTGTGTGTGTGTGTACATCATTAATATAAACTTAATTTAATTTCAATAAGCTCTGTTTGACTTTACACAACCAACTAAATTGAAAAAACAAAAATCGCATTATACATATAAAACCTATTTGACCTAAACTGAAAACAAGCTGGGATTAAATCCTATAATGGTTCTTATCAAATAAAGTAACTGCTACGATCTAATCCTTCTCAGTCATTGGATTTTCCTTAGGATTAGAGACGAGATTCGCTCACTGATGAGGACAACACTCGCTAGGACTGAAAGCTTGTCAGATTAATGGTAAGGATTGTTTTTGTAAGAATTTTTTTAGGATGATTGTTTATGACCCTCAAAAATGTCGTCTAATCTTTACAAAGCTCAAAATACATGTTTATGATTTAGGAAAAGGACAAGTTTTTGTCCTTTAGATTAGTTTTTATTCCTACACTATTTTATATTATTTGAAAGGACAAAAAAATTATTATTATATATATATATATACATATGATACACACAGACCGTGCATGATACACACAGATACACCGTGTATCATACACCGTGCATGATACGCACAGACCGTCTCCCCTCACCAGCAGATAGTTGGTGAGGGGAGCTATATATTTGGGGCCTCTTTGCGAGTGACCCGTTGCCCACGTCGGGCTAACATCATGAAAAAGAAAAAACTGTAGTGTTTGTCATTTACCATTACTTATTCGGACTATAGTGGATTTAATTTTCCCAGAAGAGTTCCTTGTTCCATGCACGGTCTGTGTGTATCATAAAAAACCTCAGGGGACCATTCTGAGTTCAATCCCACATATATATATATATACACACACACACACACAAACTAGGTTGATATTTGCATGTTATACCCCTATTCTGTATGTAATTGTACCAAATAGAGGAAAAGTATATCTAGAAAGTTGATAAAATATGCATAATGTTATCAAATTAAGAAATAGAAGGGTAAGACAATGCGTATATTGATTCAAATGTCGTGTTTATATGAAGACCTCCCAGGAAGAAGTGGCTAAACGACACAAGTAAAAAAACGTCAGAAAACGTAACCTTTTGAAGATATTTTCTAGCGTTTTTTAAAAACTTTTGTCGTTTAGCCACTTTCCTGGGAGGGCGTCATATACAAAAGTAAAAGAAAGCAGTCAGCAGGGTTGGGGGTTCATATCTAGAGCAAATAATAATAATAATGTCTACATGGAGCTGTTTAACGTCCTCTGAATAAGGCAAATATCCTGTGGCGGAAGGGATCTACACTTTTTAATGAGATCCGAACCACGGGTCGCTATATCATCTACATGCAGAGGAAAGTCGCCGATCCAACTATTGGAGAAAACCAACGACGCTTAACCTCGCTGATCTTACTGGAAGCGGTAGAATGTGGGTATATGGGAAACAATGGAACTCCATTTTGGAAGACAAACGTGACGTGGTTCGAACACGAGCATCGAAAGGCAAATTGATGTTCGCATGTTAATACTATTATACAGGGTGAGCGAAAAGTCTCTGTGCACCTGTCCACTTCCAACACAGTCCACTTCCAACACAGGTTCACTACACTTCTTGCAGGTGCACAGGGACTTTTCGTTCACCCTGTACTTTGCTCAGTGGATGTAAGTTTTAAACAAACCAACAGCATCATCTATACCTAAGGTGACCAGAGTCCCAATTTTGGGCGGGACAGTCCCGAATTTATGACATGTGTCCCTCTTTTCAAAATGTCCCGAAAATGTCCCGCATTTGGAGCAAATTTTCATAAATGTCCCGCTTTATTAAAATTACCGTTACATTAGACATTAGATGTCCTTTATGAATTAATAGAATTATGCCACATTCCGAATTCCAAATCTAAATACTAACTCGCAAACTGAACTGGTACGATACATGTCGCCGTGCGGCAGTGCCGTGATTCCCGACTAGCGTTTCAGTGTTTCATTAGCGGCCTCTGTGTAAAGTTGTGTTGTAGCGTAACGCTTTTATGTTTTTATGTTTGCTTAATTAATAACCTTAATTAATTTTTATCCCTGCATCCTTTTTTTTTCTTTTGCAGCTAGGTTAAACTTTTTCGTTTGAAAGATAAGGAAAGTTAATAATTGTATCGTACGTAAGGTCGTAGGCCTAGTTTGACAACACAAAATGTCTAAAACTAAAAGGAAGTGTACATTTAATGCACATCTGCAGTCTAAACATCCATTTATTACAAAAACAACAACAGAACGTGATGTACGGTGTGAGAAATGTAGAAGTGACTTCTAGTGTTGAAAAATAATCGAAACTTTACAAACCGGTTTTTAATCGATCTGTTTTTGAAAACCGGTTTTAACCGGTTATGACCGGAAAGTATAGTAATTTTTAAAAGCCACAATTGAAAGGTACTGACTTTAACTCTTAACAAGCATAGCTTATCGCCTATTTTTTGGTCAAAAGAATGCAAAAATGCAGCATCATATGTATGCATATGAATAAGAAAATGACAACTTTGACATATTTTATTTTAGCCAAAATAATACATTATTCAAACAATTTAGATTTTAAATAATTTTTTAAAATAAAACATCTATACTTAGAAAGAAATAAACTTCTTTTTGTAAAAAAATTATAAAGAATAAAAATAAAATTTCTCTCTATTTTGGAAAAAACATTGAAATAAAATTTTTTAATAAAAAAACTTTACCTAGAAAACAGAAAATTGACTCTTCGTGTAAGAAAAAATATATAAATTAATTTAGATTTTATCCCTATTTTGGAAATGACATCTTAAAAAACAAAGGGCATTAAGGGTCTTATACTGCGAATAGGGCTTTAGTCGACTGACTCTACACTACAGCCTACATGATGAGACGAACTGAAGATCGAGTTGCCAGATAGGCAAAAATTATACTGAAGAGCAGTTGCCAGTTTGTCACAATTTAACTTAATAGGTAATGTATTCGAAGTTATTTTTTGTGCGCTGTAGCGCGTAGCTGCACGTTCGCGCAAGTTTGAGCCAAATAAAAAATCAATCGATAAAACCGGTTTTTTCTTTCGGTTTTCGATTTTTAGGGGAATTTTACAAACCGGTTTTCAACACTAGTGACTTCAACATTGGACATGGTGGGATTAATGATATTACTAAGCATCTTGGCTCAAAAAGACACAAATCGGTTGATATCGGTGCTGAAAAGTACAGGAATTGAAAAGCAAGTACGATAATATTGTGTATTGGTATGTCATAGATATAAGCCATTCTCAGTTGAGTTAATTTTTTCCATAATTATATACTCAAGAGAAAAATACAAGCAGTGAAGTAATAATTATGTTCCTGAAAATATAGTCATTTTAGTTTATAACTCCAAAAATAGAAAAATGTCCCGCTTTTTGCTCCTAAAAATATGGTCACTTTAGACCAGTGCTGTCCAACTTCTATAAAGCGCGGCCAAGATGTTGCCTATAATCATACACTGTTGGTTAATACGACTTAGGAACACGCTGAATGTTGTTCTCCCTACTAGAAATGACAAAATAGGGAAGAAAATTCAGAAATGAAATTTGGCAAACGTCCATTCCGCGGACCGCATGCGGACCGCGGGCCGCAAGTTGGACAGCGCTGCTTTAGACTATAGTCCAGTGGTCGGCAACCGTAGGCCTATATTATTACATGAAGAAGGTTTTTTTATTTGAAAATGTCCCGAAAATAGCATATTTTGATTTAAATTTTGGCTCTTTTCCGTTCTACCCCAGCAACAAAAAATGAAATTATATATTATTTTCTAATGTAGTTTTACTCGCTGAATTCAATAATATATATCTTATTTTGGAGAAATTAATAACAAAAGAGTTATAGTCCGTTTATTTTATTTAAAAGTAGAGATTGCATTTAAGATTTCAATAAAAATGTCCTTTCCTTTTTGTCTTCACAGAAATTCACATAAATAAGAATCTATCATATTTCTAAATGTTCCCCAATGTCTCTCGTTCCTTTGTTTAGCTAAATCAACTGTACGCCCTTGACGATTGGTTAGGTTAGGTCGTGATATTTTCGTTAGTTAGCCTCATAAGGTTAACTAAAGAAGGCTGGGGTAGAACGTTATTTCCTTAACTATGTTTATGAAATTCCATTTATCATCCATAACAGTATCTACAAAAGAGAGAAAAAAATTAATAATTATAACCATAACTAATTAAAGCACGAATACTTTCTCCAAAATAAAATATATATTATTGAATTCAGCATGTAAAACTACACTAGGAATTGTTGCTGGGGTAGAACGGAAAAGATCCTAAATTTTGAACACTGACTAGGCTGACCATATTTCCTTGAGACAAAAACGGGACATTGGGATGGCAAAAAAGGGACGGGGGTTATGTAATATTCTGTATTCATGAAAAAGTAAGTACATAAACATCTTGAGCTTACAATTATTCTTCAGTGACAGAACCCATACAAAAACCCATACAAAACGGTACTGTCCCGTTCAAAACGGTACGTATGGTCAGCCTAACACTGACCCATTTATCAAATTACCAATAAATCAAATTGACCCAGTTTCGAAAAAGCTTGCCTATCACTGATCTATTATACGAAGATCTTAAAAGTAATGATGATGACCATCTGCAAATAAATTGACGATGGTCAAATGCTGAGAAAAATGTAATTTCACGAGTAGCTTTATCCTTCCACACAATAAAAAAAATTGGTTGGTAGATAAATGGGTACCCTAGTGGTTAAGACGCTGATGAGGCGTGGTTCGGATTCCACGTTAAACTGTAGGTCTAAGGTGGAGTGACAAGCTTCACCTTCGTCAGAATGAACAATAGGAGCGGAAGCAAAACCAAGGTTTCATCAAACAAATTGTTCAAAACTGAAATTTGAAATCCAACTTTAAAAAAAAAAAAGACCAAATTTGATCAACTTTCTAAACTCATTCGCGAAGATACCTCCAAACTCTATAAACTTGAGAGGTACTCAGCCAATCATCTTCGGTTTAAAGAAAAACATACCCAGTAAAACACCGTATCATTTAATATTCTTTTTAGAAACTTACAACCTCTTCCTATACACCCACGACCCTTCCACAAATTGTTTTTTTTCTTTTTAATCAGTATTAGCACATCCGATATAAGGACAGAATTCAGAGAGTGAGATATGAAGTCATACGATACATAAGCGTTTTTTGGGTACGTAATAAATTTTTTTCCATTTTACGCAACCAAAATATTTCTTGAAATACTATACCCAGTTTAATCTCCGAATTCCAATTAGATCAGCCAAAAATTTCTTTACACACACACACACATATATATAATATACATATACATACAGTATCTCCCTGATTTATGCTCTCCCATTCGCGCGTTTTCGGCTTAACGCGGTCCAAAAAATATTAAATATGTATATAAATATATATATATATCGAGTGCCTGTGAATTAAGTCAAGACTACAAATATTTAAAAATGAAGGACGAGGTTTGAGTTACACTCGGTAGAGTACATAAAATAAGCCTAAAGAGGTGGAGTGTGACGTCGAGTACTGAATCCTAAGGGGCGTTTGGCTCGTATATCAGTTTGTGTACCTTACACCTTTTCGTAATTAACAATGTAAAGTTTGTCTCTTTCTTTACCTGCCTAATTAGACCTACGAGAGCGCCTTCCTGTCGTAAAATAGGGCAGTCTAAATTAACTCTTTTTGTTGTTTTTCTTTTCTTTGGATTATTAAGAAATTTTTTTCCACTTACTAAATATTGGATCTTAACTATAATACTTCATTTTATAAGTTCAGGGGAACTATATAGTACGCGCGCGCGCGTACACACTCACACACACGCACACACACACACACACACATATATATTATATATATATATATATATATACAGGGTGTTCAAAAAGAAACAAAAAGAAAAGGGTTACGTTACAATGATATTTGCATTCTCCAATGAGTTGCTTTACTTTTTGAACACCCTGTATATATATAAAATAACTTCATTCAGAATTTTGTTGTTAGGGAAGCGCAACTTAAAGATGAACAGGGTAAACCCCGAGAATATAACATTCTTATCTGGAAAATGTGCAAGGCACAAGCGGACGTTTCGGAATTACATTTCCATCTTCAGTGCCACAAAAATTAAATTTTCTAATGTCAAAATTATTTTTATAATTTGTTTAAAAATAAAAAAATTAAAGGTTAAATATTTAAAAAAAATTAAAGAATAAAAAATAAAAAATTAAAAATATTAAAATAGTTGAATTTAAATTAAATACGAACGATACAATTTATTTAGAATTGAATTGAATGATCTTTATTAATAATATTATAAATACTGGGTCTTACAGTTTACAATGACATAGATAATTATAATTGTGAAGCTGGACTATTTACTTTATTTAATTTGGCCTTTAACCTTTAATAGGTTTTACTGGGCTCTTAGAATGTTATAGTTGTACGCCTCAGTATAGATAATCATATTTTAAAATACTGAAATACAAAAGCTATAAAAAGAATTATTATGAACAGTTAAAAAGTTAAAAAACATTATCGTGTAACAGCGAGATTAAATCCTGAAATGAAACAGCGAGATTAAATCCTGAAATTTAACAGCGAGATTAAATCCTGAAATGAAACACGAGATTAAATCCTGAAATGAAACAGCGAGATTAAATCCTGAAATGAAACAGCGAGATTAAATCCTGAAATTTAACAGCGAGATTAAATCCTGAAATCTAGACCGGGTTTGCATTTCCGAATATACTGTATAAACATTCCAAAATGTGGAGGTCAGCCAACTGGTTATCATTAAAGGAGGAAGGGTCATTGAGATGGTCTGTGTCAAGAGAACACTGTCTTGTCGCGAACCATCCCAAGGGCATACCATTGACCCTTCTTCCTTTCAAATTATAGACACCGTTAATAGTAACCAGTTTGTCGACCTCCATAGTTTAGAATCTTTATATATTTGGAAAGCAAACCCGTTCTGAAGGATTACGTTTCAGGATTTAATCTCGCTGTTACACGATAATGATTTTTAAGTTTTTAACTGTTTAAACTAATTCTTTTTATAACTTAAGATCTATGGACAGATCTTCACCATGACGACCCATTATTTATTAATGTTTGTACAGTCTTCCATGAAGATTCACAAAGAAAATTTTAGAATTCAGAATTGCCAACAGTCTCTAATCAATAAACAGCCAACTACTGCTAAAAATTTTAAAATCCTTCGAGCCTAATTTGGACATACAAAGTATTAAATAATTTTGTAAATAAATGTATGAAACCCATTGCTTACTAATGTTTGTACAGTCATCCGTCTCCATCCATGAAGATTCACAAAGAAAATTTTAGAATTCAGAATTGGCAACAGTCTCTAATCAATAAACAGCCAACTACTGATAAATTTTTAAAATCTTTCGAGCCTAATTTGGACACACAAAGTATTAAATAATTTTTGTAAATAAATGTACGAAAACTTTTGCATTTTAACTTCTTTTTTTTTATTTCCCACAAATTCTTTGATGTTTTAAATCATATGTTGAAGTTAAATTAATTTTTTAATTTGTTATAATTTTCCGAGCGAACGGCAAACTTTTCATAACTACCCTCTGCATGGTACAAAAGATAAAGACGATCATAACCGAAATATTTCTCTGTACGAATACTTATGAGCGCCACTATATATATATATATATATATATATATATATATATATATATATATATATATATATGATGCAAACCCACGAGGAAAAAGAAAAAATGATTTCAAGGCCTTTCGTGTATTCAACAGCACACCTGCTGAATGTGACCCGCAAAAAGCACAATATTCCTGAAGGTATCACAATAAATAATGCAGTTAATTATATAAACACGGAAGAAAATCTTGCAAACATTTTTAATAATAAACTTTTTAATCCACGAAAACAAAGTAAATTAAGTAAATGATGTGGAGAGAGTCAATCCTGAAGAACGGAACCTAATTATCTAAACGGAACACTGCTTTAACTGAACGTAGCTACTTTAACTCTTTAATGCCGATTGTTGCCTTATGGCAACATGAGTTTGATAATCGATTTTGAGCCTTACGATCTGAATATTAGAGGTTATTTTGGCTTGAACCGGAAAAAAATTTGAAAATAAAAATTTTATGAGTCAGGCATGGTTAAAAATATCCTCTAGTCAGTTAAGGAAATTCTGGACGAGATATGACAAGACTAAACTAGAGATTGAAATGAAGGATTGGATGAATGATTAACTCTGTGTATGAAACTGTACTCAATTCATGTAACCCTTTAAACAAAACTCGGTAGAGTATGGTTGGCAAGCATCTGCGAAGCCCTGTTGTAGCATCTGGAACTGTAGTGGTTCTCAAACTTTTCGCCTAAGTCGTCCCTCCAGAGAAAAAGAATAATCTAGCGTGCCTGTGTCACCTCATAATTTAGGATTTTAAGAGCTGAATATTTTCGCCATTTTAATTATAACTTTGCCACAGTTGTTGCTATCACTCAAAAAAACAGTTCGATCTCAATCTTTCTGCCAGACGTTAACAAATTACCCGATTATACTAACTAATTAGTACGTCCGTTACTTTGTCACTACTTCTCAGATTGTAGAGTTAGGTAGTTTGGTAGTGGCTAAGTGTCGTGACAATCATCACAGGCGTGACTTCTTTTTTCAAGTGCGTGCGTTTTTCCCATTCGCTCAAGAGTAATAAAAATGTAAACATTGGGAGATTGGTGAACTTGGAAGATTGGTGAACTTGGGGGATTGGTGAACTTGGGAAATTGGTGAACTTGGGGGATTGGTGAACTTGGGAGATTGGTGAATTTGGGGGATTGGTGAACTTGGGAGATTGGTGAATTTGGGGGATTGGTGAACTTGGGAGATTGGTGAACTTGGGAGACTGGTGAACTGGGAGATTGGTGAACTTGGGAGACTGGTGAACTTGGAGGATTAGTAAACTTGGAGGATTGGTGAACTTGGGAGATTGGTGAACTTGAGGAAAAAGAAGGATTGTAAAGTTAAAAAAAAAAAACTGGGTAAATAGTAATTGAACTAGTACAGTAATTGATAAGCAGTTTGTGAGGAGGGTCCTGGGTGAAAAGAGGAGGATGAGAGATAAGAATTTAGGTGTAGAAAGAGTTGTAACGAATTCCCCAGCAGAACACCAGGAAAAGTCAGAGTACGCCGACAGTATCGTAAATGGAATACAGAACACTGAGGAGAACGCACTGGAGTGAAGTGTGAAGGAACGCTTAGACGGGGAAACTTCACAAATACAAGATAGCAGCGTCGTTATGAATGAAAAAGAAAAGCAACCACAGAGTAGGGACAAAGTAGTACGAGAACAAAGGAAAGAGAATAATTCTCACAAATTAAACAAAGGTAAGTCAGTAATCATAAGGGAACCGAAAGATGGACCATACGTGAATATTATAAAACAGGATTGCGTAAATATGGCTTTGGGTACATGTACGGACATCCTATAAAATGTTGAGACTAGATCTGGAATGAAATTTGGATATGAACTAACTGCCACTACCGTTACTACTTCTATGTGCAGGTAACGCCAGACAAAATGTGTGTGTGGGGGGGGGGGGGGGCGCTTTTGCGGCATTTGCCCTTGGCCTCTTCTTGCTGCATAAAAAAGAAAGGTAGTCAGTCAGTGAGAGAAAATGTCTAGATACGTAGTGTCTGTATTTTCATATTAAAGGTACCCAAAGAAGAGAGAGGAAAAAACAATACCTCATACACTAAATAAAGGAGTGACAACACTATCAATGACGAGCAATTTTTAGAAGAAATGAGAACTATAAAAGGAGAATCCTCACTCCTCATGAGAAAACACTGGACTCTGCAGATATATATATATATATATATATATTGTAAAACTGGACTATTTATTTTATTTAATTTGGCCCTTAAGCTTTAGGCTTTACTGGGCTCTATCCACCTATCCAGCACCACCTACAGTTAATTCAACCACCATGTCACCCAAGACCACTACCATTATTCTCAAGTGCAACGCCCACCCAATAAATCGATCAGAAACTACCAAAACAGATCTGATAGCGACTAATACATGCAAATATACAAGAACTGTACACTGACAAAGCAAATTGCAAATTAGAATACCCACAGAATTTAGCTCAGAAAATCAACACATGCATATATCTTATGCTTAAGAGAAACACGCTTTCATAAATGTAAATGAGCTGTGAAGACGGCATCGAAGAGGATGAAATAGCACTAAAGGATTGCAATATATTTAGAGTAGATTGACTAACTGGGGGAGGGGGAAGGGGAGGGGTAAAAGAGGAGGAGGGGTAAAAAGAGGAGGAGGATGTCGTGCTTGCATGAAAACACACACACAGGTTAAGTAAAACAAATGAAACATCATACAGGGGAACCTGAGGATAATGCACGAATACAAATTTTACATAACCTAATGCTTGGGTCGAAGCACGGCAAATCGAAAATTCGAGGCAAATAATGGGTATTTCATTTTTTTTACCATAGCTGTACATACGTAAACTTGTATATGAGGCCTCCTAGGAAGAAGTGGCTAAACGACAAAAGTAAAAAACGCCAGAAAACGCAATTAAAGTTGTACCAAATTTGAAAATATCATAACTGCGTTTTCTGGCGTTTTTTACGTTTGTCGCTTAGCTATTTCTTCTTTGGGAGGCCTCATATAGTATAAACTGTATATGAAAAATGTCGAACTATAAAGAGATAATAATAATAATAATAATAATAATAATAATAATAATAACTATTTCTAAGATGGGCATTTAGAAACGGAGCTCATTATTAATTATATATATTTTTATGTGTAAGACTATAGGGTTTTCAGCAACTTTGAAATTTATCAAGTTTTAATTGCCTTATGAAAGATGAATGACTATTGATTGGTTTTAATTCATTCTGTAGATAATTCCATAATTCCATTCTGTAGATAATTCCATAATTCTATTCTGTAGATAATTCCATAATTCCATTCTATAGATAATTCCATGATTCCATTCTGTAGATAATTCCATTCTGTAGGTAATTCCATAATTTCATTCTGTAGATAATTCCATAATTCCATTCTGTAGATAATTCCATAATTCCATTCTGTAGGTAATTCCATAATTTCATTCTGTAGATAATTCCATAATTCCATTCTGTAGATAATTCCATAATTTCATTCTGTAGGTAATTCCATAATTTCATTCTGTAGATAATTCCATAATTCCATTCTGTAGATAATTCCATAATTCTATTCTGTAGGTAATTCCATAATTTCATTCTGTAGATAATTCCATAATTCCATTCTGTAGATAATTCCATAATTCTATTCTGTAGGTAATTCCATAATTTCATTCTGTAGATAATTCCATAATTCCATTCTGTAGATAATTCCATAATTCTATTCTGTAGGTAATTCCATAATTTCATTCTGTAGATAATTCCATAATTCCATTCTGTAGATAATTCCATAATTCTATTCTGTAGGTAATTCCATAATTTCATTCTGTAGATAATTCCATAATTCCATTCTGTAGATAATTCCATAATTCTATTCTGTAGGTAATTCCATAATTCATTCTGTAGATAATTCCATAATTCCATTCTGTAGATAATTCCATAATTCTATTCTGTAGGTAATTCCATAATTTCATTCTGTAGATAATTCCATAATTCCATTCTGTAGATAATTCCATAATTCTATTCTGTAGGTAATTCCATAATTTCATTCTGTAGATAATTCCATAATTCCATTCTGTAGATAATGCCATAATTCCATTCTGTAGATAATTCCATAATTTCATTCTGTAGATAATTCCATAGTTCCATTCTGTAGATAATTCCATAATTCCATTCTGTAGATAATTCCATAATTCCATCGCAAATAACTGTAAGAACTCCCACACTGAAGTTTGTGACGTATTTGATTAACCATGACATTTTCAATCATTATTATTGGGTCAAATTGTTTTATAGCTCTGAGGAATAGTGAGAAGCACATCCGTATTTGAAATATGTCCTGAATTTTAATATACGCAGCTGCTTAAAGATTTCTCAAGTTTCAACTTTATTTTTTAGCTTTATTTATCTTATAATTCTTCTTTGATTTATTATTAAAAGGTTAATGGTGCAATTACATGAACTTCCTTCCATGGGCAGTAATGTTATATCTGAGGTGTGGATGGAGTAGAAAGAAGTATGGCATTTTAAGAGTATCTGTGGGCAGAAAATTTAATTTCTGGATATTTAATTTCATTAAAATAAACTAACGGGAATTTGGAGAGTTTATGACTTATATCTTCAGTATAGATAGTTTGTCAATAACTACAACTGCTGATATTTTTTTTGTCAGTGACACGCGATATCATATTGTCGCTTATATCTTGAAAGGACCTAGTTCGCAAAAAGTCAATTGTTCAGAAAACAAGAAAAATGTTTTGTTACTCTGAAGGTCGTCCCACTTGTCGCGCTTGATTCTACAAGGTACACGAGCTTTCTGATTGGAGGAGAGCTAGGGCCTTTTGAGACAAGGTGCAGAACACGAAAACAAACCAATATTTCGATAAAAACGTTTTCTTTTTTCAAATTTTCGAGTTAGGGCCTTTCAAGATATAAACGACGATATGCAAGTCAATAAAAATAGTGAAGTCTAGTATTAATTTATTCCTTATGATTAACAGAAAGTTTGTTTAATTTTTTTGAAGGATAATTTGTTGGCTTTCAGCTAGCCACGTACTATCATGATATCATTATTTACACTTTTATTAAAAGATGCAAGATTATTGTTTGGGTATATTAGCATACTGGAAGCCTTTCCCATTATGAGAATTGTGAAAGTCATTTATATAGATAAAAAAAAAATAATAAGGGACCCAAAATAATTCCTTGTGGCACTCCATGTGTAATTTTTAATTCGGAGATATTAATGTTATTTTGTTTGAAGTACTGACTTCAGTGGCGTAGATATGATTTGCACAAATTTAATGTAACATCCTTCATGCCATAATGAGATAATTTACTAATAAGCATGTTATGGAAAATTGCATCGAAGGCTTTCGAGAGGTCCATCAGCGAGAAGACAGAAACAGACAACCCATAGAAGAGAAAAACCTTTCAAGCTAAATACCCTGGAGTCACAATCGAACTTGGGTGTGCAAACACGTATTTATACAGGAGACAGAATTTGAGATACACTATAGCCCCATAATGACCCTATGACATGCTGACATTTAAAAAGTGTGAAATAAAAATCAAGACAGCGTTCTTTTAAGATAATCCACAAGGTAATTTTCATAAGGTAATTTTCACAAGGTAATTTTTATAAGAAGATAACTTTCACAACGTAATGTTTACAAGATAATTTTCACAAAGTAATTTTTATAAGATACGTTTCACAAGGTAATTTTTACAAGAAGATACATTTCACAAGGTAATTTTTACAAGAAGATAATTTTCACAAAGTAATTTTTACATGAAGATAATTTTCACAAGGTAATTTTTTTATAAGAAGATACGTTTCACAAAGTAATTTTTACAAGATAATTTTCACAAGGTAATTTTTACAAGAAGATAATTTCAGAAGGTAATTTTTACAAGATACATTTCACAAGATAATTTTTACATGAAGATAATTTTCAGGAGGTAATTTTTTATAAGAAGATACGTTTCACAGGGTGATTTTTACAAGATAATTTTCACAAGGTAATTTTCATAACAATTCATGATAAGATGCAGTCTACTTTTCTGCTCTTTCACTACAATCCAACAAAACGAAAAATCAAGCCATTTTGTTTTTTTTTGTTTGATGGGGGTTGTTTAACTTCCTTCGTAACATTTAAAGTCATATGACAAAGGGGACCTACAGCTTTATGTGGGATCCGAATCACTGTTCGCTACATACTGTAATCTGAACGCAGAGGACGGTTTCCCATCCAGCTACTTTCCAGACCCACTGTCGCTTAACTTCGCTCACACACAGTACTTTTAGGATCAACTGCATAACATATATAGGAATCCAACCCAATTTCTCCAACTTACCTATCCTACTGAAGATATAGAAAACTCAAGATGACAGACGTTACCAACCCCTTCCCCGAAGAGGAGGAGTGTGTGTGTGTGTGTGAAGGAGTTCCCTGCCTTAATTCCAAATCCACATCTGTCATCAGCCTCGAGTGGTAACCATTGAGGATACCATTTTGCGCCTCAAGTCTCATCAAAGTCTAATTGTAACCACCAAGAATGGGTAAAATACAATTTTTTAACACTTATTGTTAATGTGTGTGTATGTGTATATATAATCAGAGCTGGGCACTTCCGCAAACCGCAAATTCCGCAATTGCGGAAGATGTTTTTCGTTTGCGGCAAAGTCATCGCAAATTCACTGTTTGCGGAAGTGATTTTGAGTTTGCGGATTTGCAATCGCAAATCCGCAAACTCAAAATCACTTCCGCAAACGCAAATCCGCAAACGCGAATTCACTAATTTGCGATGACTTTGCCGCAAACGCAAATCCGCAAACGAAAAACATACTTCCGCAATTTCGGAATTTGCGGTTTGCGGAAGTGCCCAGCTCTGAATATATATATATTATATATATATATATATATATTATATATATATATATATATATGGGATTGAACTCAGAATGGTCCCCTGAGATTTTTTATGTTCCACACAGACCGTGCATGGAACAAGGAACTCTTCTGGGAAAATTAAATTCGCTATAGTCCGAATAAGTAATGGTACATGACAAATACTATAGTTTTTCTTTATCATGATGTTATAATATACGTGATATACATGTTATACATCATATACATGATGTTATGATATACATAAAAGATCTCAGGGGCCCATTCTGAGTTCAATCCCATCATGAAACGGATATGTTAAGTGCTTTAAAAAGTGGACGCTCAATTTTGCCAGTTGAGGTTTAAGTTTTGTTTTTTGGCTGAAAATACAAGAGTTACCCCTTTTTCTTTGACGTATTTAATCCGACGTGAATGCGAAAAGTTTCTTGCTTATATTGATGTTCTGAATATAGTAGGCTAGGTGTAGCTGTAAACCCTAGATTCTGTCCCAAAGCTGGATCCTATCTGTGTGGCAGATAGCTGGTGAGGGAAGCTATATTTTGGGGCCTCTCTGCGAGTGACCCGTTGCCCACGTCGGGCTAACATCATGAAAAAGAAAAACTATAGTATTTGTCATTTAATTTGCCCAGAAGAGTTCCTTGTTCCATACACGGTTTTATATATATATATATATATTTCACAGGGAACCATTCTGATTGTATGATATATATATATATATATATATATATATATATATATATATATATATATATATATCTATATATATACAACACACACACTGTATATATATATATATATATATATAATATATATATATATATATAACAAAAGTATTGATCAACAATTTTGAAACCTTCTTTGTGATTGGTGGAACTGTTTTCAGAACTCTTTGCTGATTGGTTATTCTGATTTGAAGAACTACTTCCCTATTGGTCAATTTAATTTCGATAATGGTTTAGGTTACTTTGACGCTTTCGAGTCCATACTTGTATCGATATGACATACTTCAAGTATAACGCAGTTGCATTTCTATGCACAGCTACAAATATATATACGGAAGAGAGAGAGAGAGAGAGAGAGAGAGAGAGAGAGATTATTTGACCATCACAATTATTCGACTTCACATAATTCTACGAGTATTTATTAATTATAACATTTGAAGCAATAGATATAAAACAAACTGGTTAAATTAACATAGATTTTGTTTAATTGAAGAAACAAAACAACACAAATCAGAGAAGATCATGATTTTAGCTTTTAATTCAAACAAATATTTTGCGCATCTCAAACCGGAACATCCAACGATGATGGTCGGAAAGAGAGGAAGGCCAGAAGCCCCCCCAAAATGTGTATTCTTGGTTGCCCATAAACAAATGTAATGGAGGGTCAAATTTTAACCAGAAGTTCAAGGTCACGTTATATCTATTGCAGAAAACAGTTCAAATATATCCTCACTTTATTTCTAATAACGATATATTATATATATACGTGATGTATACGTGATATGTACATGATACATACGTGATATATTCGTGATATATGCGTGATATATACGTGATATATACGTGAATTAAGCTTTATATATTAATCACATCGACCTAAAACCTCGTTATTAGGGATTATCTTATAATCTGATCTTGTTTTAGACCTATTGAAAATCGAATGAAAAGATTTTTGAGTGAATCATGAGAGGGTAGAGCAAATTATTTATATCTAAAGGCCGATGTGTCTATCTGGGCCATTTGTAACCAACGTGGAAACCGATGGATCAAAACATCAAAATAGCCCCCGTCTCTACAACCAGACACGCGATTTATCGTTCAATTTTTTGCTTTAAACCCCACCAAACTCCAACTCCGTCTTCGACCCCGTTTTTTTTGGGGTGGGATGGGTTATAATATCCTACCTCCTTCTGAGGGAATTTCCCCCTCTTTTTTTCCCCTCTAACCTTACTTTTAAGCTCTTCCTATTTCTATACGTTAGGTTTTTTTTACCGTTTTTTTCTATATGTTGAGTTTGGCGATTACACATCCCCTCCAATCTGTGAATTACCTTGAACATTCTCCCCCTCACATACCATCACTTCCACTCCCTCATACTCTTCCCTCACATCTCCCCTCCTCCGTCCCTCTTCTCTTTTCCATGAATTATGTACGAATTCACGAAATTCCCTCGCATGAAAGGTCGGGATGATCTGGTTCGCTGCGTGAACGAGACGGTCATTGTGGTGGGCTGACAGGTGCGTGAAATAGAGGGAGAACAGGTCAAAATAAATTCATATATTGTTTTTTATAGGCAATATATCACCCCGTTTTTCTATATACCGTGATATATACACACACACACACACACAGTATATATATATATATATATATATATATATATATATTATTATAATATATATATTATATATATATATATACTGTGTGTGTGTGTGTGTATATATATATATATATATATATATATATATATATATATATATATATATATATATATCCAAATCATTTATTCGTAAATGTATAAGGAATGCAGTACTGATACTGTATTGGGTACACACTGTCATCATTAATTTCAGTATTTACACGACACACCATGTACGTTACATGCAATCTCTCTGTTAGCTACATATACTTCCTACTTGTACATCATACACCTCCGAACCTAGTTAAGAGTAAGGCTATATATATATATATATATTTGTGTGTGTGTGTGTGTGTGTGTCTAAACTATACAACTGGAATTGCACATACAGAGAAAACCGCAACCACAATACACTTCTCTCATCCCCAACTACACCCTCTTCCCTTCACACACACACACACACACACACACACACACACATACCCAAAGTACACTGTGGAAACCCCCAGAGGCGGACATGCATATAGAATGGCGTTTAATGAAAGAATCAAATAGAAAATCACGTGACAAACATCAAAGGTAGTTGATGATTGATTTAATTGATCAGAGCTCCCTCGTCACGCCAGACACACACGAGTTGAATAACTTAAAAATTCTCTTTGACGTTCGACACAAAAGAAACATTTTTTAATGGAATTATAAACATGTCAACTCGACACAATATATATATATATATATAAATAGATTAAAATGCGTGCTATGTGTGTGTGTGTGTGTGTGCATATTTACAATAGAGAGTGCTAGAGTAGTGCCAGAGGAATGCCAGGACTAGAATGTAGTGATCGTGCGGTTATACTTGCATTTGGCACATTAATAACACATGCACAGTATAGCACCGTCTATATATATATATATATATATATATATATATATATATATATAATATCAATAGAGAGTGCCACAGGAGTGCCAGGACTAGAATGTGGTGATCGTTCGATTATACTTGCACTTAGCACATTAATAACACATGCACGTATAACACCGTATATATATATATGTATATATGTATATATATATATATTATAAAATAGAGAGTGCCAGAGGAGTGCCAGGACTAGATGTGCTGATCGTGCGTTATACTTGCATTTGGCACATTAATAACACATGCACAGTATAGCATCGTCTATATATATATATATATATATATATATTATATAATACACAATAGAGAGTGCCACAGGAGTGCCAGGACTAGAATGTGGTGATCGTTCGATTATACTTGCACTTAGCACATTAATAACACATGCACGTATAACACCGTATATATACACACACACACACACACATATATATATATATATATATTATATATGATACACACAGACAGTGCATGGAACAAGGAACTCTTCTGGGATAATTAAATCCACTATAGTCCGAATAAGTAATGGTAAATGACCCTAGATCCATGTCCCAAAGCTGGATCCTGTCTGCTTTGCAGATAGCTGGTGAGGGAAGCTATATTTATGGGACCTCTTTGCGAGTGACCCGTTGCCCACGTCGGCTAGCATCATGAAAAAGAAAAACTATGGTATTTGTCATTTACCATTACTTATTCGGACTATAGTGGATTTAATTATCCCAGAGAGTTCCTTGTTCCATGCACGGTCTGTGTATCATAAAAAACTCAGGGACCATTCTGAGTTCATTCCCATATATATATATATATATAATATATATATATATATATATATATATACACAATAGAGAGTGCCAGAGGAGTGCCAGGACTAGAAAGTGGAGATCGTGCGGTTATACTTGCATTTGGCACATTAATAACCATGTACGTATAGCACCGTCTATATATATATATATAATATATATATATATATAATATATATATTATGTGAAGTTCTTTCTCCCACCGTGAAATTTAAGTCTGATTATCAAAGAAACCCGAAAAATTATTGTAATTTAGAAAATTCTCTTAGTCGTGAATTACATATCATTAAAAAGTAATCAATATATAATAAAGTTACATTTTTCTTCTTTTTTTTCTCCTTTTTCCTCCTAATGGGGTTGTTTTTTTTGGTGTCCGTGATATTTCATGTTCAAATATTTCGCAGCAAACAAATTAGTTTAATTGTGTATAAACACTAAAATGAAGAAAAAATTCGTGCACCTTAGGCAGGAAAAGCCCCCTCCCCCTCACCCCCCACCCCGAAACACAACCTAAGGGAGTGGAACTGGGAGGGGGGGTGTGTTACTAAAACCTTCCCCGGTTCTCCCTTAATGTGTATATTTGTTTTGTATACGTATATGTTATTTATACTAAATTTGGTATAGATTATTCTAGCCTTTTAGGAGTGTATGAACGAACATAGAGCATCATCATCATCCGACATCATCATCATTATCCGACATCATCATCATCCGACATCATCATCATCATCATCATCCGACATTATCATCATCATCCGACATCATTATCATTATCCGACATCATCACCATTATCCCTCTCCATATATATATATATATATATATATATATATATATATACTGTAACAGAACAGGCTTGAGTGCAAGCGAGTATGCCTTGGACACGCGATTGTCTTTTTTGCTGTGCGCGAAAGAGCGCGAAGTATGAATGGCAAATATATATGGACCAGTCTGAAAATGTGTTCTGCAAAAAAGGCAAATCTTTTTTCTGTACATAAAAGTAAACCTTAACGAGAAACGAACAAGAATAAGATAAAAAAATATTTGCCGCTAAAAATTCAAAGTTAAAAAAAAATATTTAGCGACAACTTTTAAAAATGATATTCTGAGACTAGAATTTTCATCAAAATGTGGGGAAATTCTTTCATCGAATGAAGTATCCTCGGGGTGATGATAGTATTTTCATCAAACTTCGATGTTTGATGAAATGCTTTTTCGAGAACTGATTCCTTGAAAATAATTTAATCGAAGTAGGTGGCGCCATCTATCGGAGGAAATGTCAATCGAATACCATTTCAGTTTATTTTTATAAACCGAGTGTAATTACATGCATATCAATTTTACGTTAATCGGGAACAACATACTAACGGCAACTTAGGTTTCAAGACTAAGTCTATCTATAAATAAAAAACTTTGCTGCGCGGTTTCCAGCGGAGTTGAGACGAGTAACAAATATTTCTTTCGCTCAGTCGCCTGTTATGAGTAGCTGACACGCGTAAAGTGGGTGGAGCTAATGTCTCTCGCTCAGTCGTCCGTTAAGGGGCCCATACACACCCAGTGGCACTGCACAGTGCACTGTGCAAACCCGGTTTGCGCATGCCAAGGCCTTTGCCCATACACTACCCATGTGCACTGAGCTACTTTGCTCAGTTGTGCCGTGCCTTCATCGAGTGAAGATGTCAGCTACACTCTCTGAAGACGACCTTATATTGATTGCGTTCACGGTGTCAGCGCAAGAACTGAGCGAAAGCTACACGCCTCCCCATACACGCTCAAACTAGACATGTGCATTGCTGGGACTGCGCATGGATTTTCAGGAAGCGACTGAATTAGCACAGTGCACGCGCGGGGCCCGCTAGTTTCCGCAAACTACCCCATACACGCACAAATTGAACTGCACAAACCAGTTTGTGCAGTGCACATGCACATTTTCACTGAGCGTGTATGGGCCCCTTTAGGGTCGGATCTATCAAACTGAGTGGCGTTAAAGATCACGAAGTGATCACAAGCCCTACCCGTAGGGTAGGGAGCCGCAGGCGCGGCTTGTATATTAGAAATAAATTTACCTTATCTCGAAAAGACTCGAACCAGTGCCACTGAAGATTCAAATTTTGCGAGACACACATTACCCACTCGGTTATGAGACGTTAAGATATAGCCAACTTAAGAGTATTGTGTATATTTATATACTCTTTTGCATTGGCGGCATTGGTTTCAGTATATATTTTAATATGAATACTGTTTCTGTTATATATATATATATATATATATATATATATATATATATATATATATATATATATATATATATATATATATATACTTTATGTGAGTTCGAACGACGGTTCAAGATCGACCTTTCTAAGAGTTGCGGCTAAATATTTTTTGTTTTTAACTTTAAATTTTTAATGGCAAATATTGTTATTTTTTTGTTTTATTCTCGTCCTGTTCTTTATAAGGGTTATTATTATGCACGCAAACATTGCCTTTCTGCAGAACACATTTTCAGACTAGTTCATGATATTTGCAGGCAACGCCTTTTTTTTTTTTTAGCACACAAATTTCGCATAAAATTAGCGCTCATCCTACCTCCTGAATAGAAGCTTTTAAGTCAGGGAGAACGTAACATTTACTTTAAGCTCACGAACCACTTACATTTTTAGTGCAGTTTCACAAATTTGGTCTCGCTGTCTTTGGATATGAAGCTCACAATTTTTATGGTTGTAGTATTTTTGTAAACTTATGGACTGACTTGCTTTTCCTCGACTTCACAAAAGAGTGTAAAGCTTTATACGGACGTGGTCTCGTTAGATGCCCAAAATTAGTTATATTTTACCACGAGTTATAAAATAGCTTCGTTGGGCGAAGCTTAGAACCCTCTACGAATAAGCTCCATCGAACGTCACGCAGACGGACGGCTTACTCAGCTGAACAAAATTTTGGCCATACAAACATTGTTCTAAATGTTTTTGTAGTGAATGAATTTGTTTGATATTTACATCAAATCATTCACGACGATGTACTCTATCCTTTGGTGTAAAGTGCTTGAGATGTAGTTTCTTTGGAAAAAAGTTACAGCCTTCTGAAGAGCTGTCCGCGAAATACTTGTCGGGGTAAAAAATTATTTGCTCACGCACTACCCTGCGTAGACGATATTCTATTGGTTGTAACCGGCGAAAAAGGTTTGTCCTTCTTACGTCTGTATTTGAAGGTGTAAAAAAAGGTTCGTTCCTAAACTAGTGAATATTGTGGCCAAATAATTGGACGCTCATCTTGATAGATCCGACCCTAACGGGCGACTGAGCGAGAGACATTAGCTCCACCCACTTTACGCGAGTCAGCCAACCATAACAGACGACTAAGCGAAAGAGATATTGTTACTTCGCTCAACTCCGCTCAAAACTGCGCAGTCTTTTTTATTTATAGACACATATTTTGCATTTATTGGACTGTTTGAAAGTGACACACACACACACACACACACACACCAGAGTTTCCCTAATTGTGGTCCACGGTGGTTTTACCAAACACAGTTCCAAACATTACTTACTAACAAAAATTAAATTTTGTTTTTTAACATTTGCTTTATATCAATAACCTTTTTGGTTTCCACTGTAAAGATCATTGTTTTTACGATAAATAATAGAAGTTATACACTAATTTTAGCAGTCTGCTATTTTTATTTTTGTATTAAAAAGTTAAACAAATTAGCGCTATGGAGAACTGAAAGGGGGTCCGCGGAAGTTACAGGGTTAGAAGAGGTCCGTCACAAATGCGACACATGCAATCAACGTATTTTAATGAGAGAAACAACTTTGTCTCTATGTATTTTTCGAAATTTTGCTTAATTAAGTGGCGCCCGTATTCTGAACCATTACCAATCCTCATACATATATATATATATTATAATATATATATATATTATATATATATATATATATATATATACATTTGCTAATGTTAACAGGTTTGGACTTCTTTCGTGAGTGAGTGTATACAGGTTAATGAAAGAGTTTTGACAGGTTGAACAAGCATTCAAAGCATACTGTTCTGCTTGAGAGATGACACGTATGACGACGCTTTGCTTCGTGTTCAATTTTATTCACAATGTATTTGCTCAGAAGCTTTTGAACTATGAATTCTGTATATTTGTATTTAAATGGTTTGAAATACATACATACATACATACATACATACATACATACATACATACGTGTTACTTTTGTGAAATAATTTTCATATATATTATATCTATATATAATATATATATATATATATATATATATATATTATATACAGAGTGGGCCGTAAGTTTCCATACATAGGAAAAATTAAACGTTTTGTTTTATGTTTCAGATACCCTAAGAATATGCGTTTTGACGAAAGAGCAACGAATTGAAATCATACTGAGGCTGGGTCGGGAAGCAGTCGCATGGTTGCAATGAACTTTAACGACAACATGGAACGAACATCACACACGACACTGTGGCAAAACTTATTAACAAGTTTCAGAAAACTGGAAATGTTGCAGATCAACCGCGAAGTGGTCCAAGACGTAACAGCCACCGATGAAGACACAACAGCTACGATACTTACAGCGCTTACACGGAGTCCCAGAAAAAGTACACGACGGTTGTCTGCAGAAAGTGGTGTCAGCAGATCGAGTATCAGGCGCATTTTGAAAGCAAACAAATGGCATCCATACAAATTGCATATGGCACAGCATTTGAGTGAAGACGACCCGGATAGACGGATGGAATTCTGTGAATGGGCATTAACCAAAGTGAACGAGGATGCAAACTTTTCAACTAAGATCTTGTTACTGATGAAGCAAATTTTACGTCAATGGAGAGGTTAATCGGCAAAACATACGTTATTGGAGTAATGCTAACCCTAACTGGCTGAGTCCGACGAAGATGCAAGGTGCCGGTAAAGTGATGGTGTGGGCCGGGATATGGGTGACAGAATTATTGGACCAATTTTTGTCAGTGGAAATCTTAATGCCGAAAGGTATCTTAACATGTTGCAAGAAGAGATTTTCCCATCCCTGCTAAACGAGGAAGGTAACTTCCCAGTTTACTTCCAGCAAGATGGAGCTCCACCTCATTATGGTCTTCACGTGCGTCGGTATTTGGATCAGCAGCAGTTTCCGGATGCTTGGATTGGTCGGCGTGGTCCTGTGGAGTGGCCTCCCAGATCCCCAGATCTCACCCCCCTTGATTTCTATCTTTGGGGGCACTTGAAGGCCATGGTGTATCAGGAAAAGATACGAGACATAAATCATCTAAAGGAACGTATCACCAACGCCATTACAAGCATAACGTCAACTGTGCTAATGCGTGTTCATCAACAGTGGGGAACACGTATTGAAATGTGTTTTCAAAACAATGGCAACCATGTAGAGCATATTATATAAATAAAATGGTTGTCCATAAAAAAATGTTTATTTTTCCTATGTATGGAAACTTACGGCCCACCCTGTATATATAGATATATATATTATATATATATATATATTATAATATATATATATATATATACTGTATATGCGCTTCGATGGTGTAGTCACTGTAGTGGTTAGCATCGCTGACTACAAATCCATCGGCACCGGGATCGAGACCCAGTGACGGCAGGCGGCGCGCAGCAAAACCCAGCTGTTCATCCTTCTACACAATAAAAATTGGTTGGTAGATAAATGGGTACCCTGGGTAGCCTAGTGGTTAAGACGCTGGACTGCTGATCGGAAGGTTGTGAGATCGAGTCCGGTCGAGGACTTTGTAATTTCTGACCGTCCATAGTGGGGCGTGGTTCGTTCAGAACAATTTCAGGACAATTCCAGATGAGCCGGGCGTATCTGGCTGTGTGAGGTGGAGAGCACGAGAAACTAACTCTCTACTTCACCAGGCTAACTCAAGAAGAGTGGCAACAAGCTTGACCTTTTATCGCACGGAACATTTGAAAAGTTGAAAGGATGGACCACCTCCACACACTACTCATGAAACTCGCAACATTTTGAGGAAGCATTTTTCCGGACGATTAAACTCCCTTCATGAGCCGAACCACCATACTCACCATCAGGGCCTATCAGAAGGGGGGGGGGCTAGGAGGGCCATTTGGCCTGGGCCTCAAGCTTAAGGGGGCCTCAAATTTAGAAACTTTCAGGTTTGAATATAATGTTTTGCAGTGAAAGTAATAATTGGGTTTAGTTTATGGGCCTCAAAAGCTGGAAGTGGCCCGGGCCTCTCTGGACCTCTGAGAGGGCCTGCTCACTACACTCACCTCACCTCACACCCCTGACTTTTTTTTGTGGGGGTTACATGAAAAACATGATCTATTGTACCGAGCCTAAGAAACTTGAAGACCTAAAGACCAAAGTCTATGGGGTAATGAATGACATCCCAGCAGCTGAGCTATTTCCAAAAACATTATGTCGAACATTTGTGTAAGGTTGAATATTGTGTTGGAAGAAAATGGTGATTAGGCCTACACTGAACATGTTAAATAAGGTTAATAAACTTCTATATTTTAGGTATCTATTAATTTGTTTTTGTATGTAAATCCCTGTTTTTTAGCTTAGGACATTTATTTAGAAATAGGGACGTTTTTTGGGAACACCTGGTGTATATATATTATACACTTGAGTGTTCGTGTATTTTTGGCTATATTATGAAACTGCGACAACCTTTAGGATATATATGAGCTTATCGCGACACGAACGTGCGTGTAGCGACATTAACTAACTTATTTTTTATTAAAAATCCTTAAAGAAAATGAAAAAACATACGCCTAATAGCGGTTAGGTTAAATTAATTAATTAGGTTAGTTAGAAGAGGCTAAAGGTCGCCAATCACACTTGAAAACAGGTAACTGTCGCGGTTTCGTAAGGTGTATGTGTGTGTGTGTGGGAGGGACAACAACAAACGCATAAATGTTGTAGAAACATCTTTAAAACTATCAGATATCAAATTTTCATCCTATCTCTTTAATTACGCGTGATTGGTTTGAAAAATTGACCACTCCTGTCATGGATTCTATTTAAAAAGAACCAATCACAATGTAGCCTCATTTTAAATTGACCAATCAGCGCGAGTATCGAGTTTAAATAGACCAATCTGCGGTCGAGATGAGGTGTGGCGCCATTTGGCGGTAAATAAGTGATTTTCAGGTGTTGGCCAAACGATTCAATTTGGAAAAACTGCTTGAGGCTTCTGACAAGTCTCTCTCTCTCTCTCTCTCTCTCTCTCTCTCTCTCTCTCTTTTTTTTTAGAGTTTGTAATTTTTAGGAGCTTTTATAATTAAATATTGATCGCATTTTATTTTTTCTTATAAAATGAATTGAAGAACTTGGTCTCTGGTGTGTGTGTGTGTGTGTGTGTGTGTGTGTGTGTGTATACAGGGTGTCCGGGCTTAAATGGCAATAAAATAAAACATTATAAATGTATTTTATTGCCATTTAAGTTCCGGACACCCTATATATACAGGGTGTTAAAAAAAAAGATTTGACGGATTACAATGTATTTTACATTGTAATCCGTCAGATCCTTTTGGAACACCCTGTATAATTGTTATTTTTTTAGGGGGTAAATCAATTTCTCTTCGCTCATTACAACTCTCTCTCTCTCTCTCGTATTTATACTATCACATATATATGTATATATTCATAAATAACTGATATGAATAGTAGAAAAAAATTCTTATTGTCACCACTCATGAAAACCCGTGTTACGCTCAAATAAAGATACAAAATTTGATAACGACTCTTCCATTACCCTAATTAGGGGAAAAAAGTTACTTTGGTATTAATTTTAATACCATTTTAAACGGTTACTTCCTCACTCCGATCAATAACGTGAGATCGAACGTTAGTAGTATGGGTGCATACCATCCGCTCAGACACACACACACACACAACCTGTCCAAACCTTTCTAATATGACTGGTTAAAAATCGCAATTATAAAAAGGTAAAATTAAAGGTTAATCTTTTTTTTTCAAAAAAGGTAACTCAATTTTTAATGACATACATTTCTTTTTTACGTTAAAACAGAAATTAAAAAGGTTAAAAATAATTTTCATACGTTATTTTCATACGTTATTTTCATACGTCATTTTCATAAGTTAAAACAGAGTAATTGAATAACACGTATTTGCATTTCTCCTCATTGAAGTTAAAAACTACGAATTAAATATTGTATATAAAACAGGGTACCAATAAATTAAATAAAAAGATAATTGCCTTGATTTACGATCAACTTCCGTTTCGTAAAATCAGATATTTCTCAGTAATGACAGTACTACATCAATTCAAATACTTAAAATGCTCTTATGCACGGAAATCACACATTTGGCATATAATTAATGCTTTTTAATGTTTGATACTGGAGCGTCGAATGGTGTATAATCATGACAAATCATGTTTAAAGTAGTTGATCAAAACTGTATGTGTATATATATATATATATATATATTTATTTATTTTGTTATTGTGTGTGTGTGTGTGAATTAAAAGAAAGTGTGTATTTTGTGATTTAAGTGCAGATATGCAGCTAAACTAAGGCAAAAAGCAGTTTTATAAGTAGTATATAGATGATAAAACATCTCATTTCCCAACGATTTGGGGTAAGAAGGCAGAGACAACCCGGAAACAATTACAGAAGGTAGTGAAAAGGAGGAAAAGCAGAAAGTAAGTAGTACACATCCATTCACGCAGGTGTCCTAGTTGACTTCGTCCCCTTAAAAAATATCCACACTAAGGGGGCTTCATAAACCATGTGTGGTGGCGCTTCTAGGCCTTGTCCAAAAAAAAAAAAAAAAAAGTCCTGAACTTACTTACTTCTAACAAACCTCTTCGAATCCGATCGACTTACATTCACTTTCGTACATCATCACCCAAATCAAGTCGACGCTTCCTCACGCAACCATTCACCATGTCCATCCATCTTCTCGGCCTCCTCTCTTTCTTCTACCTTCGTAAACACTCTTGTACAATATTTTCACAACCCTGTCCTCAATTTTAGTTCCACCGATTTCTGAACATTACATTTTTCCAGAACCCCACAACTTTTCTACTCTATCAATCCGACGCAAAGGACATACGCTTCTCAGATTATTCATCTCATACTTTTGACTTCTCCCTTTCATACTATGTCACGTGTCACACATTTTGAGAGCTTTTGCAATTGGTAGTTAGGATAATTTTCTTTTGGAGTGTGGGGATTGGAAACACGATTTTTTGCAATTTGGCCAAATTTATTGTATGTAACAGTAAATATGATAAAATGACAGGGTTTTTTTTCCATGAATTTTAAAACTGATCGAAGTCCCCCCTCACTTCTATTTGGAATAATCCCATTTACCGCATTTTATGCCTGAGGATGTATTTGGTTAAAAAATCTTAAGTCCCAACATACAAGGAATACTTTCACATCCTGCAGGCACCGAATGGGGACCACTTTATGGGGATTGGGGGGGTGTATGAATTGCATACGCTCCCCTTAATTAATGCTGAAATATCCTAAAAGGTTTGGTAATAGCAGTATTACCAATTCGTTGTGCTAATGTGCCATCGCAGTTGTTTCTTTTTGCCAAGTTAGGTTGAAATAATGATGGAGGATCTACTAAAATAGTACACACCAAAATAATTAACCTCTTAACGCCTAAAGTTTTTGTAGGGTTAAGTTATGAGTGCGTGTATGGGTCCAGTGGTCCAAAGGAGGTTAAGTAATAAATAATAAAACACCTGATTTAATCCATGAATTAGAGCACAGGTAATCTCTCTTAGCAAAATAGATTATAGCCAGCGAAACACTGCTGCAGATTTGAATATTTCTAAGGTTGCAATGCGAACACTAAGCAAAGATTGGATCACCTGAAGATTAGTGCCCCCAGCCTTCTTTAGTTAGCTTTATAAAGCTAACTAACGAAAATATAACGATCTAACCTAACCAATCGTCAAGGGCGTACAGTTGACCTAACGATTGGTTAAGTTAGGTAGTGATATTTTCGTTAGTTAGCTTTATAAGGCTAACTAAAGAAGGCTGGGGGCCCTGATCTTCAGGTGATCCCAAAGATTTAATCAAGTTCCTCTACGTCTTTTATTGTAAGCAAAAAGAGGTCGTAAGAAAACTTTCAAAAGTCAAAATCGTTCCATCCATTGGCAAATCGCTTCGTAACAACTCATGAAATGGATGCGTTAGTGCAGCGTGACCATGCACTGAAAACAAGATGTTCTCTTAAACTTGTATAATGTTGGAACATTTTTAAATTTATTTTCTTTCGAACCGATGTATATTTTTATGTGAAATCCTCAAATCCATATACTGTATGAAGCGACATTTCGACAGAATTAAATTTATAATATAACTGTACTGATTGTGCATACTTCCATTTTGTTGGAAGTACTGGAAATTGTTACTAGGCAAAGTACATTTATGTTAAAGCTACTTCGACCTAATATGTTTTTGTTTTAAATTGCGTTGCCATGGCATTTAAAAATGTGTTAGCAAATTCAATCTATAGGCAAGGCGATCATAGACTTTTTAACTTAACGAATAGGCTGTAATAAAAGAAATATGCCTCTAATAATAATAGGCAAAGTTGCAGTGCCTAGTGATAAATAACTTATTTATGAAAGAAGTGATGATAAATAACTTATTTATAAAAAAAAAAAATGGGATCAATAAAAGAAAGCCACCCCCAGCCTTCTTTAGTTAGCTTTATAAGGCTAACTAACGAAAATATAATGACTTAACCAAACTAATCGTCAAGTGCGTACAGTTAACCTAACGATTGGTTAGGTTAGGTCGTGATATTTCGTTAGTTAGCCTTATAAAGCTAACTAAAAACGGCTGGGGGTGGCTTTCTTTCATTGATCCAAAAACTGGTAACAAATAACTTATTTATAAAAAATAAATATTCATTTTGATTATGAACAAATAATTCTAAACATAATTGTTCATGTTCATATGTTCATACAACATACAGTAACTATATGCACTGTAAATAATACCATCAATATTATCCCTTTCATGCCGTATGGTCGAAAAGGCGACCATAAAATTTACGCGATTTTAGTCCTTATGATAAAAGGTTAAAAAAAAAGGTAAAAATCTTCTTAAATCGGGTTTGAAAAGGTTACTTACTATTCTTGGAAAGTCATAATATTTTTATGCAAGACGATAAATGTATATACTGACTCAGGTAGTGGTGGACCGGATGTCAGTTTTTTCAACATCTGCGGATGCGGATTTTTTATTTCAATATCCGCGGATGTGGATGCGGATATTAGTTAATCTATCAATATAATATAGAATTATGAATATATGACATAATTTTTCAAATTTCGTGATATTACTATTATGGGAGGCAATGCATAAGAATTAAAATCAATATTAATGTTTTCATTATGATAAAAATAATAACTTTCTCAAGAGTTTCAGCCACAAAAAATTCAATGAAACAAGTTTCATTGAATTTTCTGTGTTACCACGTATTTATATTTTGAGGTTTATATATTTGTTTGTTCATTAATAATTATTAATACTTTCCATGAAATGTGCATGACTGGGCCTTCTAAGCTACTTTATAAGCTAATTTAATTGTAAATTGCATAATTTATTAGAGGTAATATCCGCATAACATCCGCAGTCAGAAGTGCGGATGCGGATGTTAGAAATGATGCGGATATCCGGCCCACCACTAAATTACTGAGTATGTTTAACTCAACAATTGGATCACCTGAAGATCAGGCCTCCAGCCTTCTTTAGCTAGCCTTATAAGGCTAACTAACGAAAATATCACGATTTAACCTAACCAATCGTCAAGGGCGTACAGTTGACATAACGACTGGTTAGGTTAAGTCGTGATATTTTCGTTAGTTAGCCTTATAAGGCTAACTAACGAAGGCTGGGGGCCCTGATCTTCAAGTGATCCCAACATTTTTCTGTGTTATTAATCTTCCATCAGGCTATTGAATATTTAAAATATTTTGGTCCAAGATTAAACAAACATTTTTAGAAAGCTCATATTGTCTTTATTTAACAAAACTACAATGCAGAGAGAAACGAAACACACCAAATGTGTCAAACAAAACTATACTATCTCTTCACAGCGTATAGTGTAAAAAGAACATTTTGTAGATAATGTGGTAGATGTTACAGTAACAACTGTTTGAATCCGGTAGGGGTAATAAAAATTTACAAATTTGTTTCTGTACATACAGTGTTAACAAAAAGTAAATTGCTACCGCGATGTTTGTCCTCAAGGACAAATAGCAAAGTTTATCAATGGAATACCAGAATGTGTGTCAACTTTACATAATGGAAAGAACACGATTCTAAATGCATTGGTTCAATAAATGCTTTATTAGTTATTGACTTTTATTATCAAATCATAAACTTGGAAAAACGAAGTTGTCTATTCACTTCTGTCAACCTTTCAAATAAAAATTTTAATATAAAAATAACAGTCAAGGAAATGAAATAAATTCAGCTTAATTGAAAGGTATATCAAAAAGAATTAAAGGAAATGCTGCAGAAAGAAGCAAAAAGAAGTAAAATGCTGCAGACTGTCCAAAATTGCTACAGAAAGAAGCAAAAACAATCAAATTGTTGCAGAAAGAAGCAAAATGCTGCACATTGTCCAAAACACTGCTGCAGAAAGAAGCAAAAATAAGCAAAATGCTGCAGAAAGAAGCAAAAAGAAGCAAAATGCTGCAGAAAAGAGCAAAAAGAAGAAAAAACAAGTAAAATGCTACAGAAAGAAGCAAAAATAAGCAAAATGCTGCAGAAAGGAAAAAGAAGCAAAATGCTGCAAATTGTTCAAAACAATGCTGCAAAAAGAAGAAAAAAACAAGTAAAATGCTGCAGAAAGAAGCAAAAATAAGCAAAATGCAGCGAAAAATAAGCAAAATGCTGCAAAAAGAAGAAAAACAAGTAAAATGCTGCAAAAAGAAGAAAAACAAGTAAAATGCTGCAGAAAGAAGCAAAAAGAAACAAAATGCCGCAGAAAGAAGAAAAAACCAACAAAAGAACATTTAACCTTCCACAGAGAATATTGTCTGAAAAGTAATTTTTACCTGTTTTAACTAAATTTTTGTTTAATATAATTTTTTTTTATATTTTTTAATCTCAGCGTGTGATAAAAATGCCCCTTCAAAAATAATAAAAAGGGACCTCTCTCCAAATGTATTTACTTTAGTAAATTCAACAGAATATTATTATTACGGTGATTGCAAAGAAAAAAAAAAAAAAACATAAAGGAACGTCTCCGCAAGATAATATTTTCCAAGCTTTGAGAGAAAATTTGATTTCAGTTTGGAATTTCTGTGACCAGTTCGACCATAAAAAGAAAATTGTGAGCGTAGTTAGCGGGGAAAAAGTCACTCCCTGAAAACTGAATATCAGCCAAATTAATAAGAAGACTGATGAAATGCGCAATTAAATCTAAAGTCAGGCGTAGAAAAGGTTGAAAAGGGACCAGTTTAATAAGAGAACCTTCCCTGAAGTAGACCGAAAGGTCTTTGACGCTTTCTCTTGTCCATATTTTTAGAATTTCTTGCAATGAGTGGAATTCTGCGCTTTGAAGTGATGGAATCAAATTTTTTTTTTATTAAGGGAATTTACGGCGACAGTTTGTGTGTAGACATGTGCGCGAAAACTATAAATCTGTCGTACTGAAACTACTAAATATAGCAGAGGATCTACAGGGTGAGCGAAAAGCCCATGTGCACCTGTAAGTACATTCACTATAACTATTTCTACTATAACCTACGTCCACCGGTGCACAGGGACTTTTCGCTCACCCTGTATAAGGGTGTGGTGATGGTTTAGCGCACGACAGGAATTGGTGATCCTATTATAAAATCGTTTCAGGAACTATGGAGAAGTCGAAGCACCACAAGATCCTCTCCTATACATTCAGTAGGAGAAGTTTAACACGCCATCAATCCTCAAAACAACTCAAGTTAGAACATAAAAAGAGAAGTGGAAAGGTCGGGGTACCTTGGTTAACCTTGGTTTTGCTTCTGCCTGAATTGTTTATTTTGACGAAGGTCAAGGTTGTTACTCCACTTTAGACCTACAGCTTAACGTGGAATGCGAACCATAACCCACCACGGATGGTTAGAAATTATAAAGTCCTTGCCCGGTCTCGATCTCACGACCTCTCGATCAGCAGCTCAAGGTCTTAACCACTAGACTACCCAGGGTACCCATTTATCTACCAACCAATTTCATTAGTGGGAAAATGAACAGCTGGGTTAGTTGCGCGCCGCCTGCCGCCACCGGGTCTTGATCCCGGGGCCGATGGATTCTTAGTCGGCGATGCTAACCACCACTAAAATTTTCTCCATAAAGTCCTGATGAAAACCGCCATCCAAAACGTTCGGACGCTATTGAGGAATGTTACGTCCCAAAAAACAACTTACGATGTCACAATAACTTTGGAGTGTTGCACACTACAAATGGAACGTAATTCCGAGGGAACACCCCCAGAAACTGGTCTATTCAATCAAGATGTGAATCGATCACGGAGGCAAGAGGTAGTCCAACAAAATACTACAATTTGGACACAAACTCCAAACCTTTCAAAGTGTCAGATGTTTTTAAAAACACATACCATATATATATATATATATAATATTTATTAACTTTATATATTTTAATTAAAGTAAATATTATTCTGTAGGCTCAGTGAACGATGCTTGTTATTATATGAGGATTACAAGTGGTATGGCTTCTCTTGATTCCCAAAGACTAACAATTGTATCAAGCTATCTAATAAGATAGACAGACACGAGGAAATACAGTCGCAAAACAATACGGTTGTTGATATTGCCACGGTGCTTGTATTACCTTCTCTAACTACTCTACTTTATATAGGCCTATTTATGAAATTATACAGTATACAACCATTATAACAAGGTAGCTAATATCATTTGTGTGTATATATATATATATATATATATATATATATATATATAGTAGGACTTCATTTATTAAAAATTCTTGGCGATCGGAGACCGAACATTCTGGAATGTCTGGCGGTAGTTCTCGCAGTCGCCACCAGGCGGCGTCAATGTTGTTGTGATTGATAGTGTGGAGTACTTTCATCCCCTTATTAAGGGATGAAAGTACTTTATTTTGTGGTAAATTGAACTGTATGTCATACTTAGAATTTATTATATGAGAATAGGTAGATGACTCTAGTATTCACAAGATTCACACGAGTCCAGGGACTCACGAATGATTGAAGTGCTACTATATATATATATATACACACACACGAGTATACAGTGTATATATAGACTGTCTATTTAAAATATGGAGATAAAACTGGTCAAAAACTTACAAACGACTTTAAACATATGTTGGGCCATTTTAACTCTTGAATAGGGTGTCCAAGAAACAGTGGTGCAAAATTAAATCGACACCTTATAACACTACATATGGTTCTTTAACTATACTATAAAAAGGCAGTCCTGTCCGTTCGTCCGTCTGTCCGTCCTGAGGGTTCAATTATTCGATCAATAAAACTATAGAAAAGAACGCAGCAATGAAAATCTTAAGCTTCACATTCGAACCCATTGTATTAAGATTTGTGAAGCTTAAGAATGTCATGGCTGCGTTCTTTCCTATAGTTTTATTGACCGAATAACTGACTCCCCAGTAATTGGGGGGGGGGGGGCCGCAGCTCTAGCTTAGTGGCCCACTTTTGCTAGTATTTCTAAATTGTCCATGTTTGGAACACTTTTACATGGTGATCATCATTCGTCGGTATACAATGTGTATTCGACGCTTGAACTCCAATAGAGAGCATCAGCAAGACGCTCTTGTGGAATGGATCTAGTGATCTCTAGTTCGTTGACGAAGTTCTGCCTGACCACTTGATTTGTTTTATCATACCACCATGGGGGTAAAAATCCAAAGGGGTTTAGTCAGATGATCGAAGTGGTTATACTATCCGTCCACCACGGCCTATCCAGCTCTGTGGAAAGGTTTTGCATCCAGAAAGTTGGGAAAATTAATGGCATAGTGGGAAGTCGTCTCATCTTGTTGAAAGAATACAGTCCTCATGTTAACTCCGATATTCCTTAGTTAGGAGATTAAAAATGTTTGAATATATTAACAAAATTCGCTCCAGTTACGGTACAATCGTCATAACACACATAACACAAAACGTTTTAACATTTGGTGAATCCTATTGATGATGACTTAATATGTTTCAGCGCTGTATGGGCCACCCCGATCACCCTATTCAACCTTTTAGATTTTTTATCTCTATGGAAATATGTTAAAACAATTATGTATCATAATAACCTCACTTGTGGGTATCTATCAGAAACTGTCAGAAGAAAGTTCAAACAATTTACTGTGTAGTAGGTGTCCCGCGAGTTCGGCGGACTCTACCGCCCTTTCATTGAACGGATTAAGTATCCACCTCTTCTCAAGCTTTCCATTGTCACGTGAGAAATAGTTTTGAATTTATTTTTGCAGTTGAAGTATGTGCTACAGTATCATTTAGGAAAAGGGACGCGGAATTTTTTTTGTCATAATGGGGTCGCCAGCACAAAAAAAGTTTAAGAAAAATTAATTATATAATTTTTTTTATAATTTTCACACGATTGTAAACATTTTTCTTTGGTGTTGTTGTTGTTGTTGTTGTTTAATATTCTTCGCAATATCTAAGGTTATATGACATGTGGGATTCGAATCATGAGTCACTACATAATCTGGACGTGCGGGCGATCCCTCCCCCGCAAATCCAACTGTATTCCAAACCGAATGTCGCTTAATTTTGCTGATCGACGGGAAATGGTAGTACCAAATTGGCCACAACGTAGCCTTATTTTCCTTGTTTTTATTACATTTGGCAATTATTTGGTTAGCCATACACTTATCCATATGTTTGGTGTGAAATATAAAAAGTTGCAAAAAGTTAAGCCATATGCTCTAGCCTACATTTAATTAAAAGAATGTCTGTTATATATATATATATATATATATATATATATATAATATATACTTAAATAAGCGACTATTTTCAGCCTTTGTAATGCAAAAAAGCCTGAAAAGGCCACCTCAGGATTGGTCTTTTGATATGGCATCAAAAGAGCCCCGGAAATAAATTTTTGTTTACACCCACTGAAAAGGGAAGAAATTATGATTTCCACTAAAATTATTAAGAATCCTTTATCAGTTTGTTCGTAATAACAGCCCCTCTCTCTCTCTCTCTCTCTCTCACACACACACACACACACACACACACACACACACACACACACACACACACACACACACACACTTCGCAGTAAATTAAAAATTTACACCTTTTTGACAGCTATAAATCGCGGATTCATAATGAAGGTAGAGCCAGTAAAAACTTATTAATCAAACCAGATAATAATAACATTTATATATATATATATATATATATATATATATATATATATATATATATATATATATAATCAATTTATAGAAAATTATGTTTTATGTTTTTAAAATTATGCACCTGTCAAAGTTAATCATTAGATAGCCTTAAAAATATGTCTACCTTTACGAAAGAGAGAGAGAGAGAGAAGAGAGAGTGTTTAATCTTATTCTTTAAAGATATGGAAATAAATAAATAATAAATGGAAATAAATAGATTAAATAAATTTAACCGTAAATGGAAAAAAAAATGGCTTTTCAAACGAGACTGCTGCATTTTGCGCTTTTATAAATCTCAATTTTAATTGGTTCCATTTGGCAAGTTGTTTTAAAACAATGGGTTCGAACGTGGGTATCAGATATGTAAAACGGGTTTCAGAAATAGAAAAGCTCTCGATTTATCGGTACACATAAATTTCGGTACTCACGCGGTTATTCGCCAGTCATTCCAATCGAGTTAACCGTGATTTACTAATTGTGATCATTGTGCGTTTATCCGTGATATTGAGACAGCGTTAACCGTGATGTGAGTTCGAACGACGGTTCAGGATCGACCTGCGGTCGACCCCTCTGCAGCATCACGCCTCATTTGCGGGATTTGGTGAAGGAGGTAATTGCTGTCTGAGCTCCTCCTACCCTCGTAGCCAGCCACGCATGGCTGGTCAGGGACTTTGCACAGGAATCTGTCCAGCTGGTTCTTGAAGTTATTCAGGTTGGTGTGCTGGAGATTCCTCACTTCTTTTGGTAGGACATTGAAAAGCTTTGGGCCTCGTATTCTGAGGGTATTTTCCATCCTCATTTTCATGGCCCTTGTCCCACCGTAGCTGGGACCGTACAAAATCTGCCTCTTCTCTCATTCCAGTTTGTTTCTATTTCATTTCTAAGATTAGGGACAGAGCCCTCAACTATTTTCCCTATGTATATTATTGTGTACTGCTCGCGCCTTCTTTCGAGAGAGTAGAGTTTCAGGGATTGTAGTCGAGACCAGTAGCTAGCTCTTCACCTTCCGTTTCCTTTGTATAGCTTCACTGTTCGCAATGTCTCGTTTTCTGTATGGGCTTGTGAGTATTGAACAATACTCACTTATTGGTAGGACTAGACTCTTCCAATATATATATATATATATATATTATATATATATATATAATATATATATATATATGGGAATGAACTCAGAATGGTCCCTGAGTTTTTTATGATACACACAGACAGTGCATGGAACAAGGAACTCTTCTGGGAAAATTAAATTCACTATATTCCGAACAAGTAATGGTAAATGACAAATACCATAGTTTTTTTTTTCATGATGCTAGCCCGACGTGGGCAACGGGTCACTCGCAAAGAGGTCCCATAAATATAGCTTCCCTCACCAGCTATCTGCAAAGCAGACAGGATCCAGCTTTGGGACATGGATCTAGGGTTTAAAGCAGCCTAGCCCTGCTACATTTAGAACCTCAATATAAGCAAAAGACTCGCTGCCTTCACGTCAGATTGAATACATAAAAGAAAAAATAAAAGAAAAAGGGGTAACTATTATATTTTTAGCCAAAAACCAAAACTTAAACCTCAACTGGTAGAATTGAGCGTCCACTTTTCAAGGCACATAACATGTCCGTTTCAAGATGGGAATGAACTCAGAATGGTCCCCTGAGTTTTTTATGATACACACAGACAGTGCATGGAACAAGGAACTCTTCTGGGAAAATTAAATTCACTATAGTCGGGCTAGCATCATGAAAAAAAAAACTATGGTATTTGTCATTTACCATTACTTATTCGGACTATAGTGAATTTAATTTTCCCAGAAGAGTTCCTTGTTCCATGCACTGTCTGTGTGTATCATATATATATATATATATATATATATATATATATATATATATATACCTTTGGTAACCTTTGGTTAGCTTCCGCCCGAATTGTTCATTCTGACGAAGGTCAAGCTTTTCACTCCACCTTAGACCTACAGTTTAACGTGGAATCCGAACCACGCCCCATCAGCAGCCCAGCGTCTTAACCACTAGGCCACCTAGGGTACCCATTTATCTACCAACCACTTTTCTTTATTGTGTGGAAGGATGAACAGCTGGGTTTTGCTGCGCGCCGGCTGCCGTCGGGTCTCGAACCCGGGGCCGATGGATTCGTAGTCAGCGACGCTAACCACGAAAGAAAAAATTTTTTTGTGACCTATATAGAGTCTCGAACTTGTTATTTATTTCAGTGTTCCTGAGAATGTCATGAGACGAAAGCGCTTGAGCACCATTCTGTGTTTCCTTTTTTCTTCGTGGTTATTTTCATCATAAATATTATTCATGTGTTAATTTTGTGAAATAATTTTCATATATATATATATATATATATATATATATATATATATATATAATATATATATATATACAGGGTGTCCGAGAATTATCTGTACAATTTTTGGCTGTTACTAAAAGTCAACCATGAAGTGTAGAAATTCCAGTGTTGTCCCATTTTACAGAGAATCTCATTAAGTTTTTTCTGATACCAAGTTTTGACAAGTTTTTTAGAAATTCCAGTGTGTCCGAACATTATCTGTACAATTTCACCTTTTAATACAATTCTTGATAACACACGTAAAATTCTTAAACAAGATTATTTAGAATCTGTATTTTCAAAAGTTTCTTTTATTAAAGTAACGTTGTTACAAACATTCGATATGTGCACCATTAGTGATTCGCAAAACATCCAATCGATACTCCAAATGTTGCCATGTACGCTGCAACATATCCACATCAATTCGCTCAATAGCAGCTGTGATTCTTGCTTTTAAATCATCAATGTCTGTCACCCACGTACATTTCTAAAAAACTTGTCAAAACTTGTTATCAGAAAAAACTTAATGAGATTCTCTGTAAAATGGGACACCACTGGAATTTCTACACTTCATGGTTGACTTTTAATAACAGCCAAAAATTGTGCAGATAATTCTCGGACACCCTGTATATATATATAGGGGAATGAGGGAGTGGGGATGTAGAGGTGGGTCAAAAGAGGATATCATGACCCTCTTTTTTTAATTTCTAGAGCGATATTTACGGTGATGCTTTTTACGGAATAAACTTAAATGCGCTTTTTGTTTTCACACACACACACACACACACACACACACACATATATATATATATATGTGTGTATATATATATATATATATGTGGTAGACATTCATTTATTCGATTACCTGACCTTTATAATATATATGTATATGTATATTATTCAGATAGATATCGTATATAATTATATATGCAAAGCGTGGATTTGATCTTGTTGAAAATATGTATTTACATATATATATACACACACACAAGGATTTCTTCTCATAAACTTTGAAATAAATCAAGATAATAGAAAACGAGTTAATATAAAATGAATATATATATACACACTGTGTATATATATATATATATATAATAAAATTATAAAAAAAAAAAAAAAAATTAAAATATTTACATGGAAGTGCAAATGAAAATAATATATTTGGCGATTGGTTGTTAGCATCGATGTCTATGAAACCCGCCGTGTCCCCGAGTTCGAGAGAACAGGTGGCGCTCAGCCCACCCAGCTGGCTGGGCATCGTTCCAAATGAAAAAAAATTGGGTTGGTAGATTAAGTAGGTATTGTAGTAAACGGAGTTGGTTTATTAATGGAGTTTCTTTTATATTAACTAACAAAAGCGAGAAAGAAGTCAGTTTTAAAATCGGTTAGTTGGTACCCCTGTGCCACGACAGGGGTACCACACCGCGACGCAATTCTGGGGAATCGCGTCGCGGTTGCTGCAGTGTGCGGGGCGTCCCATTCTGTTAATGTAAAATCAAACGCGACTAGAGTCGCCACGAGCCAAGTCGTTCGTCAGTCGTCAGGTCGCAAGACTATCCTGTGTATTCTCTCTCTCTCTCTCTCTCTCTCCGTAAAAATGCAGTGCAGTTTTTTGGTTATGTAGGAAGGAGGGGCCAAGGGCGAATCCCCGTAAAAACTCATCCCTCCCATAGAGGAAGCAGAGAGCCAAAATCAAGGTCCGAGGTTTTCGAGATGTCTGGACAGTGGACACTCTTGCGTTGGAAGGATTGGAGGTCATAAAGAGGGCGAGTTGAAATCATTGCAGTTAAAAGCAGAATTTTGAGGTACAAAGCAAGTTAGAACGAACCTAACCGGGTGTGTATAAAGTAAAGCGAGTGAAGAGACAAATCCGATTTGAATTATAATAACGCGAGTGAAGATGGACGAGTAATATTTATGGTTGTTTAAACCAGTTCATATCAGATTTCTCTCTTCATTTGCGTTATTTTATACACACCCTGTAACCTATAATATAACTTGAGGCAGAGTCTGTTAAAAAAATTATTTCAAAAGTCCATCAAAAACTTTTGTGAAGCTTAACAATTTACCCCCTCAGTAAATGGGGGTACATGTCGACATTTATGCAGATCGAGCTTGTGTTACGCTACCCGGATTATATGAGGCCCTCCGAGGAAGAAGTGGCTAAACGACAAAAGTAAAAAAACGCCATAAAACAAACGTTGTACCAATTTGGAAATACCATAACTTTTTGGTCGCTTAGCTACTTCTTCCTCGGAGGCTTTTTGTCGCTTAGCTACTTCCTCCTCGGAGGGCTTCATATATTCGTTAGTTGTCGAATAAAACCTGCACACGATTGTTGTTAATAAGTTATTACAAAAAAGATTGAAGTAAATGTGTTTGAAATATAATTTTTAGTTTTATATCACCTGTCATGAGGTAGAAAGATAAGCGACTTTCACTCTATCGAAATTCGGTTCGGTTGTTATTCAAATCAACGTACCTGAAAAATTAAGAGAAATTTTGCTATTATTATTATTATTATTATTATTACTAAAATTTTTAACATGGTTTACTAATATATATATATATATATATATATATATATATATATATATATATATATATATATATATATATATAAAGAAACCTCAATAAATGCGGTAAGTTGAACCATGTTTGAAAGCTGCAAGAAACCACCATCCATCGGTATTTCTATACCTAACACACTTGTCACTTCTCTACCCGAGGGGTGCTTGTTTCTTGTAGGAATTGCTTCTGACGAAGAAGCAGTCTTGGAGAGCACCACGCCCTGTCAGAAGAAACACATACACACACCTCTAAGTATTCGCCCTTTGGAAAACAGAATTGGAGTTTACAAGGCACCCAAAGACAATCTTCCAGTCACCCACACTTATGCTCAGAGCTGGGAGGAAATTATAAAGTTAACTATATGTGCTTGAGAGATTGTTTTTATGCTTTGTAAGCACCAGTCCCACTTTTCGAGGGGGACTACTTGCGGAGTGGGGGAAGGTTGTCTCCCGGCAAAGCGTGATGCTCTCCAAGACTACTTCTTCGTCAGAAGCAATACCTGCAGAAGTAAGTACATCCACTAGTTGGAGAAGTGAGGACAAGGATGGATCTACTTTAACGTGTGCAAGTAGGAACTCTATTGGATTATGGTTACTTGCAAGTTCCAAGTATATATATATATATATATATATATATATATATATATATATATTGACCTGTTGACTGTAGTCCCTATAATAATGTAAATAGATTAATAAAGCAATTAACGTTTTGCCTGAGGGGGTCACCAATTTGATCTGTTGATCAAAGCTAATAAATATCATTAATAAAGGAGATCAATAAACTTGTTAGTTTTTAATTTAATTATCAAAACAACTTATGATAAATGAACAACGTCATAAAGCTTGAATCCAAATGGGCAATTACATACGCTGGTTGAATTATAGAGATTAAATATTAATTATAGCGTATATGAATGATATTTGAATAATGACAGAAATTACGTAATAACGCTCGAGCGAATTTAGGGTCATTAGGGTTGAAAAGGAATGGACATAAGGTCGTGGAGATGCCTATTTGAATAGGTGCCGCATCTTGTGTCGGTTCCAGATTAATTGAGGGTCGTTCGCGAGAGATTTCTCCGATCGAGATGTGATGTGTGACGCTGTTCTCATCTCGTCCAAAGAACAAAAGACGCTCTGTTTTAGGTCGTACGATCTCCTAAAATGTGGATTGATGAACACTTGAGAAACACTGTATGGTCATATAAAGAATTCCTGAAGTGTGTTAGTGGTGTAGTGGTTAGCGTCGCTGACTACGAATCCATCGGCCCCGGGATCGAGACCCGGTGATGGCAGGCGAAGCGCAGCAAAACCCTGCTGTTCATCCTTCCACAAAATAAAGAAATTGGTTGGTAGATAAGTGGGTACCCTGGGTAGCCTAGTGGTTAAGACGCTGGTCTGCTGGTGGGGCGTGGTTCGGATTGCACGTTAAACTGTAGGGCTAAGGTGGAGTGATAAGCTTGACCTTCGTCAGAATGAACAATTCGGGCGGAAGCAAAACCAAGGTTATATATATATATATAATATGGAATATCATGCATGAACACGCACAATTTTCCAACATGAAAAATCGTTCGTGTTCATGTATGATATCCCATTTATGGGACCCAGCGTCGTACCAGATAGTTTGAGTGAAATGCTGATCATTACCTCGAGTGCGAGAGGGTTAATACGGAAAATACCTCTGGATGCGAAAGCGTTATATGCATTTCCTCGGTTGTTTAAATATATGACAGGTCGTGTTAATTTTTGTCTCATCGTAGTAGTGTAGTGGCTAGCCCTCTCACCTTCTACTCAAGAGGTGGTGGGTTCGAACTCTGGTGGGGGTGATTTTTCTTTTTTCAAATATAAGGGCCTATATATATATATATATATATATATACTGTGGATGAAGGTGTTTTGCTTGTGTTGATTTACAGTATAGATCCAAAAAGGCGAGTATATATTTCGTCATAAATATAATCTCAGTGTTGTCATAGCAACGACGGTGTACCAACCCAAGTGTCACTCTAAATATTTTAAACTTTGCAGCTACGACAACATGTAATATAATCGCGAATTTTACCTTTGAAATTCTTTGTAAAGAACCAAATTAATCTATAATATATATATAAACAGTAAAATATTACAATTTTAGCAAATATAAAATTCAAAATTAATAAAAAAATATCAACATTTTTAGGTTTCCGGTTTTCCGGTTATTTCAAACCGGAAATTGAGAAAACCGGAAGAGAGATGAACCCCTCCCCCTCAAATACCATAAGCTGGGCATCTGCCCTAGTTGCTTTATGTCGTTTTAGATTTATTTTAATCTCTTTTACACACACACACACACACACACACACACACGAGCGCGACATAAATAATAGATAAAAATATAAAAAAAAATTTACATTAAAAATACCTTAAAATGAATATTGTTTGAAAATCGCCATTTTTTTTTTCCCTCCCAAGTTTGAAATGTCTTAAACAGAGAAGTGAAGAGTTTACAATCCGTTTACGTAAGATTTAACATTGTTGAAAATTTAACACTTAAAATTGTTAATTCTCTCTCTCTCTCTCTCTCTCTCTCATCTTTGCTTTGTATAACGTACATACAGTATACACGGTTCCCTACATTACACTATTTATCTGTAAGCCATTTCCCCATTTCCCGTATTAAATTGGGGTTGGCGCGTTGGGAGAACATCCGATGTGAAGGAAGGCCCTAATTGGCACCTCGCCCCATTAGCTGTGATAAGAACAATGCTTCGTTCGTGGGAGAGTTTTTATGAGATGGAATCTCCATGCGTTTGCGATTATGTCAAAATATGATTAATTTTTATCTATAAGTTTCATACTTCTTCTAACCTAACCTAACCTAACAAGGAATAGAGTAAAATAGCGTTTGGAGCACTCGTAACTGTCGGGGAATCCCAACGCAATCTCTAACCCTGTTCCGCACAAAACTGTCGCAATAATCTCTATAGTCAGCGACTATTAGCCCATTACTTAGCCAGCAATCCCCTTACTACTGGGTCCATAGCTCTAAGGGATTAACAGGACGTTCATGGCACCATGGTGTAATCTCCTCTCCCTGGTGGTATAATGTACAGCATTAAGTTGTATATATTTTTTATTTTTTTTAAGTATTCGCCATTTCTCCCTTTTGATTATTGGGACACCTCTACTTTGAGGAGACAAAATAGAATAGTACTTATTGTACTATTGTACTACTACTGATTATATAATAATACGAATTGTACTCTTTTCAAAGGTACGAAGAATGAATTAAATTTGAGAAATCGCAATTAACTAAAAAACTAAAGAGAAAAAATTGGTTACAAAACCAATATTAAGTAATTCAGTTACACTGAATTATAATAAGTGGGATTATAAAGTGGGAGTCTTTAATTACGTCACACTTCAAAAATTTATTAAAAATCAATGGATTAATTTACGTTCATCAAACTTGGTGCGATTATTGAGGAAGGATGAGATATTTTTTACAGAAGCGATACAACATGCTCAGACTGTTTTTCTTTTTGTGAAATTACAATAACGAATGGATTAATTTACGTTCATCAAACTTGGTGCGATTATTGTGGAAGAATGAAATATTTTTTACAGAAGTGATACAACATGCTCAGACTATTTTTCTTTCCATGAAATTACAATGACGAATGGATTAATTTACGTTCATCTAACTTGGTGCGATTATTGTGGAAGGGTGAGATATTTTTTACAGAAGTGATACAACATGCTCAGACTATTTTTCTTTTTGCGAAATTACAATGACGAATGGATTAATTTACGTTCATCAAACTTGACGCGATTATTGTGAAAGGATGAAATATTTTTTACAGAAGCGAAACATCCCCAGACTATTTCTCTTTTCGTGTTTGAAATTACAATAACGAATCCGGGAAGTGTAATTTCTTATCATGGCCTCCACTTTTTCGGTTGAAAAGAAGAAGATTTCTTGTTCAGTCAATGATGATTTTGGAATTTCCGATGTCTTGGAATTTTCTTTGAAAACCCTGTCTTTGTTTAATGCAAACCTTTCACATCGATTGATGTATCTTTGAAATGAACAACATTTAGTACTGCCATTTTATAGTTCGTACGTACGCATGCGCACCAACCGGAATAATTTTCACCACTCATACACCAAAGTTCGGTAGGGATAATCCGTAGATTTTTCGATGTTAATTTATGCTTCTTTTTAACCATTAAATAAATTATAAAAATTTTATCTTTAATTAAAGGACTGAGGTTGAGTAATGGTCATTTAAATTATACATAATGTATAAAAAAATTATACATAATATGTAAAAGCATTCATTGTTGCATAGAAACTATGCAATTAGCCACTATGCAGTATTTCATTAAAAAAAAGCAAAAAACTGATTTTAGGGGGGTGCTTTTCAACAGGGTGTCCCATAAACCGGGTCTCATAGGGAATTTTTTTTTAAATTAAATTTACAAAAATAATACATTACAACTATAACAAATGTTCAAACTGATGTCTTGTTTTGGGACCTTTTTATTGGTTGCAGGTAGAATAACACGCAATGGCTAATATCGAAGTGAGTTACACTTTTCCTCACGAGTGTAACTCACTTCTATCTTAGCCATTGAGTGTTATTTTACCTGCAACGAAAAAAAAAAGGTCCCAAAACCAAGACATCAATTTGAACATATATTTTAGTTCTAATTTAATTTAAAATAAATTTTCCTACGAGCCAGGACTTATGGAACACCCTGTATAATTTTTTTTTTCTCTGCGAATGCAATTAGAAATTCGATTTAATTAATTAATTATATTTAAAATTAAAACTAATTAATTTTCCTTCACTTTTTGGACAAAAATAAGCAATTTAATTAAACGTTTTTAATATTATCTCTATTTTTAATTGTTGACACCAACCCTTCCTTATGAGGATGCCAACATGTGGCACCTTATTGTAATTTCCGCTCTTGGGGTCGAGAGGAGAGGTGGGAGGAGGAGGAAATATTTTGCGGGGGGATAGAAAGGTGGGTGGGGCATAATTTAACAATGTAAGGGGAGAAAGATATACAGTATATATATATATATATATATATATATATATATATATATATATATATATGATATTTAAAGAAGTGGGGCCAGGAGGTGGAGGGGGGATTGCATTATAAATTAATTAATGCCTTTTTATTGGTTGCATTTCACGAATGAAAATTTTCAAATCGCTCTCTCTCTCTCTCGGTATGGGCCGCAAGGCCTTTTGAGGTACTTCTTTTCCTTGTAACTCTCTCTCTCCTAGTTTAATCTCCTCCTTGTCCCTTCTCATCAAGGGAACAATATTTTGCGAGCAAACAGCGTCTCGCTTCTTCCAATTAGGAAATTGTGCATCGCCTTCAACTAATTGCACAAAAGAACGAAAAAAGGACAACCAACCGAACAAAAGTTTGCAAGAGAACGACAAAAAACAAAACAAGAAATGGTAGACGCGAATTAACCAAAGTCATTCGTGAAACAACACCAAACAAATGAACGATGACATAAATATTATTAACTATTAAAAGGTTTACTCATATTTTCGGAAGAGTGAAATTCATACCCTGGATGCCCAATTCAAGGGTATAAGATTTTTATTCACAACATTCATGATTCAATCTGATTCTGACCCAAGTGAAAAAAAAGGTAACCCCCCCCCTTTATTGGATGTTCTATTTCTGACATCATTATTATGACCTTGGTCTTTGGTTTTACTTCCGTCCTAATTGTTCATTCTGATGAAGGTCAAGCTTGTCACTCCGCTTAGATTTACAATTTAACGTGAAATCCGAACCACGACAGCAGCCTTAACCACTAGGCTACCCAGGGTACCCATTTATCTACCAACCACTCTCTTTATTGTGTGGAAGGATGAACAACTGGGTTTTGCTGCGCGCTGCCTTTCTTCACCGGGTCTCGATCCCGGGGCCAATGGATTCGCAGTTAGCGACGCTAACTACTACACCACCGAACCGCATTATATTATATTTATTCATCAACAATGATAATAATAATGATAATAATAATGATAATAATAATGATGATAATAATAATGATAATAATAATGATAATGATGATAATAATGATAATAATAATGATGATAATAATGATAATTTATATAAGGGATGATGTTGATGTGTTCTCTATTCGTTTATACACGCCGAAACGGCTTGGTTAATCTGCACCTAAGTTAATATACCCATTAAGGGAGACCCGGGGAAGGTTTTAGTAACACTCCCGTTCCTTCCAATCCCTACTAAGCTGTTTCGGGGTGCTTTCGCTACGCAAGGTATGACAATTTTCTGAAGACGAAGAAGTTACGAAAGTTAGAAGTTAATATAATGCCCCCTCACACCAAAATTGATTGAAGAAAATGGGCACTGATACAGACGACCCTCCAGCTAGACGTTTTGTCACAAACTCCTCCAACAGTCCACACACACACACACACACACACACACTAGATATAGGCCTATATATATGTATTTGTGAGTGTGTGTATGTGTACAAAGAGAATAAATATTCTGAAAATTATATACAAACCTCGGTACGATGGAAAAAGATCGTGTCGTATTAAAACTGCCAGAATTTTGCTACATTTTACCGACAATCGTACACTGTCGCGTATCGCAAAATAACCTTCAGTTTCATCGCGCATGCGCTGTTCTGAAAGTATGCACTTCTCGTTTCTATGAATTCTCATAGCTCTGGAACCAGACCCGGCCAGCGCATCTTATTGCATTAATAAGCAAGAAGAAACTTTATTACCGATATTTAAACCTAAACTAATTCACCCGTCAGCGGCTCCTTTTACAGTCACAAATTCACGAAAAAGAAAGGAAAAGGAAGGAAGAGGAAGAAAAAGGAAGAAAAAGTAAGGGAAGAAAAAGAAAGAAAAAGGAAGAAAAAGGAAGGAAAAAGGAAGAAAAAGGAAGGAAAAGAAAAAGAAAGGAAAAGGGAGGAAAAGAAAGGAAAAAAGAAAGAAAAAAGAAGGGAAAAAGGGGGGAAGAAAAAGGGAAAAAAGGAAGAAAACGCAAGAAAAAAGAAGAAAAAGGAGGAAGGAAAAGCAAGAAAAAGAAGAAAAAGGAAGAAAAAGTAGGAAGAAAAAGTAGGAAGAAAAAAGAAGAAAAAGGAGGAAGAAAAAGGGAGAAAAAGAAGGAGAAAAAAGAAGAAAAAGCAAGAATAAAGAAGAAAAAAGAAGAAAAAGGAAAAAAAAGAAAAAAGGAAGAAAAAGAAGGAGGATTATTTGATTCGACAAACGATGAAGTAAAACTTTTGCTTGATGATGTAATAAAGTGGGAAATGCTGCTCCGATCCGTCGATGGTGATCTGAGCGCTAATCCCAAAATTGAGATAACTTCCACAATGAGATTACAATCACGTTCGAACGAAAGAAAAATCTCAATAAACTTTAAGGATCAAAATTGCATTCGGAATGCAGCGAACGTAAACCTTACGCGTTTATCTTGATTCAATAACATCGTTATCATTTCATAAATGTAAGTTTAGGCAGATAATGTTATACGAACTATACGCTATATATACATATATAATATACAGTATATATACATATAGGGTGTCCCAAAAAAAACTATATACTCTTATATATATGATGCTATAAAGAGTATATAGTTTTTTTGGGACACCCTGTATATATACAGTGTGTATATATACAGTATATATACTGTGTATATATATATATATATATATATATAAAATCACGCTCAGATGACAATTAAGTGTGAATGTCCATATTTAAGTGAGAATCGTTTGACGTATAAAATACAATGGCTGAAAAATGGGGGCCTTCAATGATAAATTTGGTGACGATCTAAACGGCCAAATTGAAAGCGGGATTGGCGTGTGTAGAGTCAATATTTCAAGCTCACCTGTCAGATGACCCTGAGGTTATTTCACCTGTGGGGAAAGCGTCTCAAAGGCAAACTTTTCCGCTTGTTTAAGAGGCGGGTCTTAATAGGCGAGTTTCAATTGATATAAATTGACCATCATCAGGATTAACGAGGGGTTCGAACGAGAACACACGCTGATGACGTGTGAAAAATGTTTTACGGCAGATGAAAGAAGTATCTGTGTGTGAGAGAGAGAGAGAGAGGAGAGAGAGAGAGAGAGAGAGAGAGAGAGAGAGACTTTAAATGTATACCTACAGTGTGCCTTAGTATTTGCTATTATATTATTTCACACGATAATACCAACATTTCTATATATATTCCATGGATATATAAACATTCTAATATATATATATATACTACAGGGTACTAAAAAAGAAACGCAACTCGAAACAGAAAGAAAAGAGTTAAGTTGCAATGATACACGCATTCTCCAATGGGTTGCGTTTCTTTTTGAACACCCTGTATATTATATAGTTTAATGGCGTCAGTGTGGAGTGCGAAAATCATGGTTAATGACTTCCAAAAGAGTATGATGGGACTAGAAAAGACATAAAAAAAAAAGGGCTCCAGGATGAACTGATAAAGCGTTCTCAAAACAACAATAGGCACAAAGAGGCACTCATAATGCCTTGTTTTATTCCCACTTGATTTCTCGCTGTCACTTCAGAACGTTCGTACAAATCGAAGAGGGGTTCAACGTTCTTTGAACGTGATCATTACCTCTCATTTCGTCTTTCGCACGTTCAGGTGCCATACACATTAATAAAAATAAACACTCGTCGTGTGCGTGTGTGTGTGTGTGTGTGTGTATATATATATATATATATAATACAGAATGCCAATATGGGCCCAACTTATGTATATATATTGAGGTTCTGAATATAGTAGGCTAGGTGTAGCTGTAAACCCTAGATCCTGTCCCAAAGCTAGATCCTATCTGCTTGGCAGATAGCTAGTGAGAGAAGCTATATTTTGGCGCCTTTTTGCGAGTGACCCGTTGCCCACGTCGGGTTAACATCATGAAAAGAAAACTATAGTATTTGTCATTTACCATTACTTATTCGAACTATAGTGGACTTAATTTTCCCAGAAGAGTTCCTTGTTCCAGGCACGGTCTGTGTGTAACCCCCCCCCCCAAATATATATATATATATATATATATATATATATATATATATATATATATATATATATATACAGAGAGAGAGAATGAATTTCACACTTAAATACGTGAAATGGGTTTGCATCATATATACTGTATATATATCGTGTATCAACCTTTCCTTTCAACCTTTCAAATGTTCCGCGCGATGATTCCTCATTTCACGAAGGTTAAGCTTGTCGCCCCTCCTCTCGAGTTGGCCTGGTGAAGTAGTGAGTTTGTTTCTTGTACTCTCCACCTCACATAGCCAGGTACGCCCGGCTCAGCGGGAATTGTTCTGAGCCAGGCGTCTAGTCTTCTTTTAAAGATGTCCACTGCAACACCATTCGTGTTCCTTAGGTCTTTGGGCAGCTGATTAAACAGTTTTGGTCCTCTCACAACAAAACTATTTTCTTTCAGGGTTAAGGATGTTCCCTGTCTAACCTTTAATTTGGGAACACGACACAGTCTTCCTTTTCTACTTTCCACCGTTGTTTGGGGAGTTACAGGGTTCAGAGTAAGATTAGGGACTAGTTTCTCCATTATTTTCCAAATGTAAATAATGGTGTATAGCTCTCTTCTCCTTTCCAGTGAATATAGGTTTAGTAACCTTTCCCAGTAATTTCGGTCTTTGCACCCCTTGATGTTGGCTGTGAAGCTTCTCTGAATCCCTTCTAGCTGTCTAACGTTTTCTTCTTTATATGGGCATGTTAGGACCGAGCAGTATTCCAATTTGGGTATGATCAGTGTTTTCAGTAGAGGAATCATTACATTCCTATCCCTTCGTTTAAAGGTTCTCAATATCTGCCCTGTTATTCTCTTTGCTCTGTTTACTGCTATCTTATTTTGTGTTTCAAATTTCGCATCATTAGTCATTACAACCCCTGAATCTTTTGCTCTAGAATTTCTCTGAATTTCTTGTCCATTTGGGGTATGATATTCCATGGATTTGAGGTTTTCTTTTTCCGTACCGGAACAGCTGAAATTTCCGAGTTTCTCAAAAATTGAAAAAATTTACTACATGCCACAGTAAAATACCCAATTAATAGAGTACAGATCAAACTATACACGGATATATATATATATATATATCAGTGTCGACTCCTGCACTCGGGCTTCTCGGGCTGAGCCCGAGAGGCGAGGGGCTAGAAGAAGCATGAGAGATAAAATTGTGTATTTATAGATTTAAGTTTTAAAAAAAAGTTTTAAATACAAATTGTAAAAATGGTTTTTGGCTGTTAGTATGTTATTATTTTTCTGTCTAGCCTTCGTCACGCAAGCAAATTTTGAGCGCATATAGATACCCTTACTACCAATAAAAAAAACTCTATTGACACATTAAGTTTTCGTGTAATCTTTCAAGATCCTTTACTCGGGCGCAAGACATTACGCCCGAGAAAGTATAAGTAATATCGTATATTTAAAGTTCTTTTAATGAATAATTGTTTGCTTGCATACGGTTACATAATAGTCCTTCTAATTCTCATTAAATAAAATACGTTTTTCCTCCTATTAATTTTTTTTTATAAAGAAAAAAACCATTTCAACTCGGGCTTATATCCTTCGGCCTTCTAGAGGCACAATTATTAATTCTGGCGATACATGGTAACTTTTTACGTTTCGATAAACGTGCCTTCAACTGCCTTGGGCGGCGGTGCAGTTCGATTTTTGTCGCAGTCTGAGTTTGTTCGCTTTTCTTAAATAATCTGATTTATTTTTAATATTATAAGTATTCTGAGAAGTATAGCCTACCCATGGGCAAAAAGGAATTACATGACCGAATATTAAAGGAATTTGCTTTAAAACCAAGACGCTTGGACTTTATGTTCAAATAAATAAAATTCAAATAATTTTTTTTACCGTGGTATGTATTTATTTATTTTATTGATAATATTACGTTATTGCCATGCATTTAAATGTTGGCTCATATGTAGACTTGAAAATTTAAAAAGAGCCCGAGTATATATTAAGAGCAATAACTTTACAAATTTCAGTATCCAATTGAAATCTGAGGGTTGTGAGGCAATGACGAAATAACAACCGCTCGTATACGGTTATTTCGAGCTTTAAACTTCCAATTCCTATAAATAATAATGGTCACAATCATTAATCTATATTTTATTCCAAATTTTTTTTATTATTATTTTTTTAGGAATTGTCATCAGCATAAAAGTTGATTCCACAATTGGAATTAGCTCAATCGTACTCGTAGGAACGAACGAAACTTACTGCAAAATTGGAATGCGATTCCCAAAATTCACAAAATCTTCGTTTCCATTCCAAATTGTTTCGATTCTAATATATATATATAGATATATATATATATATATATATATATATATATATATATATATTATAATATATATATATATATATATATATATCTTGAGTGCTTATATATATATATATATATATATATATATATATATTTCGCCATTATGTAAGCAAGTACACTTGGTTTTTCGCTGTTTATATATATTAAATAAGTATTCCGAAGTCATTATCATAAATTTTCGTTCGGTTTCACCTGATCAAAATCTTTTTCGGGAAAGGTCCTTTTCAATTCTTTTCAAAGCGACGAACTGCCATTGAAATATAATGGAATATTTCCTATATACAAAAAGTAAATAATAATATAATATATAATATAATATATATATATATATATATATATATATACACAGGGTGGCGCCAAAGTCAGAAGTGCAAGGAGCTAGAGAGAATGGACTTTTTTTTTCTGTTCTCTGGCTGCCACGATTTTTAAGTAAAAATTACTTTTAAGCGTTACAAATTTATAATTTATAATTATAAGTTTTTGGTTTATAATTTATAATTTATTTTTTTTTTGGTTAAAAATTGTATAATTTATGCTATGATAACCCTTTGACTCCTGACTTACTTTTGCGCCACCCTGTGTATATATATATATATATAGGCCCTATATATTAGCCTCCCGAAAAGAAATTCCGGTTACGCCCATATATATATATATACTGTACACGAACACAAAACAAGGATATAAAATGTTTGCTTCAAATGAATTTTAAGAACCCAGTTATTAAACAGTAAATATAGGCGTTCTGGGGCGTTTAACTTAATAGGTGACCTTAAAATAATGATCTAAATTTCGAATGGTTCACAACTTGACAGACATCTTTCCTTATATTCTTGAATTCTGAGCCCAGTAAAGCCTAAAACTGAGCCCAGTAAAGCCTAAAGCTGAGCCCAGTAAAGCCTAAAACTGAGCCCAGTAAAGCCTAAAGCTGAGCCCAATAAAGCCTAAAGCTGAGCCCAGTAAAGCCTAAAACTGAGCCCAGTAAAGCCTAAAGCTGAGCCCAGTAAAGCCTAAAGCTGAGCCCAATAAAGCCTAAAGCTGAGCCCAGTAAAGCCTAAAACTGAGCCCAGTAAAGCCTAAAAATGAGCCCAGTAAAGCCTAAAGCTGAGCCCAATAAAGCCTAAAGTTGAGCCCAGTAAAGCCTAAAACTGAGCCCAGTAAAGCCTAAAGTTTAAGGGCCAAATAAAATAAAATAACTAATCCAGCTTTACAATTACTTATGTCATTGTGAATTGTAAAAAACTATATTTATTTTATTATTAATAAAGGTTATTCAATCAATCAATCGAATCCACTGTACGGGTCTGAAGTCCTGCCCCCCCCCCCAAATATATATATATATATGCGGTGGTCTGAATCGCATACTAATATCACATAATCCTGAATTTGGCTACGAATAAACTGGTATACGCTTCCAAACTCACTATTTTCACATTTACTTTCCCCTCGCTTCCAGGGCCTCAATTGAAACCCCTCGGCGGGCTGCTGGGATTCAATAAACACTTTTGAATTTATCTTAGTGCCAAGCAAGCACACAGGAAGGTCTATTTCAGTAAGATCGTGGGTAAATACGGTTCACATATTTCCCTTGAAAAGAGGGATTTAGGCAGGGCGAAGCTTACCCTTTTGTCATTGTTTCAAATGTTCTTCTCAGTGCCTTTATATATATATATATATATATATATATATATATATATATATAATATATACCATTTAAATTATTAAAATTTGTGCAGTTGAAGAAATATCAAGTAAGTAATATCAAAAGTAATATCAAGAGCTAAGAGCATAATTTGGTTAATATTAAGTTTCGGGGACACCATAATTTCGATGATCTGCCCATTTCATTCAATGGCTCAGTCAGGTTAGGTCCGTGTTAGGTTACAGTTGGTTAGGTTGTTTTGTTAATTTCCACGTGACCTTTAGGCCAATCAGGGGTCCAAAAAAACTGGTGTCCCCGAAACTTAATATTCCCCCCCCCCCCCACAAATGTAACTTATTTATCTTATCATTAACTAAGATTGTATTTTAACGCAATGGGGTATTTAGAGGTTGGGTATTTAGGGTATTTAGAGATGTCAGAAAATTAAAATTTAATAAAAAAGTCTCTCTCTCTCTCTCCTTGGCTACTTTTCCAGGGTCAAGGTATTTTCTTCAACCTTTTTCCGTACCTGCCTCTGGCAGGGAGGGAGTGGAGGGTGGGGAGAGAGCCTTCTACTTTTCTATCCAGTTTTCTACTACTGCTAGGATAGTTGAAAGAAAAATAAACTTGTTTAATAACAGGAACCTCTCAGAGTGGACCGGAAGGTCTTTAAGGCTTCCTCTTTTCCTCGTAACTCTCTCTCTCTCTCTCTCTCTCTCTCTATATATATATATATATATAATATATATATACTAAACGTACTATTCTCTTAAAGTTCATTCAAACACGTCTGGTGCAAGCTCATTTTTCTTGCCTTTGAATATTAAGCTTGTTTCTGCGTGTGGTTTACTACTCCCTGGGTAATCGTTGCAGTGGCTGGCGTACGATGCCTTTTGGCTGACCCATAGTGCTAGAGAAGCTAAAATTTGTGTAATATGTATGCATAGAAGGTAACTTAAATCATTTATATTTTATACAGCCATTCATATTTATTTTCTACCGAGGTAGTTTATCGCTGGGTGATATTATTTATTGGTGAAACAGTTTGTGGTTATAAAGAGAGTAAATAATATACGTTTGCGAATACACGAGAAGGCTTATGGTGCTCATATCGTACAGGAGTTCAGAAAAAGTTTAATAAAAATGTTTTGAAGTGATTAAAGAAACATTTCTACAAACAACTCTTAGTTAAGTTATATATATAGATAGATAGATAGATAGATATAATTAACAGTAATATGTATAACAAAAACGGCAATAACATTTTTAAAAGATAACTTTTTTATAAATGGCACCATCAACCAAACAAATATTTTACAGGTTTTAACCGAAATATGCAAAACAAAAACCAAACAGGTTTTAAAAATTTACATTTATGACAACATTGTTGGTTTTGTGGGATTTTCAGAGTAATTCACGTAGAAAGGTGATTCCAGGATTCCAAGTACTATTCCTAAATTCCAAAAGATCTGGAACTGGAGTCCCAAGAGTCCAATTTCCGGTGTCCAGCTAAAAGTGGAGGTGTTATACGGGAGTTCAGAGGAACAGGGAAATGAGGAAGTTTCGAGAAGGAAGAACAGGAAGAGGAAGCCCGAGAGAGAGAGAGAGAGAGAGAGAGAGAGAGAGAGAGAATTAATGTAGGGGGAAATGAAGATAAACCCAATTAATGTTAAAGGCGAATCGACAATGATGCAAATACATTGATAATGTGCAAAGTAACTAATTATTAACGCTGTACTTTACATGTATGAAATTATCATGCAAATTAATGTTCATTCGGGTTCGTTTAATTCATAATGTGTGTGTGTGTGTGTGTGTGTGTGTGTGTGTGTGTGTGTTTATAAGACAAGCCAACAATGGCTTACAAATGTGGATTTACAAAACTATGAAAACACACATACACACCCACATGGTGTAGTAGTTAGCATCGCTGACTATGAATCCATCGGCCCTAGGATCGAGACACGGTGACTGCGGGCGGCGCGCAGCAAAACCCAGCTGTTCATCCTTCCACACAATAAAAATTGGTTAGTAGGTAAATGGGTGTCATGGGTAGCCTAGTGGTTAAGACGCTGGTCTGCTGATCGTGAGATCGAGTCCAGGCGAGACTTTGTCTTTCTGATCGCCCGTGGTGGGGCGTGGTTCGGATTCCACGTTAAAACTGTAGGTCTAAGGTGGAGTAGCAAGCTTGACCTTCGTCAGAATGAGCAATTCGGGCAGAAACAAAAAACCAAGGTTAACCAAGGTTATACAGGGTGAACCTCATAAAATCGGCCCATCCAAAAAATTTTTTTACACAAAAAAAAATTAAATTTTTTTGGGGGACAGCTTTTAAATGTGGCTCACCCTATATATATATATATATATATATATATATATATATATATATATATATATATATATACAGAAAGCATTCAATAAACGAACGAAGATACACCGACAAAAATATAATGAACAAAAAAGAGAACAAAAATTACACATTTTTCCAAACTCGAGCTTTTCCTTATAAGCTCCGTAATAGGATTTCATCTTTCATATATTTTGTTTCGCAAGAAGATGAAAGCGGGGCTGGGGGCTGGGGGGGGGGGGGGGGAGGGTTTATTATAAGCCTGAAAAACTGCACACAGACCACATACCGCGCTGTGTCAATTTTTAAAGTAAACTACTCCGATAATACATTTCAGACCTTATTTGTTTCGCCATTCGTATGATCTCTTTTCGGTGTGAGGTAAAAGCGTGTAAAATAGGATGATTTGAACAAATCTTAGAAAATTACTGCTTATAATATGGTGAAAGGGGGGTGGGGGGAGTGTAAAGGCAACTTTTGCATATATATATATATATATGTGTGTGTGTGTGTGAACACTGCCCCCCACCCCACCCCGGGTTCGAACCCACCACCTCTTGAATGAAAGGTGATGGCGCTGGCTACTACGACACTACGATGGGATAAGCGTTACCGCGCTGTGCGTTTCATCGGTCGTTTAAAGTGTTGGTTGGTTGTGTTAACTTTTGTCTCGTCGTAGTGTTGAGGATAGCGCCTCGTCTTCCATTCAAGGGGTGATAGGTTTCAACTCTTCTTTTTTATTTTAATGTAGGAAGGAGGGGCTCACCGCATGCTCCCGCAAAAAAAATGCCTCCTCTTAGAAGAAGGAGAGAGCCGAAATCAATGTTTCGGATGCTTTTAAAACAATGCCTTTTTTATTATTCATTTTGAAAAGATTGAGTAGTGTAAGATGCATGTGTGTGTAGCGAGGAATAGAAGAAGAAGCGTGTGTGTGTGTGTGTGTGTGTGAGAGCATGCTGAACTGCTCATAGGGTAGATGAGACACAGAAAAAATTTAGCTAAGGAGGACAGTGACAGAAGAAACGGGAGTTCCAGCACTCCCTGTCACCTGCCTAACATCCTCCCCAGCGTACTTCCCTGATCGATTAGTATCTACAATCTCCTCCTCCATGCGTGCTGATGTATGATATGCCATATATATATTTATACAGGGTGGCGCAAAAATTGCGCACAGTAGGAATTTTCAGTGTTGACTACCTTTAATATATATTTTTTTTCTTTAGGTAGGGAATGGCTGCGAAGTTAACAATAGAAGAGGGTGAGCTTGGTTTTAGTGTATGGAATACCAGGTACAACAAATCGATCAATCGCTACAGATTTTAAAATCTGTACTGATTGATCGATTTGTAGTAACTGGTATTCCATCAAATCGATTTGTAGTACCTGGTATTCCATGAAATCGATTTGTCGTACTTGATATTCCATACATTAAAACCAAGCTCACCCTCTCGTCTGTTGTTAATTTCGCAGCCATCCCCACCTTAAAATTAAAAAAAATAATATAGGCAACACTGAAAATTCCTACGGTGTGCGACTTTTGCACCACCCTGTATATATACTTAATACTCAAGAGACGCATGTCAGTAGCTTAGGAATAAGTGAGAAGAAAAGCCTCACTACTTTACACAAAGAACCAACCGCTCCGTCCATACACCCATCCAGGGTACGAGCAGTTCGCAGCATCATTGCCAAGTATGTTAAGGGTCGACATACCAATGAGGCTCCCGTACATGACTTATCACCAATGGAAACAAGAACGATTTGTGTCATAAATACCTCCATTTTTTGTGCCTATCTCATTAGTTGCATCGCAGACACTCCTGTCGTTATAGGTCCGTGTGTATCTAATTTTATTTACAAATTTATATACTAGTCTAACGAAACTTGAAAATGTATTCAATCACACACACACACACACACATTCACCCACATGCTTACACACACACATACACAAACACCCACCCACCCACACCCACACTATATATGTATATATACACAGTACTGTCTGTGTGTGTGTGGTGTATATATAATATATATATATATAAATTCCCAAGTGAACCTAAAACATACATGCTGATAAAAATGTACACACACACACACACACACGTGGCCGAACGCAATGAAATTAGTTTAAAAAAAATGTTTTTCAGTCAATTTAAAATGTTTTAAATTGGTTCGAAAAAGGTTGTTTAAGTTGTTAAATTGTAATTATTTACTCGGATTGGTTGTTATTCCCGAATGGTTGAGAGATGAAAGCGGACGTTTTATGTTCTCGACGGAACCGCCCGTTTGGCGAAATTATACAAAAAACCTCTCTTTAAATCCCTATAATAAACTTTAATAGCAAAACATATACACATGATGTGAGTCTTAATGTATAATCGATACACACACACACATATATATATATATATATATATATATATATATATATATATATGAGGTATTTGTGATGATAGAGAAAATATGATGTAATGTATTAATTTGGCATAGATTTCTGTCAAACTTTGGATGATAAACACTTCTTCAAAAGTGTTCTTTCTCGTCATTGGAGAAGCAAAAAGTGGACGAGGGGAATTCCCCTTTTTTATAACGTAAACTGTATATTATTTTACTAAAAATGGAAATAGTTCATACATTTTTGAAACGGGAAAACCCGTGAAACAAACATGTTTAGAACGAATAAAAACTTATCTGTTGTGAAGGAGGTCAAATAACCGCCATCATTCCATTTACGAGTAAAGATTTCCTCGTGGATTACTAATAGCTACAAAAATCCAATAATGAAACACGACGTATGTCACGTCGCTCATGCGTCCTTCTCGTACATAATGAACTGCGTGTGACGCACTCGGTATACGTCATTATACGAGTACCATCGAATGGGTTGACCACTTGACGATCATTCAAATTATAAGTTTATTTCTTCAACCATCTTTTTTTGTAAGTCCTTTGCGGAATAAGTTGAAAATAAATATAACATGAACTCGTCAAATAATAGTCCTAATAGCTGCACGTAGAACTTACAGACTGACAAAGACTCAGAGAGAGAGGAGAGAGAGAGAGAGAGAGAGAGAGAGAGAGAGAGAGAGAGAGCTATATATATAGCCCATGTATGGGATAAATTATTTAAGCATCTCTCACACACACACACACACACACACACACACACACACATTACTTTAATAGCATTCCTATATATGAAAATGAATCTGCGCTCTCATATTAAGATAAGTGCAAAACGGTTTAGCAGAGCGATCCACGGGCACCCTTTTTATCTTTTAAGAGTGCGTGTTTAAGACCTCATTTAATTCAATTTAAGCATTTCTCAGATAAACATATTCACATCCAAGAATTTTATTTTTCCCCGCTCTTTTTCGCTCCATTTGCTAAAGTCGTTTAAAGAGAGCCAATAAACGAATTGTAAAACCAACCTCAAGTTAGCTTTTTTTATTGGTTACTATATATATATATAATATATATATATATATATATATATATATATATATATATTATATATAATATATATTGTTATGTATATTACTGGTTTGTTTACTGGCAAATACGATTGTGTGTGTGTATATATATATATATATCTGTGTGTGTGTGTGTGTGTGTGTGTGTGTGTTCAGATGTAAGAAATTTTGTAGATTTAACTTGGTGACTTTGGTAAATACGATTTTGTGTGTGTGTGTGTGTGTGTGTGTGGTTGTGTGTGTGTGTGTGTGTTCAGATGTAAGAAATTTTATAGATTTGAACTTGGTGAGTTTTTGTTAGGGTGTGTTTTCAGTTGTCTTAAATGTTGACTACGAATCCACCGGCCGGGTTCAATTCTCGGTGACGACAGGTGGCGCGCAGCAAACCCAGCTGCTCATCCTTCCATATTAGAGAAATAGCTACCCCGGGTAGCCTAGTGGTTAAGAAGCTGGACTGCTGATGGGGAGGTCATGAGATCGAGTCCGGGCGAGGACTTTGTAATTTATGATCACCCGTGATGGGTCATGGTTCGAATTCCACGTTAAACTGTAGATCTAAGGTGGAGCAACAAGCTTGACCTTCGTCAGAATGAACAATTCGGGCGGAAAAGTATAAAATTTTAATTTTATATTTATCATAAATACGCCAACGATTTCCTCACTAAAAAAGGCAATCCTGTCCGTCCCTCCGTCTTGAGGGGTTCAGTTATTCGATCAATAAAACTATAGAAAAGAACGCAGCAATGAAAATCTTAAGCTTCACATCCGAATCCATTGTATCAAGATTTGTTAAGCTTAAGATTTTCATTGCTGCGTTCTTTTCTATAGTTTTATTGACCGAATAATTGACTCCCCAATTACTGAGGGTTCAATTATGTGGTAAATGAAACTTTAGAAAAGAACACAGCAATTAAAATCTTAAACTTCACATCCGAACCCATTGTATCAAGGTTTGTGAAGCTTAAGATTTTCATGGCTGCGTTCTTTTCTATAGTTTTATTGATCGAATAATTGACTCCCCAATTACTTAGGCCGAAGTCCCAAGAACTGCAGGTTTAGCTAAATTCAAACTATATATATATATATATATATATATATATATATATATATATATATATATATATATATATATAGAGCTTGACCTCCGTGTGAAGAGAGACCAACGCACGAAACAACATAAGGTTCATAAGGTATATATGATATATATATACTGGTTAAAATATTACAGTTTCTTTCATCGAACACACCATGGCATTTCCCAAGCGTGCATATGTATGTAAAACAAGTGATCACGTGACCGTATCACGTGTTTCACAGATTAGGTCATACAAAGTTACATTCCAGATAAGTTAATAATAAAACCAAATACTCCACTTCTATGGGTTAACTCCGTGTTCCAAGGTCGTTGGTATTCGTCGTTTGTAACATACGCCTGAAAACAATATTGGATGCGGCCTACGGCCAGCGTGTATAGTCAAATACTCTCGTAATGGTATTACAGCAAAATTCGTTTGATTAGAAATACTAAATATACTGAGAATCACCTGAAGATCAAGACCCCCCAGCCTTCTCTAGTTAGCCTTATAAGGCTAACTAACGAAAATATCACGACCTAACCTAACCAATCGTTAGGTCAACTGTACGCCCTTGACGATTGGTTAGGTTAAGTCGTGATATTTTCGTTAGTTAGCCTTATAAGGCTAACTAAAGAAGGCTGGGGGGACCCTGATCTTCAGGTGATCCCATTCTTCTAATGGGATTGCAATTATAACTTTATTAATTATGTAAACAGGGGCTCCTCCAGGATTTGGGTGAGGTGGGGAGGGTATGAAAATCTGCCTCAAACAGCTTCTATAAAACGTTTTCTGGTGTCTATTTGGCTCAGTGATGAGCTACACATTTTGCCATGCTTTCAAAGAACATAAGATAATGTCTTTTCCACATAAAAATTTCCATTACAAAAAGTTAGCAGTGTGAAAAAGGTAAATTTACTAAGGCAAAGGGGATGGCTAGTCACCTCAGCCCCCGCCCCCCTGGAGGGACCCCTGGTAAAATATTCTATTATTGCCCCATCGGCATTTACAGTCATCACTTTGCCATGATCTTTCCTTCCCGTGCAGAAAGTTTACAGCTTGCTGGACGGTTGTCAACGGTTTCAAGTCAGTTTAGAATAGAATATGGTTGTATCTTCACTGATGTATAATTACATGCAGTTACCATACCACACAGTTCGCACACTACGATGTTCTTACAGAATAGTAACAGAATGGCGTCTGAAAATGTCTGTCACCTTCTTGGGCGACCGTTGACAAGCCCACCTCTTTTACAGAAGTATCTGCCTACGGAGACGAGGATTGTACAGCTATCCCTAACGTTTATTCGGACCATGTTGGGTTACTCAGCAGGGGTTCTTAACCCTTTTTCTTAAGTGAGCAAATTTTTGGCACTTAATTACAGAGTGAGCAACATATATAAAAAAAGCCTTTAACTTAAACTTAAAGTTTAAATTAGATAAATATTTAACTATTTAAATATTTCTTTAAACGCATGCAAACTTCATAATGCTTAATTAAAATTTTTAGGTATATTGAAAAACATCAATAAGTTCTAATTCTGCAGCTGCTATTTCCTTTTGTTTGAAAATTTGTGTCAGATCATCAATCTCGAAATTTATGTGGTTTGTCAATAATTGAAAGTTTGGTAGATGCTCTTTTAAGTGTTTGAACCTCTCTTCGAACTCGTCACTAATGTTTTCGAGTGCTTTTACTACGAGTGATGGACAGTTGCTAGCAGTTTCAGCCAAACATTTTTTAAGTTCAGGAAAATGATTAAGATTCTCCTTAGAAACTTGGCTCTGAAAAAGTTTTTTTTTTTTTTAAATCCCGTAATTTCCTCATATAAGGCAACAAAAAATTATTTTTCCTTGAAACCTCAGATTTAAGTCGTTTAAATGGCTAAAAATGTCGATCATGAATGAAAATGTTATCTTGAAGTCAGCAGTAAAAATTTCAGGAAAAATATTATCCTTTTTGCTTTGCATTAGAAAAGCAGGCTTTGTTCGTGAGCAACATTTGCCCATTTGAAGAGCAACATGTTGCTTGCGAGCGACAGGTTAAGAACCCCTGGGTTAGAGCATTATGAAATGTTCAAGCAAGGATAGTGTTTCATTTCTTCCAAAGGCTGACCAGTCAGAGGAGGTAACGCGTTTTTACACCTTCAACCCAATACCATTTTGTCAGAGTACATACTGTATGCGATGGTTATCAGTTGCTTCCATGATGAGTACCATTACAGATTCCCCAAGGTGACTGTCTCACGGTTGTATGTTGGCAGGTGTGGAAAACCACATCCAAAAGAGGGAATTCTGGCAGAAAGGAATGTTACAGGTCAAGGCTCGATGTTGCTTAGCGAGTACTGTGTGAACAAATAAGTTATTCTCTGAGTGTAACATTTGACTAGTGCCTAAAGTCAACGATGGGAGAAAGTCATTTCCACCCGAATCATGCCACAGAACTCCGGGCTTTACCATTTGGCAGTTGTGCCCCTCTTAGAAAACCACTAGTCTCCGCTAAAAACGGGAAGACGCGTTTCGTTTGGTGTCTTCAGCACCGGGATTGAATGGTGAACCAGTAGAAAAAGGCTTTGACCGATGTATCGCGACTCACGCTATTTGTACCAGTGGCATGGTGAAAGTGTGGTGCCAAATTCATGAATGCATGGAAAGAACCTGTATTTGTCACGTCTACGGTTGAAGCTACTGGCGGCGGAATAATTGTGTGGGAACGTTCAGCTGATATTGATTGGGTACTTGGATAACGCTGGAAGAACAGTAACAACCAGGAATGGCTGAGCATCGTAGCAAACCACTTGCACCAGGAATTCTCAATTTCTACTCCACTGGCGATGGCTACTTTTAGGATGACAATGCTACTCGTGCTGGATATGGGTTAAACTGGTTCAAGGCAGATGAAGCGGACTTTTAGTACTTTTCCTAGTTATCACGGTCGCCAGATCTGAATGCCATTGAGAACCTGTGATATACTTTGGAACGTGCTGTGCTGAAATGTAACATACTACCATCAACACTGAAGGAGATTGAGGCTGCACTGCTGGAAGGATGACGTAAAATAGACTTGTAGAATCTCGAGCATCTCGTGGAAGCTTTGCTCAGGCACCTTCGAGCTATCATTAAAGCACGTAGTAGTTCAACACGAGGCTGAGGTGCGCGCACACACACACACACACACACACACATATATATATGGGATAAATTTCACAATTAAACACGTGAAATGAATGAATGATGCAAACCCAAAAGGAAAAAGAAAAAATAATTTCAAGGCCTTTCGTGTATTCAGCAGTACACCTCGAGGTGGCGAGGTGTACTGCTGAATACACGAAAGGCCTTGGAATTATTTTTTTTTCCCTCGTGGATTTGCATCATTATATATATATATATATATATATATATATGTACCATATGGAAAACGTGACATTTCGTGTTTCGATATAGGGCGAAGACGCGAGTGCCTCCAAAGCGATTCATTGGTGTGAGAGGCACTGATGGTGTGGTGTGATTGACAGGTGGAAGGGGAGACAATCGGAGCGAGGGGAAACAGTGAGGGGAAAGAAACGATTAGAGGGGAAGACGTTATACTAGTGTCCGCTGCCATCAGAAGAGGCGTATATACACGTACAGACGGAACAGTTAAGATTTTCTTTTTATATGCAATTATTTTCCTTCATTTCAATTTGTAATTTTTTTTTTGTATTTTCGTGTTACGTTCGTCGATCTCCGGAGATGTCGAGCTCCGTTTTATTGTTTGGGAGAAGACATCAAAACGTATCTCGAAAATTGAAATGACATTCTTCAATTAAATGACCAATTTATGACATGTATGTACAATATAATGCAATTGCCCTTACCCATCCAAAAATATACAGTAGTTTCGAACGTTTCTGGATGTCGGTAGTTGGTTGACGCGCAACGCAATTAACCTAGAAGAAGAAGAAGGAAAAAATATATATATATATATATATACCACAGAATGCGTCCGAAACACTGAAAACGTTGTAATTTTAGTGGGCAAGGGCAATTGCATTATATTGTACATCTGAAAATATATAAAGAATATCTTTCTCCACTTATGTTGATAAAATAATTAACTGTCAATAATATATTTGAAAATATATAATATATATATAATTATATGTATATATATATATATATATATATATAAAATATATATGTACGGTATATGTATATAATTTTCTGTCAGCCTGTTCATCCTTCCACACAAAAAAACAAAAATTGGTTGGTAGATAAACGGGTACCCTGGGTAGCCTAGTGGTTAAGACGCTAAGTTGCTGGTGGGGCGTGGTTCAGATTCCACGTTAAACTGTAGGTCTAAAGTGGAGTGACAAACTTGACTTTGTCAGAATGAACAATTCGGGCGGGAGCAAAAACCAAGGTTAATGAAGGTTAACCAAGTCCTGACCAGTAAATGGAAAAACAACAACAAAAAAACCCCTAAAAACTCTTAACACCAACAACCTTTCGTCTTCTTTCCATTCAAAAAAAAATTTTTAAAATGCCCCATCAACAACTTTTCCCCTAACAAGGAAAAAAAAAACCCTAAAACATAACTTTCCACATTATATGATAAAAAAAAAAAAAAAAAGCTTTTAAAACCAAATGCAAAAATATTTTCCACACGCTTATTTTTGCATCAGGCATATTTCATAATTTAAAAATTGTCCAAACGTTTCGATAGGCGATGAAAAACTCTACGAGGGGAAAGTTATGAGGGGAAAATAGTAAGTTATTAAAGTCTTATTCGGTTTTGAGTGGATCAGCTGCGAACTATTTGAGTCAAAATGAGTGGAAACACCAAGCCGATTTGCCACTCCTGAGAATGAGAATATTTCATGCGTTATCAATGTGTGTGTGTGTGTGTGTGTGTGTGTGTGTGTGTGTGAGAGAGAGAGAGAGAGAGAGAGAGAGAGCTCAACTGAAACTGCAAGCGTACATACATACAAACATACATATATCAGCTTATAACACTAACAAAACAATTGCGTAACTCAAGGCGTCCATACACTGCAATATTACACAAAAACACCGCATATACATGATTACACCACACAATGTACTACAGCGTACATTACATATCTAATCCAGAAGCAAATTCTATAATTGAAATCCAGCCTCAGTCAAGATCTGTTTCCGGTTAAATCCAGTCTTGAGAAATTTACGAAAAATTAATATGGCGTTGGACTTTCTAATTAATTTCGGATTACATGCAGACAAATTATAAAGGAATTATAAAGGACTTATACAGGAATTGAACTTGAAATGATTAACTGTGCTCGTAGTGCGTATCCGAAGCGAATTCAGTTATGCATTCGAATATAACGGTATAATCCATATATATACAGTATATATATATATATATATATATATATATATATATATATAAAACAGGATAAATTTCCAGCAAACGAGTTATATATAGGCTATATTAGGCATATTTGACTACTCGGGGATATATGTATATTTAATGTGTATTTAAGTTGCCAAAATGTGCTATATTGTAACGTGGTTTGCGTTTTTCTGCGTTATATTTTATGAATGATATTTGACGTAGCTCTTAAAATAAATGATAAATTAACATACTAAAGTAAATGTATAGTCGGAGGAGGTAATGGGGGGGGGGGGGTAACCAAATTTGATTCATTCGGTTTCTGTCTAATGCAAAGCAAAATTTTGTTCAGTTGTCTTAACTCTGGAGCAATCTTCTTCAATCCATCTTTCCCCCTGTCTATGACCTCCAATTTTTCAAAAGCAGAGTATCCAGACATCTCGGAAACCCTGGACCTTGATTTTGGCTCTCTTCTTCTTCTTGATGGGGGGAAGGGATGCTTTTGTGGCATTGCCCTTGGCCCCTCCTTCGTACGTAAAAAACAAATTCGCGGAGAATCCGAATCAGTGTTTAAAATTCGCGGAGAATCCGAATCAGTGCTTAAACTACGAAATGTAATGATGGAGGTTACTGAACCTCCTTCGCAACATCTTAAAAGGCCATTTGAGGGAGGGGACCTACTACAGCTTCACGTGGGATCCGAACTCCTTAAGGGTCGCTCCATAATCTGGGCGCGGAGGACGGTCTCCCATCCAACTACTACCCAGACCCAATGTCGCTTAACTTTGATGATTAACGAAGCGGTGTTACGGTATTGGTTATGACGTAGTCCTTGAATTTTATGACCTAAATATTTTTTAACTTGGCAGAATTCTTTCTTGAGAAAAAAGATGTGCGGGAGCAATCCAAGAATAAGCACCCAAAAGTCCCCAATCCAAGAAAAAGCACCCCAGTTAGTCCCCAATCCAAGAAACAGCACCCCAGTGCTTATTCTTGGATTGCTCCAGATGTGAAACTCTTCTTTATTGATAACCTACAAAATATCCCAACAATTTTTACTTTGAACCTAAGAGAAATTTAGGAGGTAGTAATATTTGTTTTACAATTTGGCCACACGAGCGCGCGCGCGCGCGCACACACACACACACACGCGCACGCACACACAAAAACGCTTATACACGTAAACTTACGCCAAAAGTGGATTAGAGAGACTGTAAGCGAAATCTCACTTAACCTAATCAATCAGTCACACACACACACACACACATGTTTGGTATAATTTGATATATCTAACCTTAGCATAATCTCACTTAACCTAATCAATCAGTCTCTCACACACATACACACTTTACTAAACCGTGACATTTTTACATTTTCAATTGTGTATGGCGACATTTAGCTTTATCTAAACTAACCTAATTCATCTGATTTAGTCTAACTTGATTATATCCTATTTTTGTTATTTAATGTTTTTTCAATAAAAAATGTTAATGTATGGCGACACCGCTAATGTCGCTACACGCACGTTAGTGTCGCAATCAGCTGAGTGTATTCTAATGGTTGTCGGGGTGGTGTAAGGTAACCGAACACACAAACAAAATTACTTAATTCAGCACCATCCGCACATTACGCCTAATGCTCACACACTCGTGTACTTGCAGCGTTTTCATTGTCTACTTCGACAAAGGAGGGTCTTATAAGCCCCCAGTAAGCCTATTCCCTGGCTTCGATCTCCTATTAGGAGTGTAACCCCTTTTTATGTCATTAATTTCTTTCCTGTCACTGACAGTAAGACTAAAATCTACCACGTCAGTTTGTAGAGTAGCTTGGCTTCAATATGAAAATATACAAAACATCTCATTTCGTGGAAAAAAAATGTTTAACCTCTTTTGGACTACTGAGTCGAATTTGTGCCGTTTCCCATACATGCACTCATAACTTACCCTACAAAAACTTCAGGCGTTAATAGGTTAATATACATTTTCCAAGAGGATATTTGGTGAATGTGCGTGTCAGGATTAAAAAGCGCCAAGTCGTCATAGAAATATACAAAGACGTGGCGCTTTTTGACTCTGACACGCAGAAATATTCACTCACCTCTTTCGGATTAAACTTCATTTTTCCGGTCTCCGCGTTCGTTTTTCGAGCGAATATCCTTAGATTGGACACAGTGACTAAAATTTTTACTTAACTTGGTCCAAACGAATAAAAATGCAGCTCGAGTCGCCGCCGCAGAGTCGGTTTAAAAATTCTAAACAAACTTCAAGCCAAGTTTCTGTGAAGACCAAATTGCAAAAGTTACATTCTAACTCAAAATCATAATAATAAAAAAAAATAGTATTTTCGGATTTTTGATAGGTCGCTTGCAAACGTAGCAAACAGGTCTTTTCATCAAATCCTTTTTTATGTTACTTTTGATATGAAGTTTGAAGTTTAGTAAATGTGATTCCAGTGATTCCAGTCTCTCTCTCTCTCTTGTGTAATTTGTAAAAAATTTCAGCTCAACTTTTTCTCTGTAAATACATCAGAGATAAACACCCCTCTCTGCTCCACTAACTTCTCTTTACCTCACTTTCTCAAATATCTTCCCCTTTTCCGACCTCATATATATATATATATATATCAAGCTCCAAGTCTGGCACTGGTTTCAAAGGAATGGCTCTTTTTCCATTTTCCAAAGATGGTCACTGAAATCCAAAGGTCTGGCGTTAAGGTCTTGGGTTTATATCTTCCGGAAACACTGCTGCTCTGGGAATTGATGAAGGATTCAGATTTAATCGAAACGTCTTTGTGGAACGTCCAGGATCAGTGCCAGTTGTAGTGCCAATTGTATGAAGAAAGCGGTTAAACCTTCTTATCTCGCTGAGTTCATAGGCATTCGAATGAACTTTATATATATATATATATAAACGTAAAGAACGACGCTTGTATAGGAGAATATTCCGCGCAAGATGAGAGAGAGAACGAAACAAATGAAAAAATGAGGTAACCACCCGGGAATCGAACCCGGGATCTTCCGATTGCCGGTCAGATATGATAACCATTACACCATGGGCCTCACTCATTCAAATGCCGTAATTCTTCTACATACGCGCAGAAACCGGGTGGTTACCTCATTTTTTCATTTATTTCGTTCTCTCTCTCTCACCTTGCGCGGAATATTCTCCTATACAAGCGTCGTTCTTTACGTTAATTATACTGCGTGTTTGCAGTTAAATGTGTATATATATATATATATATATATATATATATATAACATATATATAATATATTTTGTGTATATAAAGGAGATTGTTGATATGACCCGGTTAGGAAAGTACTCCGGGGGCGGGGGGGGACGTTAGGCAGGAGACAGGAAGTGCTGGAACTCCCGTTTCTCCTGTCACTGTCCTCCTTAGCTGATCTTTATCCGAGTCTTATCTATCCTGTGAACAGTCCAGCACACTCTCTAACGCACACTTCTCTCTCTCTATTCTTCACTACACATACATGCTTTTTACACACTACACAATCTTTACAAAATCCATTAAAAAATGGCATCGTGAGCCTCGGAGACCTTGATTTTTGGCTCTCTCTCTCTTATAAAGGGGGCATTTTTGCGGGCCCCCGCCCTTGGCTCCTCCTTTCTACGTAAAAACATAATAATTTTGTAAAAACTATGAATGTATTATTTTTTAATTAAATTTTTTTAAGAAGACTTCTCATTTTTTGAAGTTTTCATTTTCTTTAAGACTATTTTTTGAACTTTTTAATTTTTTGAAGACTTTTTCATTTTTTGAAGACTCCTTTTTTGAAGTTTTCATTTTTTGAAGACTATTTTTTGAAGACTAATTTTTTGAAGACTTCATTTTTTGAAGACTTTTTCATTTTTTGAAGACTACATTTTTTGAAGACTACCTTTTTTGAAGACTCCTTTTTTGAAGACTCCTTTTTTGAAGACTCCTTTTTTGAAGACTCCTTTTTTGAAGACTCCTTTTTTGAAGACTAATTTTTTGAAGACTATTTTTTGAAGACTTTTTCATTTTTTGAAGACTTTTTCATTTTTAAAAATGTAAAAATTAAGAAGAAATTAAAATAAATAAGTAAATATAAGTTAATTTTCAAATTGAGTCTTGAAGTAAACAAATAAATAAATGGAGCAAGTGTGGTTTACGTTCCCCTGTGGTGCCTAGTGTAATTTACGTTCCCCCTACATTATCCTAGTGTAGTTTACGTTCCCTTACATTATCCTAGTGTAGTTTACGTTCCCCAACTTTGACCTAGTGTAGTTTGTGTCAGGGGGACGTAAGCTACACTTGCTCCAAAATTATAAATGAATTATTTGGTGATGTAAAATGTTAATTTTTATTTTTTATCCAAATAAATTTCAAGTTACATCATGAGAATTACATCATGTAGGTTACATCATGTAAATTATCTAAGTTAATTCAACTTTGGTATGTTAATTTACTCATGATTTGGAATTTAGTCAATTAAAAATAATAAGTTCTGTTATTTATATACAGGGTTGTGCATAATATTATGCTTGAGCGGGGATACAAACTAAAGTAAACAAAGATACATAGATACAGCCAAAAAAAAATGGGATCACCTGAAGATCAGGGCCCCCAGCCTTCTTTAGTTAGCCTTATAAGGCTTACTAACGAAAATATCACGACTTAACCTAATCAATCGTCAAGGGCGTACAGTTGACCTAACGACTGGTTAGGTTAAGTCGTGATATTTTCGTTAGTTAGCCTTATAAGGCTAACTAGCGAATGCTGGAGGCCCTGATCTTAAGGTAATCCCGTTTTTGTATATATTTTGAATAAAGTTTTCAAATGGTATACCATTTTTTGGATCACCTGAAGATCAGGGCCCCCAGCCTTCGTTAGTTAGTCTTATAACGCTAACTAACGAAAATATCACGACTTAACCTAACCAATCATTAGGTCAACTATACGCCCTTGACGATTGGTTAGGTTAAGTCGTGATATTTTCGTTAGTTAGCCTTATAAGGCTAACAAAAGAAGGCTGGGGGCCCTGATCCTCAGGTGATCCCAAAAACGTACCAATATCTCATGTGCTTGCCAGTACCCTCACGCACAAGTTTACAACTTTCAGACGTTCAGGGTAAGTTTTCAGAAATTTAGCGAACGTTCAAACAAATCTCTGTCATGTCCAAGTTTTTGGAGGATACTTGGTGTTGAAAAACGACCTCTTGAGAAGATCGGTTGGGACCAAGTTCCTGCAGCATCAAAGCTTCCACTATGTCTTTGAAAACTGCTCCGATCGCTACGTTCAGATCAAGGGGATTTCCTGTCCAGTGAGTCTGAAGAAAATATTATCAATCCCAGAGTCTCTCAGGAGTTGTTGGCAGGGCCGGCTCATGGTACCGGCAACTCGGGCAGTTGCCCGGGGCGCCACGTGCTAAGGGGCGCCACGTCATGCGTTTGGGATCTTCCATATACAAAGCGAAAAATCTAAAAATAAATAAATAAAATAAAATGAAATAAAAGTCAAATGTGAAAATTTCCTGATGTGGAGTAAAATTTTCAGGGATTATAACATTATATTAGCCAATAGCATTAGAGACTACCAGTAAAGCTAAGGTCAGTTTGGCCCGACATGGGATGACATGTCACATGGGTTGATGTGGCCGCGTAGGTGAGCGTTGAGCACAAATTACATACGCCTGGCAGCGCTGCCATCCTATGATATATCATCAGTGTTGCCACTTTGTGGAATTTTTACATTTTTTTGTGGATTTACCTCAGACAAAAGTGGCAACACTGTCTCTTATATTTTCATACATGGTTCCATTTTGAGAATGTTTAGTTGTACTTTGAGTGAATATCGTTAATTGTAATAAACTCTTTATTCCTACATTTGTAGTTTTTCCTCATTGTGAACAAATTTTAAAATTATACTTGTAAGGGCGCCGAAGTTCAGCTTGCCCGGGGCGCCAGCAACCCTAGGGCCGTCCCTGGTTGTTGGGTGGCATTTACACGGTGGCTTGTGGCACTGTCATGAAGATAAACCATTTCCGAGGTGTCTATTACATTTTGTGGAGCCAAAAAAAATGGAATGACACTTACTCTAAGAGTATTCTGCTGATTATATGCACCACCGCACGAAGCACCTTCTTTGGCCACCCACATCGTTTTGACAACAGTGAACCAAATGAATATCCCAATGCAACGAGGTTTTTTGTAAAGATGATGTTGATTCTCATGGTCTTCAGCAGGGCCTATCAGAGGGAGGGGGCTAGGAGGGCCATTTGGCTTGGGCCTCAAGCTTAAGGGAGGCCTCAAATTTAGAAGCTTTCAGGTTTGAATATAATGTTTTGCAGTGAAAGTAATAATTGGGTTTAGCTATGGGCCTCAAAAGCTGGAAGTGGCCCGGGCCTCGCTAGACCTCTGAGAGGCCTGGTCTTCAGTATCTTCTAGGAAAACTGACCACACTCTGTCATTTTGATAATTTGACCGACTACCAGTCTAAATTAATAATTCATCACTTGATGCCAAGGGCATGAAATCATCTTCATTCAACAGACGCTGATAATTTTATCTTTGTTGGGGATATCAATGGCTTTGGGATCTTTGCCTCGTACGAAATCGTTGAATCGTTGACCGGTCAACAGCCTTCTTTCGCCTCTCTAAAGTGATGTTAGTAACTCGAGTGCAGCTTAAGTCGCCTTTTGCCACTACTTTCAGTTACAATGTCTTTGCTCTTTGACAGTTTTTCGAGCCAGCTTTCCCCAAATTTTGTAAAGCACGAATCGTATCCCTTCTTCCAATTGTCAGTCGCCCATCTTCACTATGATCAAGTTTTTGGGCGATTCACTTCCAAATGATGAAAGTTGCACCTACAGTACTTCCATTGTTTTTCAACAGGCATTTCCTCAAATTCGGTCTACCACACGTTGTTCTTCACCATCTCCAACGACACCAGCCATCGTTACTTTCAGTTAGTGATTTCAAATCACAATGAAATTATCAATTAAAACATGTATAAACACATCTACTTTGGTAGCAGTAAAGTATGTGCACAATTGGCAAATGATTATGCATAACTCCGTACATTAACTGTTATCACTATACATATACAGACAACTCGCGAATCATTGCACTAATGGAACGGTGGAGGTGTACGACGAACTTGCAGTGTGGCCAGGTGCCTAACTTAAATTGTCTATAGATATTAGCCTAAAATTTCTGGAAATATCAAATTTCTGAAGTATATATATATATATATATATATATATATAGTAAATGTTTACTTTGTGTGTATATATATATATAATATATATAATAATAATAAAAACTTAAACACTAACTACATAGTACATACCATTTAAATCTGTTCTTCATCTTCCTCTTGAAACCATGCTAGGCTGCTTGTAGATGCCATCATTCATCTTGTCCACCATAATACCTTTTGTAATATTTAAGTTATAACATTCAATTTTCGATATTAAACTTTCAGAGTAAAGTAGTCCTTTTAGCGTGTTGGTAGGAAGTCGATTTCTGGTTTTCATTTTCATTTGATTAACTGACGAAAGTACTCGTCCAACCGTAGCACTCGAATGCGGGGGCGACAAAGCAATGCAAGCATTAAAGATGAAAGATTTGGGAAGAGGGGAGTCCCGTCTCCTGTTTTGGCATCTCTTACTTTGACCCAAAACTGCGCTGGGGCTATATTTTCGTCGAGATTCAAATCATTCAGTGTATTTCTTAAGGACCGCCACTCGCTGTCAGTGTCTTGCCAGTGCCTTTTTTCAACTAAAGAAAGGAATGCTGACACGAGTGGAGCTAAGGAAGGGATGCGCTTGGCTTGAACGACTTTTGGGTCCATTGCTTCGAGGTGCTTAAATGTTTCATTAGAAAACGAAAATCGCTTGGTTATTTGCTCGGCCAGGGCCGGATTTACTTGCTTGTGGGCCCTAGGCCAAACCTTATCAGTGCCCCCCCCAAAAAAAATATTATATATATATATATATATATATATCGTAATATTGTAATGTAAAAAAAAAAAGAATTACAACATAATGTAACACATCAATAATTTTATTCAAATTAGTTTTATATCATGTACAACTTATTCTTACACAAAGGAATAATGGAAAAAAATACAGTCAAATTGAAGCATAATAAATTTTGCAATAAAAATTACGACATAATGTAATACATTACACATTAATAATTTTTAATAAAATTAGTTCCATATCAAGTACATCAAAGTAAATCAAGTTCCATATCATGTACATCTTACACATAGGAATAATGGAAAAATACAATGAAACTGAAGCATAATAAATTTTGCAAGCACAACTATGTGAAGTTCAAAATGACTTTTTCCTGCTTTTTTCTATGGCAAATTTGTCAATGATACGGTTTGTGTCAAGGGATTGTAGGAGGTCCCCAGTGGGCCCCCAGTTACTGGTGGGCCCTAGGCCAATGGCCTATGTTGCCTATTGGAAAATCCGGCCCTGTGCTCGGCTGCTTCAATATAGAAGTCTAAGCACCGCAGGCGGAAGTGTTGAATTGCTTGAGTTGGGATTTCGCGCTGATGAGACAATGTCATTTCAATATTAATTCCAACGTATATTTCTGACAATTTCTTGAAATGACATGGGTCTCTCTTGCGAATATCTGTTAAGGCAGTTCTCGCAATATAGGGGCCTAATCGTCTTTCAAATAACATTCAAGAATTGTGGTGTAGGACCGAGACACAGATCTGTACATTGTGTGAATCTGTGTGCTCTCAGGACTGCATTTGTTTATATAGTGCATTGAAAATTGGCAAGATAAAGTCGAGAAACTCAAAATAAAGTTTTGTTACAGGATCATTAAGCGTTTTGCAGTATATTCTCATAAGCAAGGATCCTTTCACTTACAACAGCGTTTGTAAAATACAGCTTCAAAGCGTTATAGTGTTCAAGAAGCCTCGATACAACGTGTTTGTGATGGATGCAGCATTTTATGAAGCTTTACATTGGCAAAACTTTGAAAAAATTGTAATTCTCCCGCTCGTTTTGGACTGCTAGGGAAATAGTTAAAAACATCGCGAACCAAGTGTTCGATTGCTCGAGGTAGTTTTAGACACGAGTAAGATGCGCACAGTGCGAAGGAGTGGCATATACACTTCATAATAAACAGCTCAGAAACCTCTCGTTTTAACAGTGACGAAAGCGAATGATGCTCTCCAAGCATAGAGTTGGCACCGTCAGCACCAAATCCAATCATATTATCTTTGTAAGAAATTTTATTTTTAGTGAAAAAATTTACAATGTTGTTGTTTAGCGCAACAGCAGTTGCATCTTGCGAGGGAATGAGACCAAGAAAGCAATCTTTAACTTCATCTTCAACGACCGTATGGGCAACCATACATAGATGTTTAATGCAACCTTTATCTGTCGACTTCTCGACAATTAATGAAAACTTATTACCGTGTAAGGTTTTTACTAGCAATGAAAAGCTCTCCCGACCATTTGCATTTCAAATTCTTTGCAACTTCAGAATCAGGAAAAATACATATTCATGGTTCTATTAAAGTCGACCGAATGTACTTGAAGTATTCAAAAGTACCAAATTAAGACTACAGTACTTCTACTTATCAAAAAATGGCAACCTTGGAGTATATATGGAAAATTCCTGTAGATTTTGAGACATTTTCTGATTTGCTTTCATCCAAAATTCCTGTAGATATCCAGAAATTTCTGTAGACTTGGCAACACTGCCGGACGAAGCGAAAAATGCAATGGTGCGGAGGTCCAGTATAATATAAAATACAGTACAGTGTACTTACCTTAAAACTCAACATGTACATTAATTAAGGTGTACATAATTGTAGTCGAGGTTGTATGTAATGCAAGCTTAGTAAAACAGTTTGACTCATCTTACAACTGAAAGGATATTTATTGCTTTATAAAGTTGTCAGGCATCGCACTGGACGCCAAGCCGTTATCGTACTCCAGACGTGCGATGAATATCGAAAATCTCAAAAAGGCGGGAAAATTTGGGTGCGATGATGCGATGATTCGGAGGTGATATACGATGATTTGGAGGTGATGTACGATGATTCGGAGGTTACATATAGAGGGGGTTAATCCAAAGAAGGGTATGTACGATCATTCAGAGTGCGACCATTCGCGAGTTGTCTGTATATATGATAGAAAACCTCAATAACCGAGGTTGATTTTAATACGAAGACTGAAGTAAAGCGTGTAGCCCCAAGGAGGATTCATTCTGAAGGCAACAAACACCCTGAGCCCGACATCTTGTCACTAAGCATATCCAGGAAGTAAAAAAAAAAAACTTTTCAGTTTTAACTTTTGAGCGGAACTCATTTTATCCTGAGCTATTGAAGAAAATGCACTAGTTAGCCCTTCAGTGAATTTTGTATAATGGCTTAGTAGTAAGATGTCGGACTCAGGGGCGTTGCCTTATGACGCGAGAACGAACCCTCCTAGGGACTGCACGCTTTACTTCAATCTTCGTATATACACACACACACACATATATATATATATATATATATATATATATATACTGATTTAATAAACGTACAGAATTACGTCGGGGTATCAGCAAATTAAGCGTAGTAAAGAATTTGAATCAACTGAAGATCAGGGCCCCCAGCCTTCTTTAGTTAGCCTTATAAGGCTAACTAACGAAAATATCACGACTTAACCTAACCAATCGTTAGGTCAACTGTACACCCTTGACGATTCATTAGGTTAAGTCGTGATATTTTCGTTAGTTAGCCTTATAAGGCTAACTAACGAAGGCTGGGGGCCCTGATCTTCAGGTGATCCAAGAATTTAATTTAATTAAAAAAGTAACAAATGTGCGAAACTAAATAACTAAATATTAACGACTAGTCGTATACTAGTCGTAAACTTGTGTTAGACTTAATAAGTTCGCCATAAGCGACATTAAATAAACTTTTAGTAGCGGAGAAATTCTAATCGAGTTTTGAATGGCAGAAAATCCTTCCGCGTAACTCAACCGCAGAGCCGAAATGAAACTCCGTTAAGTAGTTCCAAAGACCTAATAGAGAGAGTAAACAAAGCATTGACAATGGGAGGAAAAGAGCCGAAATTGCACACTGACTCATCTCAGAGGGATTGTCGAGGGTTGAATGAGGGGAAAAATAAGGAAAAGGCGGGAATATTCCCTGAAGATTTAGGTTGAGGGGAAAAGTTGCCTTGTAATGCTCATCTTCCAATATGGAAACGGTGTGCCTGGAGACATTGATAAAAGAGAGGCTTTATAATACGGAAGAGAGAGAGAGAGAGAGAGAGAGAGAGAGAGAGAGAGAGTAACAAAAGAAGATCAAATAAACTGGGAGAGACAAAAAGAGAAACACAATGAGGAAACTTTTTACACCAAAAAAAAATTTTAATGAAGTTCACAAAAAAAATTTTCAAATTGAAAATGAAAAAAAGGCCAAAATTGAAAATGAAAAAAAGGCCAAAATTGAAAATGAAAAAAGGCCAAAATTGAAACGTCCAAAAAAAAAAAAAAAAAGTACAATTTTTATACGTAAATAAATAATGGTAAATATGAATATAATAAATGTAGGCTCAGAAGATGATAAATGATAATAAGATGATAATTGAATTGAATTTGAATAACCTTTATTAATAATAAAATAAATATAGGGTGTCTCAAAAGTCCCTGTGCACACACATATTATATATATATATATATATATATATATATATATATAGTATATATATTAGGGTGATTAAAAAAAATCAGTTTTTTTTTTAATTGTTCAACCTGTATTTTGTTCCCTATGACAAAAAAGTAGTGTATGCCAAATTTGGTGAATTTTAAATAAAATTTACTATGTGCTACCAGGCGTCAAAGTTCCCCCTTTTTCAATTTGTTTGTTTTTACAACTTATGATTCTGTTTAATTGTTTATATTTCAGAATTTTTAATTAATGGTTTATATACTAGCTTGCTTTTAATTGTTGCTTGGAACTCGTAATTTTGATACCAATTAATCGATTATGGAAGCTAGGCCTAACTCACCATCACCCAGTTGCTCATTTGGGAGAAGTTCTACAAGAAAAGAAACTGAAGTATGGCTAATTGGGCAGCCCTCTGCAGTACTAAAACATCCTTATTACCATCAGAGAAGGAAATGTGACCCTCTTCATGCACTACAGAAATATTAAAAAGCAAGACATTAGAGAATCATGCTGCTCTACTGCGGATGATGTGCTAGCAGTTTGGAAAAAAGCAGGAATACCAGCAAAACAAAGAATACATGTAGTAGATAAAATTCAAGGAATACTGAAGGAATGACAGCTGCTTAAGAAAAACAAAGCAAACAAATTGAAAAGATCACAAAATTTAAATAATAAAGAAGAAAAATGGAAAGATAAACTGGAAAACTTATTTGACATTGCTCATGAGAATGCTATGCAGTTTATAAAAATAGAAGATGATAAGAAATTCTTGAAAATGCAACGTGAGAAAGGACGTCATGGAAAAATGGGTACCATTGATAAGGCTGTTGCTAAAAAAGAGCAAAGAGCAGCAGAAAAGCAACAACGTTATGAAAAGAGGAAAGCAGAAGAAGAGATCAAAAGAAAGAAGAGTGAAGAGGCTGTCATACTCACCAGTACATCATCAGAATCAGAATCAGAGGAGAGTAAAAGTGATGAATCTGGTTTCTGTGCTACACAACCTTCAACATGGAAAAGTAAGGTTGGCAAACGTAGAAAATTGTTTGATGATAAATTATTAGGAAGTCTTGATGTTGCAAAATTGAGTGACAGAAATGCGTCTCTTTTTAATGCAAACAATCAGACATCGATCGCTTGAATGGGACATCTGCGAACAAATAAAATGCATGTGTTTCAATACAACGGCAGCCAATACTGGCCCTAGAAATGGTGCAGCTATTCTTCTAGAACAAAAATTCGACAACGATTTATATATTCGACACCATATATTTGAAATTATGCTGGAAGCTGTTGTTTCAAAGTCTTTATCACCATCTTCTGGCCCAGATATAGTCCTTTTTAAGAAGTTCAGAGAAAAATGGTCAAGCATTAATAAGGAGGACTACGAGACAGCATTATCAGATCCAGATATCTATGAAAATATTCATGACATCAAAGATGACATAATTATATTTGCAACAAATCAACTAGATACATTCCAACCAAGAGACGATTACCTAGAACTATTGCAGTTAACAATTATTTTTTTGGGAGGTGAACCAAAAGGTGGAATCAAATTTAAACATCCAGCGGGACTTCATCGGGCTAGGTGGATGGCCAAAATTACATATTCATTAAAAATTTTTATTTTCAAATCTCTAAAAGACATCTGTCTATTTGCTACTCGGTTATATGTAAAGGCATGGTTTACAGCTCCTGTGCCATCTTGCGCTCCTCGTCTTGCTCTGGAATTATTACAGAATCTTGTAGTCTACAAACAAATAAATGACACAATTGCATTTGTTGCTATTAAAAAACTGTCAGGTTACCTCTGGTACCTATCAGAAGAACTGGTAGCCTTGGCCTTTTATGATGATGGAAGTGCCTACTGAAACGAAAAACAAAATTGTAAAGGCCTTGCAAAATACAACAGAAACTCTTCCTGCAAAACGGGCTTTTCTAGATCCTGCACTTATTCCAACGAATAAATTAGAAGATTTTGCCACATCAAATACTCAAAGATTCTTTACAATAACAGAATTTAGTTCAAAATTTTTACTCAAAGATGCTAAAGAATGGCATAATGATGAAGAGTATAACTCCGCTAAGAAATCTATCAAACAGTGGAAAGTCGTGAATGATATAGCGGAAAGAGGAGTAAAATTAATGGATGATATAATAAAATACTAACACATGACGAAGATCAAAAACAATTCTTGCTACAAGTAGTGAAAAACTACAGGGCTGTTTACCCTGATAGAAAGAAAGAAACATTGATGAAGTAAGGACAGCTAATGTCTCAAATATCATGCTAGTTTAATTATGCATGCTTGTGGTTATGGTAGGACCTACGGGGGAGCTTTCCACATTAAAAAAAAGCAATGCGCCTTGTACTGTACCCCCTGGGTGGTGTGGAAAAATTTGACAATTTGAGTCGTTCTGTCAATTTTTACTTGCTGGTAGCAACCCCTAAAAATTAAAAATTTGCTAAAATATTTTAGGATAGTTGGTTTTATGCTGAAATGAACCATTTAAAGGGTTGAACACATTAAAATATAAAAAAAAAATTTTTACCCCCATATTTGAAGCACCTTAATATATATATATATAATATATATATATATATATTCTCTGAATAATACTCGTACTTATCGTATTATTCAGAGCTAATATATATGTAGGTGCACACGGACTTTTGAGACACCCTGTACAATCGTTTTACAAATTACAATGACACGAATAATTGTGAAGCTCGCGACTATTTATTTTATTTAATTTGGCCCCTTAAGCTTTAGGCTTTACTGGGCTCTTATTAAAAAATAAACAGCTGGTTGTTATTAAAAGAGATAAGGAGATGATAAAGAGATAATGGAAGATAAACAAAAATGCAAACGAGAACGAAAACTAGGTAAGTATTAAAAAAGTTGAATTAAAAGCAAATATTCATCCTTGGCCCCTCCTTCCTGTATTAAACAACTCGCATATACAGTATATGGGATTGAACTCAGAATGGTCCCCTGAGATCTTTTGTTACATACAGACAGTATATATATATATATATATATATATATATATATACACGTGTGTGTGTGTGTGTGTGTGTGTGTATGGTGGGGCGTGGTTCGGATTCCACGTTAAACTGTAGGTCTAAGGTGGAGTGAAAAGTTTGACCTTCGTCAGAATAAACAATTCGGGCGGAAGCTAACCAAAGGTGTATATATATACACAGGGTGTCCCAGAAGCCCTGCTCCGAGGGCAAGACCTTTGGGACAGCCTGTATATAAGGAAAGTTTTTTTCGGTCCAATTTATTTTCAACATGGCCTCAGTCACGTCCAATACTTTTCACGGTGAAATTTTTCATGAACTGAAGAAATCCAACCATACATAACCATACATAACCCAAACATAACCATACATAACTATACATAACCCACGTGAATCACAGAATGTGCTAGAATTAATACCCTGTCGTTTTGTAGACACAAGTGAACACGGCGTTCTATGTGGTCGAAAGAGTGTTATAATACAGGGTGTTCAAAGAGAAACGCAACCCAAACAGAAAAAAAAGTGTTAGCTTACAATGATATAGGCATTCTCCGATGGTTTGCGTTTCTTTTTGAACACCCTGTACATCCACAAGAATATCCGAAATGTTGGGTCGGGTTGTGGTAAACTGATCTGATGAATTTATGAAGCAGTTTGTCGACACTGAATTTACATACGTCTTTATTTCAAACGCGATGATGCATAGTGCCACACGTCACAAAAGAGCGAAATGGCACTATATTCAATCTTTCTTCCACCATCAACTTATTTCGAAAGATGTGTAGCGCCAAAATTTACTAATTAATCATCAGCATGGTTCTTTCTTTTGGTAATACTCATGGTTCTTTCTTTTGGTAATACTTGAAGGTAAAATGTTTATTGCAATATTCCTTATACCACAAAAATGGTGAAACCCAAAATAAATGCCAAAAAACTTCACTTTTCTACGTGAAGGTCAAATTATGATAATAAAAACCCACTCTAATAGACAGAGTTTACTTCCACAACAGTTTCGATGCCCACTGACATCCTCTTCGGGCGGATACAGAAAAACGAAATCGTGATTCGTTTTTCTGTATCCCCCGAAGAGGATGTCAGTGGGCATCGAAACTGTTGTGGAAATAAACTCTGTCTATTAGAGTGGGTTTTTATTATCATATGATGAAACCCAACATTGAGAAAACAATATTCGGTTGTTCCCATGATTGGGTGTATCGCAGCAAGACATGGGTAGTAAATACTTTAGATGTATCTAAATAATAAATACATTACTTGAAAATAAAAGTAATTAAATACTAAATAAAATCCAGGTTTTCAGAAAGTATTTAAATACTAAATACATTACATTAATGTATTTAAATACATATTTAAGTATTTTCAAATACATTGCTGCCCAATGCCTATGTCTGATCGCAGCGCGCTTTCATGCAACGCCGCCGCATTCAGTTGAGCCCTACAAACAATGGAGATCAGTTTCAGCACACATTCTGTATAACTCGCCATGGTAACTTCACTGCGTAGATTACAGTGCCCCCCCCCCCCACGCCCCCTTTATCTTTCTAGGATCCCTTTAATTTTTTAAACTTTCAAATGTTATAATTAGCATTTCATTTATTTACCATTTCATAACAATAAATATGTCTCACCTTTATTATACAGGGTGAACGAAAAGTCCCTGTGCACCTTCCACTTCCAATACAGTGCAGGTACAGGTTCACTACACTTCTTGCAGGTGCACAGGGACTTTTCGCTCACCCTGTATTATTAGCGGTGAATACCCAACTAATTTATTAGTATTGTTTATTATTAAGTCTGCGCGTCTGTGAACCCATTGTAACAGTAGTTTATCCATCCCACTATCTATTTTCTTGGAGATAACCGCCACCTAACCCACGGCAAACCGCAGGGATCCGCCTAACCCACTTTAGGAATCGCGAGCGTAGAAGTAACGACACATTGAATGGGTTGGATTAATAAAAAACATACCATATATATATATATATATATATTTCCGCTCAGGACGGTACCAGATGAGCCGGGTGTACCTGGCTATGTACGGTGGAGCGCAAGAGAGCAACTCGCTCCTACACCAAGCCAGGACTAGAGGCGGGGCCACCAGCTTGACATTTGTGTGAAGAAATACCGACGCACGGAACCCTAACAAGGTTAACAACGTATATATATATATATATATATATTATATATATATAGTTATAATGTTTAATGTTTCAGACCAACAAAGACCCTAGGATCCACTCATGGCTGGTCTACCTAACTGTGTTCGTAATCGTGTATTGTGTATACACATACGAGGAAAAGTGTAGGTGTGGCTGTAAAGACTGTACAGTAATGTAGAAATGTGTGTGCACCCATTATGGGTCTCCCATTTAAAGGTGTTTGTGGGGCAAGTGAAGATCATGAGTTTTTCAATACCTCACAGTACTATGGGGGGCACCGCTCGGCAGAGGAATCTCTTTAAATGGGGTGTGTAAGGACAGAGAGTATCCCCTAACCCAAGACGCTGCCTCCCTATATCCCACAACACTTGTGTTGAGCTGTGGGATCTATCTCCACAAAGCCTTAATTTTACTACCTTAAACTATACCCTTTCTATCAACATGCGCGTCCAATCGATTCTTAAACATGTTTATAGACGTGCTACTAATTACTTCTACCGGCAAACTATTCCAGCTATTTACTATTCTATGCGTAAAAAAGTTTTTCGCAACTGCTGTCTCGAACCTTCTACTTGTCAACTTACACCCGTTATTTCTAGTCCTATTATATTGAGATATTTCGAAAAAGCTATCTCTATCTACGTTATCAAACCCATTCATAATTTTGAAAACCTGGATTAGATCACCCCTTAACCTCCTAGTCTCGAGTGTAGTCAATTTTAACTCTTTAAGCCTATCCTCGTACGACTTTGACCTAAGAGACGGAATCATCTTAGTTGCTCGTCTTTGAACTCTTTCGATTTTGTCTATATCTTTGCGCATATGCGGATTCCAAAATTGGACCGCGTACTCCAAATGGGGTCTAACTAGTGATTTATAAAGAGGAACTATAATATCGCGCGATTTGTACTCAAAATTTCGAGCTATAAAACCTAACACTTTGTTCGCCTTATTGACCGCCGCTGTACTTTGTTTCGCTACTTTTAAATCACCAGTGACTATAACTCCTAAATCTTTTTCCTGATCTCTACGCTTGTTAAATCTTTCCCTGACATACTATACGCAAAATTACCGTTACGCGAACCTATATGCATAATTTTGCACTTATCCACGTTAAATCTCATTTGCCATGTGACTGACCAATCAACGATTTTATTCAGATCTTCCTGAATTTTACCTCTATCTTCGTCATTAATCGCCCTACCACCCAGCTTCGTGTGGTAGGGCGGCTCATTTGGGATTGTTCTGAGTCAGGCGTCTAATCTTCTTTTGAAGATGTCCACCGCAACACCACTCGTGTTCTTTAGGTCTTTGGGCAACTAGTTAAACAGTCTTGGTCCTCTCACAACAAAACTATTTTCCTTCAGGTTTTAGGATGTTCCCAGTCTAGCCTTTATTTTGGGAACACGACACAGTCTTCCTTTTCTACTATCCATTGTTGCTTGGCGGGGGAGATTATAGGGTTCAGAGTAAGATTATGGGCTAGTTTCTCCATTATTTTCCAAGTGTAAATAATGGGGTATCTCTCGCTCTTCTCCTTCTTTCTAGTGAATACAAGTTTAATTTATATATATATATATATATATATATATATATATATATATTATATATATATATATTACATAAAGGTCTGTTGCCATGGAAACGTAATTTAATTGAAGCTGAATAAGCACTGAAGACTTTAGCATTTCCTTATTATTAAAGCAGACGTTACGGAAAAGACTAGCAACATCAACCAGATATAATAATAATAATAATAATAATAATAATAATTACTAATAAAAATAATAATAATAATAATAATAATAATTAATAATGATAATTAATAATGATAATCATTAATAATAATAATTAATAATAATAATGATAAAAGCTTAAGTTAACACCACCATTTGATGTTAGAATAGTTTAGAAAAGCTGTGAGGATCATGGAACCATAAATGTAAATTGTGGAAATTACAGGGTGATTCAAAAAATGTTAACACTTATATGTGGTTTTATTTTTTATTTCCAATTTATTTGTAAACATTTTTTGTGATGCAAACAGTGGTTCATATCTCTACTTGCTATTCACGGATATCTCTATGCATGTATGAAAGCGGTCAAACGTTGCTTCCAGAGGCCTAAGGCACATCTCTGCTGGTATTGATTGGATGGCATCTGTAATTCTTTCCCATATAAGTATTAACATTTTTGAATCACCCTGTATAACTAAAAACAAACGAGGGGTGTTTTTTTACTATAGAAAGGTCAGAGATGGAGAGTAGGTGGTGTTGTTGGTCCGAACTGCTTTTGAGTAAAGAGAGAGATCAGAGAGAGAATACGTAGGTCGTTTATTGAGTCCCCTTAGTTGGGGGGAGGGGGGGTCATTATTATTATTTTTATAAAGGAGAGTTATTTGGTTGGTTGAAGGTGTGACAATGTTCAAATATGGAAAATTTTCATTGTATTTTTTAGTGGAAGTGTGGTTGTATGGAACCTCGCTTCTGTTAAATAAGCACAAGTATACTATACTCAAGAAGCCATGACGCGCAACCATCATACTTGCCAACCATACCAATTTGAAGGCTATCAACACGAACAACATGCTCAGAATGCACTAGAGTGAGTGCATCATTTAAGGCTAGATTTTCAAAAATTTCCCAAAATGGGGGGTGTATGCTCCCGGACCCCCTGGCATTAATTACAAATCCTACCGCTTTTGCTTTTCAAAATATTGGTAAGTATACATCCAGCTTTACTTGATAATACAGGGTGATCGAAAAGTCCCTGTGCACCTGCAAGAAGTGTAGTGAACCTGTACCTGCACTGTGTTGGAAATGGACAGGTGCACAGGAACTTTTCGCTCACCCTGTAGTATAAAGTGTTATGCTGCTATTATAATTCGGTTGGTAGCGAAATAAACGATGTATGAGACGAGGGACCACGACATCTGATCGACGAGGCATAACATCGACAAGTTATTTTGGGTCATATTAAGCGACGTTAGATTAAATTACGCTAGGTTAGGTTAGGTTAAGTTAGTTTTTTAAAAGTGTTGATGTAATAATGTCTCGTCGACCAAATGGGTATAGGTTCATTTTAGATTGATTGGCTGAAGCAACCAAATATTTTTATCTGTGAAAAACACACACCACACACACACACACACACAAAATAAATAAACATGTAAACGCAATCAGTAAGAAATTACATTGGGTATACTCTATACGTAAAGTTATACCCATGAGAAACAACTCCGACTGAGAAGTAACTTAAGAAAAACATTTTTGGCACCTTTATACAGGGTGATTCATAAGTCCTGTCCTAAAAATAACTATAAAAAAAAAATATATATATATATACCTTTAGGAGAGGACTTATGAATCACCCTGTATAATTCGGGTGAATTTGTAATTATTTCTGCATAATTTTTTCAAGTAAAACATATTTTCAAAGAACGTAAAAAATCTTAAATTCTTGATTACGATTTTCTGTAACGATTTTTGGTTGATTCGTTTGCAAAATTTATAATTTATTTCTATTTTTCTTTTTTATGTAGAAAGGTGGGGCCAAGAAAGGTTTTGCGAGAAAAGGAGTCATTTTTGTCTGTAAAAGTACTGACGAATGACTACTTTCGAATAGAATTATCAATACGAAATAATTCCCGCCGAAATACGTTTTGAATCGAATTGTGGTCACCTCATCAGAGAGAGAGAGAGAGAGAGAGAGAGAGTACAAGGAGTTACAAGGAAAAGAAGTACATCAAAAGGTCTTGCGGCCCACACCGAGAGAGAGAGAGTTACAAGGAAAAGTAGTACCTCAAAAGGCCTTGTGGCCCATACCGAGAAGAGAGAGAGAGAGAGAGAGAGAGAGAGAGAGTGAGAGAGAGAGTGAGTGAGTTACAAGGAGTTACAAGGAATGAAGTACATCAAAAGGCCTTGCGGCACAGACCGAGAGAAAGGGAGTTTTAAAAAACTCCATGGAATTAATATCATCACTGGCGCTATTAGTACAAATACGAATACAGTTTTAAATACTACTACTATTAGTATTATTATATTACTATTACTATTATTACGCATATATACTATGCGCCATTTCTCTTTATCTTTTACTCAAAAGGAAGACAAAAGTCTTATAAAAAAAATGGAATAAAAAATTATCAAATAGAAAAAAATTTATTGACATAAACGCGATAAAATACCATTAATAAAATAAGATAAAAATTCTCGCGTACAAATAAACAAACTAAATAAAATAAAAAAAAAAACAAAATTTTAGTTTACAATTTTTATTGAACTGAAAAAAGAAGAAGATAAATTGTAATGTCTGTTTTTATTATCATTTCGAGGAACGTAAAAATAGAAAAAATGTTTCCATTACAAATAAACAAAAAAAATCTATTAAATAAAAATTGATAAATAAACCATTAGGGCAGTTAATAAAATGGACATAAAGTTACGGTTTGCTTTTAGGGAGAAAGAGAGAGAGAGAGAGTTACGAGGAGTTACAAAGTGTTACAAGGATAAGAGGAAACGTTAAAGACTTTTCGGTCCACTCGGGGAAGTTCCTGTTATTAGAGAGAGAGAGAGAGAGAGAGAGAGAGAGAGAGAGAGAGAGAGAGAGAGAGAATATCATCATTCTCCATCACAACGTATTGAAGTAAAAAAAAAATATTTGGACCAAAAGTAATAAAAATTTTAAATAATAAAAACCTTGTTTACAATTTCTTACAAAAGCCGAAACAAATAAATTTCAAATATCGTAAACACAAAATAAAAAAAATAATAATAATAATAATAATAATAATAATAATAATAATGAAAACAAATCTACAGAGAAAATTCAAGGAAAAAAATGAAATAATAAATTTTCCTTTATTTACTTTTGCAAAAATTAGTTTTCTCCAAACTTGAAATGAAATTTGGGAAAAAAACTTTTCTTTTTTACAACTTTCAAACATAAATTTAGGAAACAGAAGTGTGAAATTTTTCATAAATTATTTACACAATAAATAAATACGATAAAGGAAATAAATTGGTAATTGACTTCAAGGACAAATAAATCAAAGGAAAATCAAGGAAAAAGAAAATAAATTGGTAATTGAATTCAAGGACAAATAAATCAAAGGAAAATCAAGGAAAAGGAAAATAAATTGATAATTGACTTCAAGGACAAATAAATCAAAGGAAAATCAAAGAAAAATAAATTGGTAATTGAATTCAAGGACAAATAAATCAAAGGAAGATCAAGGAAAAAAAAGAAATTGGTAATTGAATTCAAGGACAAATAAATTAAAGGAAAATCAAGGAAAAACTAAATCAAGGTCGTAACAATGAGTTCAAAACTTTGGTTGGGGGGGGGTCTTTAAAACAAAATGAGTGTATAGAAAATATCTATAAATTAGAGAAGTGATAATACACTGTCGCTATATTCCCTTTTGTGTCGCGAGGTGTGAAAATTGCCTCTGATTTGGTCTTTGCCTTTTTCAGTCAGAATCGCATTAAAGTAATCGTAAAATTCACCTGGACATAGTTTACATTCTACTCAAGTTACATTTACAGAAATCGAAGTCAGGGCAAGTCTCTCTCTCTCTCTCTCTCTCTCTCTCTCTGTTCAAGAAAAGGTTAGACCGAATCTTGCACACTATTTGAGGGTGTATGAATTTTTCCCTGGCACCCATTGCCATTGGTACCTCCTCGGTATGGGCCGCTAGGCCTTTTGAGGTACTACTTTTCCTTGTAACCTTGTAACTCTCTCTCTCTCTCTCTTTCTCTTAAATTTCGTACAATACATACTGTAAATACCATTCGTAAATACTGTACAATCTACCATCGTTTAGCAAAAAAACAGTCGTATTAAAAAAAATCGATGATTTTGCAAATTTGGCATCTATGGAATCGTGTCAGAAGGACGAATGAACTAAACTGCATGAAAAACGGGGTGTGGGAGCGTAAGGCGAGATACATTCGTGATACTTATAATATATATATATATATACTTTTTTCTATAAGCAAAATGCGTTACCCAAAAAAGGAACTTTATAGCAGAAATAAACACTTATTTGCACACAGTCTTCCTATTATACTTTATCTCAATTAAACATTTATTATTTTAAACATACGATACTGAACTTCATTTTACGGTTGCGCGCGCTAATGTCGCTGATTCGAATCAACCATATGGCATATAGTAAATCAACCGTGTGGTGAAATAATAATTTATATTATACATTTTGGTTTTTTTTAAAGCTTAGAATTATTTAGTCCCCCCCAAATTATATAATTTGAACTCCAAAGTCGGTTGCTATAATAATAATAGTAATAATGTCAGTTTTGTGTTTCATATTAGAAATTTTATAATTTAGAATTACTTATAACAAATTATAATAATTTTAACGAATTAGGAACAATATACCGGGTGTCAAAAGTCCCTCACTAATTTGATTTTCAATTTTCTTTGCAGCTAATCGACCAACGACGTTCATCTTGTGGTAAACTCTTACTCAGTAGTTGAGAATTTTTTCAGTCTACATTTGAAGTTTTGCTCCGTTTTTTCTGCTACCATGCTGACTCTAGGGCAGAGGTGTAAAATCGCTGCATGGCAGGAGGTTTTTGAATCTGTGGTCGAAGTGCAGCGACGATTCCGGGCAGTCTACGGACAGCATTATGCACCGGATAGGAACACCATCGTCGCCACCCACCGTGAGGTTCGCTCATTTCTGAATAAGCAGTTCCCGGATCGGGGATTGGTCGCCGTGGTCTCATCGAATGGGCTGCTCGCTCGCCTGATCTTACCCCATGCGACTTCTTTTTGTGGGGCTACATTAAGAGCAAAGTGTACGCCACCAAGCCGCGAGTCCTCCCCACACTAGAAGAACGGATCAGGAATGCGTGTGCTTCTGTTACTCCCGAAATGTTGTCCAATGTCGGCCAAGAATGCGTAAAACGGTGGCTCGCTTGTTTCGAAAAAGACGGTGCCCACGTGAGGTGTACCAGTGACTTTCCAGTAGACTTATGAAGCCAAGTTTGATGCCACCAAAATTCTCATGAATCGTAGACTCAGGAACCAAATTGTCATTTGGTTCCTCTCGTAATTGCTATTTTAATAAAATTTTAAAAATAATGAGGGACTTTTGAAACACCCTGTATATATATATATATATATATAATATATATATAAGCAAACAACCACAAGGAAAAGGAAACACAAAGTCCGAGCGTTCGTGATATATATATTTTCTGTTCCTCCTTGATAATGTGAATATATCACGAAAGCGCTCGGACTTTGTGTTTCCTTTTCTTGTGGTTGTTTGCTTATTAATAAGGTCACGTGTTATTTTGTGATTCTAGTGCATATATATATAATATGCGCCTCGGTGGTGTAGTGGTTAGCGTCACTGACTACGAATCCATCGGCCCCGGGATCGAGACTCGGTGACGGCAGGGAGCGCACAGCAAAATCCAGCTGTTCATCTTTCCACACATAAAGAAAGCGGTTGGTAGATAAATGGGTACCCTGAGTGCCTAGTGGTTAATACGCTGGGCTGCTGGTGGGGCTTGGTTCGGATTCCACGTTAAACTGTAGGTCTAAGGTGGAGTGAAAAGCTTGACCTTCGTCAGAATGAACAATTCGGACGGAAACAAACCAAAGGTTAAGGTTATACTGAAGATCTCTACCCCCCCCAACCCAATCCACCTGAAGATCTCCCCCCTCCCCAGCTCCACCTGGTGGGCGGGGAGGGGGGGATATCTTCAGGTGATCCCTGGTGGCTGTCTCTAGGCTTTGCTTGGTGGAGGAGCGAGTTGCTCTCTTGCGCTCTCCATCACACATAACCAGGTACACCCGGCTCATCTGGTACCGTTATGAGCCAGTCACCTAGTCTTCTTTTGAAGATTATATAATATAATATATATATATATACCTTACGGAACCGCGACAATCTTTAGGACACACACACACACACAGCCCATCGCAACATTAGCAGTGTCGCCGTAGTTTCAGACTTTTTTCATTTCAATGAAAATCATTAAATAAAAAAAAACGGGATATAAAGAAAGTTAGGTTAGGTAGGTTAGTTAGATTGGGGTAAAAGTCACCATCCACAGTTGAAAATGTGAAAATGTCGCGTTTTTTTTAAGGTAGCTAAAGATATATGAGGGGTCCCGCGTCTTAAGGTACCTAAGCGCCAAAATTAAAATTCGCCAGAAATCGCCTCCAAAGTTCAGCAATATTCTGGCAATAGTATCTCTGTTATTAATTGAGCTAGAACATTCATTTTTGGCTAAATTAGAGTTCTAAGTATGCTAATGAAGATGTTGATGAGTTTTTGAGATAGATTTTCATATTTTATATATATATTTTTTAATTTTTTTATTTTCTTATTATGCCGAACTTTGGGTGAACTTTTGGCTGGCGATAGAGGTGAAAAAAGTAGTTCGCTTCATAATTTCAACCATACTTCTAGTGTCGTAAGGTCATTATAACCCAAACCACGCGATAGAGGAAGGGTGTGAAAATAGTGATATCCATCAAAAACACGTTTTCGCCTGTGGTGGCGCTTAGGTACCGTAAGACGCGCGATCCCTCAATGTGTGTGTGTGTGTGTGTGTGTGTGTCTATACTGTACAGTGAAACCCTTAAATAAGATTAAATTACGTATTATTTTTATCAAAGGAAGAAAAATATCAATTTTAATCTCTCCCCACCGCTCGTCAGTAGCCTTCATGACGTCATTATGACGTCACGCTTCGTAAGCGATACGAAAAGATTTTTTGGACAAGAAATCAAGGATAAGAGATGAAGTTTCGTAGTTTAATACCGCAAGGGCAGGTCTTTGAACTCACCTCAATTTATGCTTGCTTAAAAATCAGCTCAAAATCTTGAATTTATAAAAAATTTGAGTTTATATTAAAAATTTAAAGGTCGCCGCCTCATGTTACTTTGAAATTAAACTTAGGTTTAATATGTTAATAAATAATTAGTAATACTAGTTAATAATACTAGCGAGTACTATCAAATACTGTTTTGATAGAAGGATCAGCTAATCACTCTGTCAAGCCATACACACTATGATTTCATTTTACTCGGTTTTATTCATTCATATATATATATGATGAATAAAACCACGAAGGAAAAAAGAAACACAAAGGGGTGCTCAAGCGCTTTCGTCTAATGACATCCTCAGGAACACTGGAGTGAAAGGACAGATCAAGGCAATATATAGGTTACAAAAATAAACATACATACATACATATTCACATATATACATATATATATATATATATATATATATATATACATATATACATATATATAGTAAGCATAGAAAAAAATTGTGGGAGGAGCCAACATTTATATGGTCACAGAAGAATAAAGAAATAAAAATAAATATAAATATAAATTGAGAAAAATTAATTACAAAATAGTGCTTAGTGATATATATGTCACAGCCTAAATAATCATAAAGAAATAAACAGGCAAATAAAAAAAAAACCATAAATATACATACATACATATATATATATATATATATACATAATATATATACACATATATATATATATATATATATATATAAAGACACTTTTAGCACTTTGGCCGACCTTCAATATAAATTCAAATGGCTTTTTTATGGAACAGGTCACAAAAGAATAAAGAAATAAAAAAAATATAATATTGTAAGTGGAGTCTACCAATTCCCTTATAATTTGGTGTGCCTCTCTTAAAATTTATCTTTCAATTTATTATTATTTTTTTTTATTTTTTAATAATTAATTTTTTTTTTTTTTTTTTATTTTTTTTTTTTTTTTTTTGTGACATAATATCAATTTGGCAGCATCTATTAAATCGATTGTAAAACTTCCCTCTTGAGCTTGAATTGGTAGACTCCACTTACAATATTTATATTTATTTTTATTTCTTTATTCTTTTGTGACCTGTTCCATAAAAAAGCCATTTGAATTTATATTGAAGGTCGGCCAAAGTGCTAAAAGTGTCTTTATATATATATATATATATATATATATATATGTATATATATATGTATATATATATATATATATATGTATGTATGTATATTTATGGGTTTTTTTTATTTGCCTGTTTATTTCTTTATGATTATTTAGGCTGTGACATATATATCACTAAGGCACTATTTGTAATTAATTTTTTCTCAATTTATATTTATATTTATTTTTATTTCTTTATTCTTCTGTGACCATATAAATGTTGGCTCCTCCCACAATTTTTTCTATGCTTACTATAATATGTATATATGTATATATATATATATATATATATATATGTATATATATGTGAATATGTATGTATGTATGTTTATTTTTGTAACCTATATATTGCCTTGATCTGTCCTTTCACTCCAGTGTTCCTGAGGATGTCATTAGACGAAAGCGCTTGAGCACCCCTTTGTGTTTCTTTTTTCCTTCGTGGTTTTATTCATCATAAATACTTTTCACGTGTCACTTTCGTGAAATAATTTTTCATATATATATATAATTATATATAATATATATATATATATTATATAATATATATATATATATATATATATGAAAATAATTATACAAACGGGATCACCTGAAGATCAGGGCCCCCAGACTTCTTTAGTTAGCCTTATAAGGCTAACTAACGAAAATATCACGACCTAACCTAACCAATCGTTAGCCAACTGTACGGTATACGCCCTTGACGATTGGTTAGATTAGGTCGTGATATTTTCGTTAGTTAGCCTTATAAGCTAACTAACGAAGGCTGGGGGCCCTGATCTTCAGGTGATCCTACAAACAACTTAAATTAGTGCTTTAGTAACAGTATAGCGCCGCCATTTTTTTGAAATATCAAAAAAACCGAGTTATATAACCATTTGACTCTAGATCCTCCTCTGCAGAGGAAGCGTGAGAGTAGCCTTGATTTACATACACGATAACAAGGAACGTCAACAATTTGGTATCCGCTTTAGGGTTTTATTCTGTAGATAAGAAAAGAGATAAAGATGTAAGTTACATTTTAAAATGGATTTATGTATCTTATCTTAATTCTGCTTAGGGTTTTGCCATTTAGCTAGTCAGTTATACGTACGGTGTATATTATACGATCTACGCATAAACCACAGTATACAGAACTTATATAGTTCAAAGAGTCCTCTTGTATTGTTCTATACATACCCAGTTTTGCTCGATGCCTGATACGAGGACAGAGATGAAGGGCATTTCTATATTGCCGAGGCTAAATGTTTTTGTAAGATTGGTTCGCCAAAGATATTCCTAATTCCTAATTGATTGAATGCTTTTAAGAGCGATTTTTTTGATAATTTTTTTAATACATTTGTTTTAGTTAGTCCTTCTAAATACAATTAACAAGATACAATTAACTAGATACAATTTACAAGATACAATTACAAAAATACAAACAAATGTAATTAATACATATTATTATATATCATAAAAATGTAATCATTAAAGATTATAAAAATGTAATCATTAAAAATTATAAAAATGTAATCATTAAAGATTATAAAAATGTAATCATTAAAGATTATAAAAATGTAATCATTAAAAATTATACAAATGTAATCATTAAAGATTCATTAAAGATTATAAAAATGTAATCATTAAAGATTATAAAATGTAATAACTTTTATTAAATAGGTTACATTCACTGTATTAATAAGTGAACAATACTGTTTTGGACTTAGAAGGTGAGTTCAGGTTTCAAGGTAATTTCAAGGTTCAAATTTCTTGATTTATAAAAGCATATTAATGTGTTCTAAAGCATGTTATCTCATGATAGACGTACTGTAATAGATATTTCATTCGGATGCTAAGCCATCGTTACATACAACGAACACAGTTAGTCTATATATATATATAAATTTTTTATCATGCATGATCATGTATGACTCCTTATCATGCAAAATTTACCGCCCTCCACCCCCTCTAAGATTTGAATCTAGAACTTCATGATTAGAAGCCGCGGCTACTACCACTGTGCTACGACATAGTAAAAGCTAACACAGTCTGGCGCATATATCACCACCGGAAGTTGGGAGTGAAACACCTTTGGTTCCGAAAGCGTTGCAAAAGATACAGTACACTAGGTTATATTATCTTCTTTCACTCTTTGTAGCACAGTGGTAGCGCCTGCGGCTTCTATTTATAAATTCCTGGGTTCGAATC
>JAJOZX010006618.1:152500-162500 GCA_023014485.1 Bathynomus jamesi
CATGGATTTTCCGTCAGACTCGGGGATTTTAAGTCTCAAACTCCCCTTATGTGGGATATGTTTCCAGTTATCAAAATCAGACACAGGCAAAAATCAGGCAAAATCTTACGGATTTTCATACTTCAAGGTTGACGTCTCTGATAGAAGAACAAACAGTGACGTAGAGAATAGTTTAAAAGTGGTGTGTTTAAGTGCGATACTATTATAGGCTTACCATATGTCCCGATTTGACAGGGACAGTCCTGGTTTTGAGCTCTTGTCCCGGCGTCCCAGCCGGCTTGTAATTCTGTCCCGGTTTATAATTGTTACAATTATAAACCGGGACAGACCAGGGACGCCGGAACAAGAGCTCCAGACCCGAACTGTCCCGGTGAAATCGGGACGTATGGTAAGCCTAGATAATAATGATGATTGAGATTGTTTAACCTCCTTTACAACATCTAAGGTCACTTGACGGAGGGGACCTACTACAGCTTTACGTGGGATCCGAACCACCGGTCACTACATAATCTGGACACGGAGGACGGTCTCCCATCCAACTACTACCCAGACCCAATGTCGCTTAACTTCGCTGATCAACGGGAAGCGGCGTTACGACATTGGCTACGACGTAGCGTAAGGAATAACGTATTTAAAGCTTTAGTTTACGACAGTATGGCAATAACTGAATCGTGGATTAGAAGTGCAGATAGGGACTTTATAGGTGGAGTACCATGTTAAACTCTTTAACCCCTTTAATTAAGGAAGATTCCCGCAGCATATGCGGTCATTCTATTACCAAAAAGTATAGGTTTTATCGTTATTCAAAACTAAATATGGATCACCTGAAGATCAGGGCCCCCAGCCTTCGTTAGTTAGCCTTATAAGGCTAACTAACGAAAATATCACGACTTAACCTAACAAATTGGTTGACCTAACGATTGGTTAGGTTAAGTCATGAGATTTTCGTTAGTTAGCCATATAAGGCTAACTAAAGAAGGCTGGGGGCCCTGATCTTCAGGTGATCCCTAAATAATTTACTAACGAGTCACTGAAATTATACCTATTTTGGGTTCCTTTCGCGACAACTAAATCACACCTAACCTAAACATGTAGAAACATTTATAGAAACAAGGCATTGTAGCATAGGCGGATCCAGAAGGGGGGTGGCAGGGGGCTTAATTTAAGTAACGTGGACACAACATTCAAACGTTTTACCTTGCTTCAATTAAGCCCCCCTGGCTCCCCTCCCCGCTCTGGATCCGCCTATGCATTGTAGTACAATTTATATTATTATTTCTGGTGAGACTTTAAAGTACCACCCGTCGTGAAAGGGTTCTACAGATCTACAGAAGCTAAAGCTAACAAAGACCCTAAGATCCACTCTAAGGTTAACCCGAGAGAAAGGAAAGAGTAGGGGGTTAAAAGAGAAGAATAAGAGGTTAAGTAAGTAGCAAAACCTATCATTCGTGGGTTAACATCCTTCTAACGAGGATAGAAGTGGTAAAATAGGAGTGGGTGTACTCTTATACCGTAAACAAAATCTCCGCCCAGTTCAAAAGACAGTTAGTGCCAGTGACCAGTTAGATATAGTTCTTTCGGAAATTAGCGCTAATAACTTACAGTAATCTTTAATTTTGAGGTTTTATATAGACCTCTTTCACAAAGAGTAGAATTAGACGTTGAAATGTATAACATTTTAAGTAACATAGTTACGCATAAGGAATCAATTCTTAGTGGGGATTTTAATTGGCCAAATATTAATTTCGTTACCTTCAATAGCGAAGCTGTGGGTTTACGTTTGATAGGTTTTCTTCATGATTACTTTTGGTGAGAATGTTTTAAATTTGGTTTTAATGACAAATGTTAATGTAGTTCAGAATGTAAACATCGGAAAAAGTTTAGGCAATAGCGATCATAGCATATGTTTGTAGGTTAATGTTAACACTTCTGGATCATCTGAAGATCAGGGATTCCAGTCTTCTTTAGTTAGCCTTATAAGGCTAACTAACGAAAATATCACGACTTAACCTAACCAATCGTCAAGGGCGTACAGTTGACCTAACGATTGGTTAGGTTAAGTCGTGATATTTTCGTTAGTTAGCCTTATAAGGCTAACTAATGAAGGCTGTGAGCCCTGATCTTCAGGTGATCCAAACTTCTAGAGAGTTAAATAGCAAATTTCGATGACAAGAGCTTCACTAACATTAGTAAATTAGGATGAATGGTCTTTTCGGTTTGGCGGAGTGCTACAGATTTTTACGAAACTTAACAAATCAATTAGTACAATCAACAGGGGCAACCTACGGGAAAAATATTGAATACTGGTTAATTGAATGCCTGGTTAGGGCAACTGTACGTCTTTGACGATTGGTTAGGTAAAGTCGTGATATTTCGTTAGTTTTAACTGAATAAAAAGGCTTTTGGGAGGGGGGGGGTCGCAGGCCGTCAAACCGAAAAGATCAGGGATGAACTGTTGTTAGCGGTAGATAGTGTTCATAGCATGTAGGATAATTTCAAGAATATAGGGTGATTCAAAAAATGTTAACACTTATATGGGGTTTTATTTTTTATTTCCATTTTATTTGTAAACATTTTTTGTGACGCAAACAGTGCTTCATACAGTCTCTCCTTGCTGTCCACGGATATCTATGCATGTATGAAAGCGGTCAAACGCTGCTTCCAGTGCCCTAAGGCACATCTCTGCTGGTAGTGATTGGATGATATCTGTAATTCTTTCCCATGTAAGTGTTAACATCTTTTTGAATCACCCTGTATATTCATGAATTTAAACGGAATACGGGGTCAAGTTCTTAACTGGATTAATAACTGGTTAACTGGTAAAAAACAGAGGTAGTAATTAATTAAAGATAAAAGTTATGCATGAGGAATTCAGAAATTTTAGGTCTGGTCAGTTGGAGGTGCCCTCTGGACCAGAGCTCGTTTGTTTGTTTAAAAATGTCCTCTTATACTTAGTCCTCCCCCGACTTGAGAGAGACGTCTCTGATTGCATTGTGTCCCACATAGCATGATCAACCATCGGACAATTCATCTTTTGATTACTTGCCTCATAAACACCTCTAAGTGGGAGACTCTTGAATTCGCCGAAGCAACAACGGGTGATCACCCACGAAACAATCTCATTCTCCGTAAGGGACAAGTACACGGGAGTAGATACAGGGACCCTCCACTGATATTCCTCGCCGAAAAGAGATTTTCTCTATTTTTGTGGTGGCACAACATTGCAAAGTGTGAACAACTCGCTATATCACTTGCCGCATAAACACCTTTCACGGCGGGAAGCCCATGTTGAAACTCGCGACATTCAAAGAGTTGGCTGACGTATACACATGACAGACATCCAATTACAGAAAACACGCTCAAACACTCGTCTACCTTGTTAATAGACTAGATAAGTGTTTTATATAACTGCATAATATTATCTGGGTAATTCCTATGCATTATCTAGGATTCTAGATAATTCCTATGCTTTATCTAGGACTCTAGATAATTCCTATGCTTTATCTAGGATTCTAGATAATTCCTATGCTTTATCTAGGACTCTAGATAATTCCTATGCTTTATCTAGGACTCTAGATAATTCCTATGCTTTATCTAGGACTCTAGATAATTCCTATGCTTTATCTAGGACTCTACATAATTCCTATGTTTTATCTAAGACTCTAGATAATTCCTATGCTTTATTTAGGACTCTAGATAATTCCTATGCGTTATCTAGGACTCTAGATAATTCCTGTGCTTTATTTAGGACTCTAGGTAATTCCTATGCTTTATCTAGGACTCTAGATAATTCCTATGCTTTATCTAGGACTCTAGATAATTCCTATGCTTTATCTAGGACTCTAGATAATTCCTATGCTTTATCTAGGACTCTAGATAATTCCTATGCTTTATCTAGGACTCTACATAATTCCTATGTTTTATCTAGGACTCTAGATAATTCCTATGCTTTATTTAGGACTCTAGATAATTCCTATGCGTTATCTAGGACTCTAGATAATTCCTGTGCTTTATTTAGGACTCTAGGTAATTCCTATGCTTTATCTAGGACTCTAGATAATTCCTATGCTTTATCTAGGACTCTAGATAATTCCTATGCCGTATCTAGGACTCTAGATAATTCCTATGCCGTATCTAGGACTCTAGATAATTCCTATGCCGTATCTAGGACTCTAGATAATTCCTATGCCGTATCTAGGACTCTAGATAATTCCTATGCCGTATCTAGGACTCTAGATAATTCCTATGCCGTATCTAGGACTCTAGATAATTCCTATGCCGTATCTAGGACTCTAGATAATTCCTATGCCGTATCTAGGACTCTAGATAATTCCTATGCCGTATCTAGGACTCTAGATAATTCCTATGCCGTATCTAGGACTCTAGATAATTCCTATGCTTTATCTAGGACTCTAGGTAATTCCTACGTAACTAGTAGTTTAGTAGTCAAGCTATCCTCTATTTTTCCGCTGTCGTCTAATGCGTAATTGAGTACACGAGATAAGTGTATGCATGGTGTAAATGAACTCTGAAGCTATTTTCTTCATTATACTTTTTCCTACCTTCCTATAAATCTTCTTTCACTACTATTTTCTGTCAATAGTGGCTGGCGAAGGAGGGAAAGACCCTTGTCTGTTCTATTCTTCCTCTGTGTGAAAGCTTTACACGTCTGTAAGTGTAAACATGATATCGGTTTTCAGTGTTCAATTTTTCATTGTTATTTCTAACTTTTCTACTCCCTTCTTGGGCTAACTTAGAGTGGATCTTAGGGTGTTTCTTAGCTTGTAACTCTCTCTCTCTCTCTCTTATGGGACTTATAAATCTACACCTAAACTTTAACTACAACCTCGCTCATAAATATATTTGCTTAACTTCCGTAAAAGTAGGGTGTGATAGAGGGGGGGAGGGGTTCTGTTCTATTTTTCTCCCCTATCCTAAAGCACTTTTGTAGATAGTAAGAAGTGATTGTCTTGAAATTGAACCAAAAATGCATATATATCGACTGAAATCATTCCCTCCTTCGCCAAATCATCAACTCTCTCTCAGTTTCATTTGGGGGGGGTTTCATTATTTGGTAATTTCGGGAGGGGGGGGAGGTCTCAATCGAAATGGGGAAAATAGGGAGTTTAAGGGTTCTTACAGGAGGCGTTTAAGGGTTCTTACAGGAGGTGTTTACGCTGCCTTCCCCATATTGTAATGCTCAGATCTTGATGTTAATGAAAGTTCATTTTATATATATATTCTTAGGCGAATTTATTTCTGAAAACTGTTTTTATAATTGAGACTCGTGTAATTTATGTAAAAGGTTTTGAAATATTTTGTTTTTTGCCATATCATCTTCCCCAGCAAGACGCAATGATTGGACACTCTGCCCCGAAGCATACTCTAAAGCAGTGATGCACAAACCCTGGCCCACGGGCCAAATGTGTCCCCCACGGGTCTTTTCAGTGGCCCCACGGGTCTTTTCAATTCAATGAAAAAGTTAGAATATAAAAGTGACCCAATTTATGACTTAGATGGAAAGTAAGTACGCTAATACATTTAGTTATTTTCTTCGCTTGGCCCTCATATCAAAAAAGTTTGTGCACCACTGCTCTAAAGAGAACTTAACCTAACCTGAGCTATTACACATTTTCAATAAGTTTTACGAAATTTCAATTATAAATTTACCTGAAAGAAAAGAAAATTTTTTATTACAAAGATACAGGTAATGTACTTAATTATTAACTAACATTAAGGGTCGCCCCCAATTACTTTCTGGGTTAAGTGAGTTTAACACAAGGTAAAAATTTGTTAGCCATTTTCTTTTGGAAATATGTGTATGTTACATTAAGATTGTGAAACTAGTGATTTCATGAAATCCCTGAAATTTCAGTAATTTCGCGTAATTACTGTTTCATTAAGGGATTTCAGGAAGTTACTGAAATACTTAAGAATTTCACGAGATCCCTGCAATAAACTACCAAAGATTAGGTTAGGTACCCGAGTGAAACAGTAATTACGCGAAATTACTAAATATTTCAGTGATTTCATGAAATCACTAGTTTCACAATCTTACTCTAACATATATAACGCACGAACTAAAACGAACGCATAAAAATAATGAAGACAGTTATGAAGGCAAAAAGGGTCATCAGTATTGCATTACGCGACATCACTATGGAAGTCATAAACTGCTTGAGATCCCACGCTCATATATCACGTCTCTCTCATGTCATATATCGTGTCTCTCTCATGTCATTACTAACTTCAACCATTTCCTTATAAGCAAAGCTGAGAAAAGAAGTCTGCTTACGTACATCAACTCTTCAAAGAAATAAAAGCACTGGAATAGTGCGCCTTTTACCGACTTTTACCATTTGAACTTTTGACGTAACTTTTACATTTCTTCGAAACAAGATCAAAATTTGAAAAAAAAAATTTGAAAAAGAGAAATATTATAACTGCAAAAAAAGTACCCTTCAATACACTGCAAGAAGACGCTTAATTTTCCTAATTTTTTTTCAAATCCGCGTAATTTGTCGTAAAATAAATATACAGGGTGGTCAAAAAATGTCCTGCAGGACTTTTTTTTTGGACCACCCTATATATATATATATATATATATATATATATATATATATATATATATATATATATATATATAACTTGGCTATTTCCCACTGTTTCACCTTATTTATTACAGGCATTCAGGACTAGCTTATTTTAAAGCGTAACGGATATATATACAGTATATACACAGGGTCGGATTAACTGTACTTGGGGCCTGAGGCTAATTTTATTTTGGGGGCCCTTTTCTATAGATTTTTATTAACAATACATGTACATGTACAGTACATAGTACATTTACAGGAATTATATGTACGGTGCTCAGGCTAATTGAGAAACAAACTTAAAAGAACCTTAACACTGTATTTTGCCGTTTGCCAAAACCAAACAGTATTAAACAAACCTTACTTTAGGGCCTATAAAAGGCCTATACAGCTTGTGTGCTCTGTCATGTTTAGTCAAAGAAGTTTGCGAAATCTCGAATTATATCATCGAAACTCAGTTGATTGGGGGGCACCCCCCTCAAGTATGGGAGCTTGAGGCTTCAGCCTCAATAGCCTCAGTGATAATCCGCCATTGAGTGGGAGTGAAGAAACCGCGGAGGTGGTACAGCACACCTAACCTCTTAGAAGCTGTTTTAGAAAGAGAGTATATGTGATCTTTCCAGGAAAGATCACGAGAAAAGGAAAGGCCAAGAATGTTAAGAGAAGAGGAAGGATTCAGTTGTCTATTGTTGAAGGTAAGGCGATAGTCGTGTGGAAGATTATGACGAGTAGACAGATGGAGGAACTGAGTTTTTGATGCATTAAAAGCCACAAGGTTTTCTTTGCCTGAATCAGAGATAGCAGAAAGATCAGAGGTCAGGTGCTCCACAGCCGTACTACGCGAATCATGGAATGACTGTTGAGAAGGACGCTTTGGAAAGCGGGTGGAGAAGTGAAGAGTGGAATCATCGGCATATGAGTAAATAGGACGGGAAGTGCGAATTAAAAGATCATTAATAAATAAAAGGAAAAGAGTGGGTGACAGGACAGAACCCTGAGGAACACCGCTGTTAATAGCTTTAGGAGAAGAACAGTGGTCATCTACAACTACAGCTATAGACTGGCCAGAAAGGAAATTAGAGATGAAGGCACAGATCGAAGGATAGAAACCGAAGGAGGGCAGTTTGGAAATTAAAGATTTGTGGCAGACTCTATCAAAAGCTTTTGATGTGTCTAACGCAATAGCAAAAGTTTCACCGAAATCCGGAAAGGAGGATGACCAAGAGTCAGAGAGATAGGTAAGAAGATCGCCAGTAGAGCGTCCCTTGCGGAATCCATATTGACGAGCTGCAAGAAGATTGTGAGAAGAGAGGTGTTTAAGAATCTTCCTATTAAGGATAGACTCAAAAACTTTGGAAAGGCAAGAAATCAAAGCAATTGGACGACAGTTGGAGGGTTGAGAGCGGTCACCCTCCTTTGGGACAGGCTGAATGAAAGCGAACTTCCAGCACGAAGGAAAAGTACCAGATGAGAGACAAATACGAAAGAGTTTACCTAGGCAGGGTGTCAGCACAGAAGCACAGTTCTTAAGAACAACAGAAGGAACACCATCAGGACCATACGCCTTCTTAGAGTTGAGCCCAGATAGGGCATAAAAAAACCTCTTTAGAAGAGATTCTAATTTCAGACATAATAAAGTCAGAGGGGGGGGAGGAGATGGAGGAACAGCACCGGAATCAACCGGTCAACTCTGGAACAACCTTCCTCGATCCATCTTTCCCACTGTCTATGAATTTCCATCTTTCAAACGCAGTGTGTCCAGGCATCTCGAAAACTCTGGACCTTGATTTCGGCTTTCTCCTTCGCTTTCTATGATGAACGCATTTTTGTAGCCGTTCGCTCTTGGCCCCTCCTTGCATAATATATATATCGAGTTGGCGACAAATTTTTACTGTGTATATTCATTTCATTTGGAAGTAAGAGCACCAACATTATAAGGAATTCCTCGTGTGCCCTTTTTATTTGCTGAAGGCATTCAGGACAAGTTTATTATATATATATATATATATATATATATAATATATATATATATATATATATATATATATATAATATATATACACACACATATAACTGACATAGATGAGGACGTTACCAGAGACAGCACAGTAACATCTTTTGCGGATGACACAAAGATCAGTAGAAAAATAAGAAACCCAGAAGACATAGGATCTCTACAAACCGACATAAACAAAATCTACCAGTGGACGGAAGACAACAATATGAAGTTCAACACCGAGAAATTTCAGCTATTATGGTACGGAAAAAACGAAGACCTAAAATCCATGGAATATTATACCCCAAATGGACAGGAAATTCAGAGAAATTCCAGAGCAAAGATTTAGGGGTTGTAATGACAGATGATGCGAAATTTGAAACACAAAATAAGATAGCAGTAAACAGAGCAAAGAGAATAACGGGTCAGATATTGAGAACCTTTAAACGAAGGGATAGGAATGTAATGATTCCTCTACTGAAAACCCTGATAATACCCAAATTGGAATACTGCTCGGTCCTAACATCTCCATATAAAAAAGAAGACATTAGACAGCTGGAGGGGATCCAAAGAAGCTTCACAGCCAAGATCAATGGGTGCAAAAAACTAAATTACTGGGAAAGGTTACGAGAACTAGACCTATATTCACTGGAAAGGAGAAGAGAGAGATACACCATTATTTACACTTGGAAAATAATGGACAAACTAGTCCCTAATCTTACTCTGAATCCCATAACTCCCCAAACAACGGTGGAAAGTAGAAGCGGTAGACTGCGTCGTATTCCCAAATTGAAGGCGAGACAGGGAACATCCTTAACCCTGAAAGAAAATAGTTTTGTAGTGAGAGGACCAAAACTGTTTAATCAGTTGCCCAAAGACCTAATAAACACGAAGGGAGTTGCAGTAGAAATCTTCAAAAGAAGACTAGACGCCTGGCTCAGAACAATCCCCGATGAGCCGGGCGTACCTGGCTATGTGAGGTGGAGAGCGCAAGAATCCAACTCACTACTTCACCAGGCCAACTCGAGAGGAAGGGCGACAAGCTTGACCTTCGCGAAATGAGAAATCATCGCGCGGAACCTTTGTAAGGTTGTAAGGTAAGGTATATATATATATATATATATATATATATATATATATATAGAGAGAGAGAGAGAGAGAGAGAGAGAGAGAGAGAGAGAGAATATGCATATCCATACATATACAAACCTACGGAGACAAATATATATATATATAGCTTTCACGAAAGCCATGCCCGACACGTAGCCTGAAGCCATATTAAAATGAGGTGGAAATAGACTAGAGTTATTTTTTCCGTTTTGCAGCTAAGTATTTTTCTTCGAAGTGAAGTTCTTTTCGTTTAGTCTGAAAGGAAGAAAAGCCTGCAGGGGATTCTTCTACAGCAGAAGAA
>JAJOZX010006618.1:167500-248735 GCA_023014485.1 Bathynomus jamesi
TGTTTTCTCTTTCTCGTCTTGCGCGGAATATCTCCTATACAAGCGTCGTTCTTTACGTTATTTATACTGCGTGTTCTTTGCAGTTGAATGTATATAATGTTACGGCAAGCGGGAGGTGCCCCCTTGGGGCATTGGTTTCTGCGAGTATGTAGAGGAATTACGGCATTTGGAAGAGTGGAGTCCATGGTGTAGTGGTTATCGCGTCTGACCGGCAATCGGAAGATCCCGGGTTCGATTCCCAGGTGGTACTTCATTTTTTCATTTGTTGTTTTCTCTTTCTCGTCTTGCGCGGAATATCTCCTATACAAGCGTCGTTCTTTACGTTATTTATACTGCGTGTTCTTTGCAGTTGAATGTATATAATGTTACGGCAAGCGGGAGGTGCCCCCTTGGGGCATTGGTTTCTGCGAGTATGTAGAGGAATTACGGCATTTGGAAGAGTGGAGTCCATGGTGTAGTGGTTATCGCGTCTGACCGGCAATCGGAAGATCCGGGTTCGATTCCCAGGTGGTACTTCATTTTTTCATTTGTTGTTTTCTCTTTCTCGTCTTGCGCGGAATATCTCCTATACAAGCGTCGTTCTTTACGTTATTTATACTGCGTGTTCTTTGCAGTTGAATGTATATAATGTTACGGCAAGCGGGAGGTGCCCCCTTGGGGCATTGGTTTCTGCGAGTATGTAGAGGAATTACGGCATTTGGAAGAGTGGAGTCCATGGTGTAGTGGTTATCGCGTCTGACCGGCAATCGGAAGATCCCGGGTTCGATTCCCAGGTGGTACTTCATTTTTTCATTTGTTGTTTTCTCTTTCTCGTCTTGCGCGGAATATCTCCTATACAAGCGTCGTTCTTTACGATATATATATATAATATATATATATGATGAAAATAACCACGAAGGAAAAAGGAAACAGAATGGTGCTCAAGCGCTTTCGTCTAATGACATTCTCAAGAACACTCAGGAATAGACGAAAGCGCTTGAGCACCATTCTGTGTTTCCTTTTTCTTTCGTGGTTATTTTCATCATAAAAATTATTCACGTGTTAATTTCGTTAAATAATTTTCATTATATATATATATCAGAATAATCTAATTATGATTGTATTAAACCTAATTTGCAGGTTATAACACAGAAGGCGTCATTCTATTTTCGTGAGCAATTCCCTCGCAACATTTATTGGGAGGGAATGGCAGCCATAACGAATCGTAGAAATTTGCGTTGTATGTCAGACATACACACACATAAATACCTCATTAATATTACGAATTTCAGCCAAATATTTCAAAACGACGTCAAGGAGCCACTTGATTAATTTTCAGACTTCAGGTACGGCCTCTCTCGAAATTATGTTGAATAGAACGGGGTAATAATTTATGGGGTAATGTTACCTTATATAAAGGATTAGTAGAAGTACTCTTTACACGCAAATTATATTAGTGTACACATCACATATACATACACACACACATGAAATACACACACACATACATGAAATACACATACACACACACATACATGAAATACACACACACATGCATGAAATACACATACACACACGAAATATACATACACACACGCTGCTTTTCGACTGTTTTCAGTAAAAAATTTTCTTCATTGCTAAACACTGTTTCGTACCTTGTATTTAACAGGGTTGAGCTCAAATATTTGTATAAAGAATTTTATATTTAGCTTTTAGTGATTTAATGTTTAGGATAAGGCTAATGAGAGTTAAACGCCACTTTGTAAAAGTGTAAAAAGAATGTTAATGGAATAAATTATACCCTCATGGGGAAAATTATACCCCTCATTGGGGTAATAACAGTGTTATACTGTCTTGTTTGTTGGGAGACATTCGTTTTGAGTAATGAAAAGTTGATTCAATGTGGGACATGTAAGGAGGGTTGGTCGCGTATTTGATACATTTCGACAGGCAAAGGTGGTTTAATGTAGTTTAAGGTTCATATTTCAAGTATTTTATTATTACAGTTTATTAAAGAAATGTTTTAATTTTTATTAATTAATTGATTAATTAATAATTATTAGTTAATTTTATTAATTTTTTATTAAAGATTTTTTTTAATTTTGTTTCCCTTAAAATTAATTTTTTACTGTTTTCTGTTTTTCTCGTTTTCTTTTACAAACAATACATGAAATTTTTGAGAAATATACTTCTTTGTTACAGCTTATCCCTAATGTTACATTATTATTATTGGTTTAACCTCCTTCGCAACATCTAAGGTCATATGACGGAGGTGACCTACTACAGATTTACGTGGGATTCGAACCACGGGTCGCTACATAGTCTGGACGCAGCGGACGGTCTTCCATCCAACTACTATCCGACCCAATGTCGCTTAACTTCGCTGATAAAGGGAAACAGAGTTACGACATTTGCTACGACGTAACCTGGTGACCTCTATGAGGGAGAAACCCTAATAATGAAATATACATTCATAATAAAATAATGGACAAATAGAAATAGGAAAATTTTTTGGAACACCCTATAATATATATATATATATATATATATATATATATACAGTATATATATATATATATATATATATATATATATATATATATATATAAACGCTATTATTCTATTATTGAACAATACAGTCCATTCAAAAAGTAAATTAAGATACATTATAAAGATATACAGACACAGTTTTAAAAAAGGAGATAGCAAAATCCTCGTAATTATCGCCCGATCAATTTAACGTCACTTGTCGGCAAACTGTTGGAATCCATTATTACGAAACGTATCGTGTATTACCTCGAATCAAACAAATTAATTTTTGATTCTCAACATGGATTCAGGCGACATAGATCTTGTCTAACAAACCTGTTAGAATTTTTCCATAATATGTATACTTTATACGATACATCTAGATCAACAGACATAGTGTATCTCGACTTTCAAAAAGCCTTTGATGAAGTCCTCCACGCGAGATTGCTGACTAAAATTAGAGGACTGGGAATTACTGGGCTAGTTTCCAACTGGATTGAAGACTGGTTAAGAAAGAGAAAGCAAAGAATGGTAATAAATGGAGTGACTTCGGAGTAGGCCCTGTCACCAGTGGGGTTCCACAGAGTTCCGTTCTGGGTCCCTTACTTTTTATCATCTATATTAACGATATAGACGTTGGGCTCCTAAGTATAATTTCTAAATTTGCGGACGATACCAAATTAGGAAATAGTATAGGTCATGAGGAGGGCGTAAGAACGCTTCAAAATGATCTTAATAGGTTGGGCGAATGGTATGGTACTTGGCAGATGCCATTCAACTTGGACAAATGTAAGGTAATGCACATAGGTTACAAGAACCCGAAGACTGATTACTCTCTGTTGGGGGAGCAACTTGACTGAGACTGATCTAGAGAAAGACTTAGGAGTTTATATTAGTAATGATCTCAAACGGTCAAAGCACTGTGCAGAAGTCGAAAAGAGGACCTTAAAAATACTAGGTTATTTCAAAAGACGATTCCAATATAGAAATAAGGAGATTGTAATATCACTTTACAAGGTTTGAAAGGGTACAAACAAGGACAACAAAATTGATCCCTTCAATGAGACTGCAAAGTTACCACCGAAGATTAGAGCGCTTAAATCTGTTTACTTCAGAGACTCGGAGGTTGCGCGGTCAGCTTATTCAAGTTTTCAAGATACTCAAGGAAATAGACAGGGTAGACTACACGAAATTATTCTCATTTAATACCAATTCGACAAGAAATAATGGCTTTAAATTGGACATTTAGGACCTCCATAATTTCTTCTATAAAATAGTTAATATTTGGAACCAACTTCCCTCGGAGGTTGTTTCAAGCCAAAGTGTACATCTTCTATACTATAAAAGGGGGGAGTCCTGTCCGTCCGTCTGTAGACACCCTGTATTTACTATTAAGCAATTCTGAACATAGAAATAAATGCGCTTTGCTTTGTGTTTCAAATTTATATTCTCGCGCGTTAAGATTTTCATTGCTTGATACAATGGGTTCATATGTGAAGCTTAAGATTTTCATTGCCGCGTTCTTTTCTATAATGTTATTGCCCGAATAATTGACCCTCCCAATTACTAAGGATTCAATTAGACGGTCAATAAAACTATAGAAAAGAACGCAGCAATAAAAATCTTAAACTTCACATCCGAACCCATTGTATCAAGATTTGTGAAGCTTAAGATTTTTATGGCTGCGTTCTTTGCGATAGTTTTATTGACTGAATAATTTTGACTGCCCAGTAATTGGTGGACCTGCGGAACCCCGAATTAGTGAGGCTGAATGCCTCAGCACCGCAGGTCTAGCTTCTCACTTTACTCTTGTAGGGTTACATAAAAGGCATGATCTATTCTACCAAGACACTTCAACACCTAAAGACCTAAAGATCTATTCTACCAAGACACTTCAACACCTAAAGATCTATTCTACCAAGACACTTCAACACCTAAAGATCAATTCTACCAAGACACTTCAACACCTAAAGACCTAAATATCAATTCTACCAAGACACTTCAACACCTAAAGACCTAAAGATCTATTCTACCAAGACACTTCAACACCTAAAGACCTAAAGATCAATTCTACCAAGACACTATGAGGTAATGAATGACATCCCAGCTGAGCTATTTCTAAAAATTATGTCAAACATTTGTGTAGGGTTGAATATTGTGTTAGGAGAAAATGGTGATTAGGCCTACGCTGAACATGTTAATTAATTAAGGTTAATAAACCTCAATGTTTATAAACCTAATAATTTGTCTGAATCTAAATTCCTGTTTTTTAGCTTAGAACACTTAATTAGAAATAGGGACATTTTTAGGACACCTGGTGTGTGTGTGTATATATATATATATATATTTTTTTTTTTTAAAGTTCGGGAAGAACCGATTCGCCTCTATTTAAAAGGGCATATCTCGGCGGAAAAACAAAGAAAAAGTGAGAGGAAAGACAGAGGAAAAAGAAAGGGTGGAGGGGACAGTCGAAGTGGAAAAAGACCAAGGATGACAAGGACTGCAGGGTCGAGCCCCATCATCCTTGGGTGCTAGGGCCGGGAGGGCGCACGTGAAAATATATATATATATATGTATTATTTTCTCGTACACACTCTCTCTCTCTCTCTCTTTATATATATATTGTTTTTTTCTGATGGAACGCGCCTGAAAGACGTTACGGTACCGGAACGACGTTCCGGTACCTTTTATTTTAAACATTCAGATGAAAATTTCATGTCTTTATTTTGATTCCGGTTTGATTTTTTTTTTCATAGCAAAATTTGAGGAATAGGAAGGACGCTTTTATTGTGGGGTGGGGGAATTGGGAAGGTCACGGGGTGGGATGAGGTAAACAAATAGCAAAGGTTGTAGGAAATTTATAAGCGGAGTTCCGGAACCTTTCTTTCCAGATAAAAATAATATATATATATATATATTTTTTAATTGGGGTTGTTTAACCTCCTTCGCAACATCGAAGGGGGACCTAAACTTTACGTGGGATCCGAACCACGGGTCGCTACATAATCTGGGCGCAGAGGACGATATATATATATTTATATATATATTCTAAATAAAATAATAGTTAAGAAAAACTATTTTTCTTTGCCAAAAAAATAGCCTGTTTTGTTGAAGTTCAAACCCACTCGTATGTCTATTGAATGCATAAACAGGTGAAAAGAATTCACCCTTTTGATGCCCGTCTTTTGTCCTCTTTTTCCTGCAAGAAAACAGACGAGAAACTCTCCCCCTTTTCCCAAATTCGAAAGTGGACCAAACAATTCGTGTCCACTTTTTATCAATAGGTCCTTTAACAAAATGAACAGGACTTAGTTGTTTATTATAACTGGAACATTTATTTCGGCTTAGCTTCTTTCCATTGTTAGGCAATGAACTTTATCGCGCGCGCGCAAACGCAAACACACACACACACACACACACTTATATATATATATATAGTGGCGCGTATCAATATTTCCTTTATAGAGCTAAAGTTTTAATACATTTTTCAAGTGCAGTATTGATTGACATTGAAAAGTGTTGCTCTTACGAAGGTCTTTCGAAGTTACAGCTCTTAAGAGACACCTTGTGCTTCAGGAAACATTTGCCACCGGGGTTTGACATAGCTAGCAGTCGACTTCTTGAAAGCGTTCTCACAATACCATAAGCAGACCTCAAGAAAATTCACCAGTCAAAGTTCTTCAGCCATTGCTTGACTTTTGAAGATGTTATAACATCTCTATAGCAAATAGGCCCTCTTTTTCAACCTTAAAGGAGTCTGCTCTATAGCAATAGGCCCTTTTTTTCGACCTTAAAGGAGTCTGCTCTATAGCAATAGGCCCTCTTTTTCAACCTTAAAGGAATCTGCTCTATAGCAATAGCCCCTCTTTTTCACCCCTTAAAGGAGTCTGGAATCCATTCGTACGCAATCTTATTATAATTCGTTTAACAATCTGATTTCACTCCCAACTATGTGCTGTGCGTTTTCCCTTCGTTGTAATTAACATTTATGGTAATTCCAACCATAAGTATTTTTGCACACTCAATATAAGCAATTGTATTGTTATTCAGTGTGAGCTTATTTGTTATTAATTATATAGGAAAAAGCCGTACAGTTTAGTCTTTTTCCTTGTTCGCTGATACATCAACTGGTAACTCAGATAAGTATATAAGCATAAATTACCAGAACCTATCTGCAAATTGGCAGTCTATACAAACTGGCTATAGAAACTCGCGTTAATTAATATATATATATATATATATAATATATATATATATATATATTAGTTAACGCTATATATATATATATATATATATATATATATATATATATAGATATATATTACACTGGAAAATAATGGAGAAACTAGTCCCTAATCTTACTCTGAATCCCATAACTCCCCAAACAACGGTGGAAAGTAGAAGCGGTAGACTGTGTCGTATTCCCAAATTGAAGGCGAGACAGGGAACATCCTTAACCCTGAAAGAAAATAGTTTTGTAGTGAGAGGACCAAAACTGTTTAATCAGTTGCCCAAAGACCTAAGAAACACGAAGGGAGTTGCAGTGGAAATCTTCAAAAGAAGACTAGACGCCTGGCTCAGAACAATCCCGATGAGCCGGGCGTACCTGGCTATGTGAGGTGGAGAGCGCAAGAATCCAACTCACTACTTCACCAGGCCAACTCGAGAGGAGGGGCGTCAAGCTTGACCTTCGCGAAATGAGAAGTCATCGCGCGGAACCTTTGTAAGGTTGTAAGGTAAGGTATATATATATATATATATATATATATATATATAAACTCACAGTATGTCAAAAATTTGCTTATAGAAACCCAGAACAGTTCTCTTGTCTCAACTTTATTTAATGACAAAATACAGTCCATATTCGACCCTTTCGGAGTGCCAGTTATTCTCAGTGCCACATTACAAGCCAGAGTGGCGGAGATAGAATGGCTTTACGAGGGTTTTTTTTTTTTTACTTCTCGTGAACAAAAATCAAAAATTTGGAGTGGAAAAAATCAGTGGACATAAATAAGAATTCAATCAAGAACCCAATAAAGATAAGTGCCAATGAATACAGACGACCACCCATTACGTGTGTATATATATATATATTTTTTTTTTTAATTGGGGTTGTTTAACCTCCTTCGCAACATCTAAGGTCATATGACGGAGGGGACCTACTACAGCTTTACGTGGTATCCGAACCACGGGTCGCTACATAATCTAGGCGCAGAGGACGGTCTCCCATCCAACTACTACCCAGACCCAATGTTGCTTAACTTCGCTGATCTCCGGGAAGCGGTGTATATATATATATATATATATACACACCTTGGTTTTGCTTCCCCCCGAATTGTTCATTCTGACGAGGGTCAAGCTTGTCACTCCACCTTAGACCTACAGTTTGTGGAATCCGAACCACGCCCCACCAGCAGCCCAGCGTCTTAATCACTAGGCTACCCACAGTACCCATTTATCTACCAACCAATTTCTTTATTGTGTGGAAGGATGAACAGCTGGGTTTTGCTCTGCGCCGCCTACCGTCACCGGGTCTCGATCCCGGTGCCGATGGATTCGTAGTCATCGACGCTAAACTACACCACCGAGGCGAATATAATATATATATATATATATATATATATGCTGTGTGTGTGTATATATATATATATGTGTGTGTGTGTGTGTGTGTGTGTGTGTAATGGCGCGCGCGCGCACAGTCAGTTTCTAAAACCCAGTTTGACGTATAAAAGCAGGCCACATACCCACACGCATATATATATATATATATATATATATATATATACACAGTTTGTTAGTGAGAGAGAGAGAGAGAGAGAGAGAGAGAGAGAGAGAGAGAGAATTTTGAGCTTAATTAAAAAGAGACGTTAGATTTAAGACGTTCTAGAGACAGATTCTGCAACGGGAAGAAGAAGGCGGAATTCGGGGCGTTCCTTCTTAGGGTCAAATAAGGTCAGCCAGGGTTACGGTCTCGGGGTGTAAAGCACGTCCTGCCTCCCAAGCTTAGATTATTATCATTATTATTATTATTATTATTATTATTATTATTTTGTATCATAAACAATTGATTTTAATATTTGAAGTACAGGGTGTTCAGAAAGAAACGCAACCCAAAATAGAAAAGAAAAGGGTAAGGTTACAATGATATATGCATTCTCCAATGGGTTGCGTTTTCTTTTTGAACACCCTGTATTTATTATAATAGTAATTACATACGCAAAATCGTATTTCATAAGGTGGACATTCGATCTTGGGGGTGTCGACATTATTTCAAGTCGATCTTACGCAAGTTTCTAAATTTGAGATTCCAAATGAGTAGGAAAAAAGTTCGTCTAATATTTCAAATGGGAGTGACCTAACCCATACACGCATGTTTCGGATTTTAAATGAAAATGACTAATCTAACCTAATCTAGCTTAATCAATCTAACCGGACATAATGCAATCTAACCAAATTTAAGCTAACCTAATTTTAAGTTAACCTAACATAAGTTAAGTAGACCAGCGATCCAATTATTCTTTTTATTACGCAGGAAGGAGGGGCCAAGGGCGAATGTTCGCCCTTATAATGCATGTTTGGAAATTTTGCGTTTTACCTCTTCCAAATTGATCTTATAGATCTTATAGTTTTTATAGATCTCATAGAGCATATAGATCTTATACATCTTAAGAGATCATATAGATCATACTCACTTCGATCTTGTTCCGTTACATCAATTATTATCAAGGTTAGGGTATGAGCAAGGCGCTATTGCAAGGCTCTAAAACTGGTAGCTATTCCACGTGAATTGTAGGATCCTCCTAAAATACTGTAGTTTCTGCACCAATCATATTATTTCTGTCTTCTACTTTGTGATCTACTGTATATATAGTCTCGTTGTTATTAATTTCAGTGTTCCTGAGGATGTCATTAGAAGAAAAAGCTTGAGTACTGTTTCTTGTTTTTCATATATATGTGTGTGTGTTATATATATATATATATATATATATATATATATATATATATATCTATAATATTTTTAGAGTGTAAAACTTTTGTTATATTCTTTGACGTTTTCAGTCTCCAAAGACCAAATAATGAAGGCAAAGAAAGGAAAGTTTCATTGGGGGTCGGAACCCCCATTCCAACGTCACCCTTTCCTCCCTCCCTCCCGCTGTGACACCCCAGATGGATGACATCCACAGATGGATGAGGTCCCCACAATGCGCGTGAAGGGTCGTCAGGAGATGGATGAAGAGCGGACTGCTTCATCTGAATCATTTGATGGATTGGGCAACCGACGATGAGAGAGCAGAAGAAGAAGAAGATCCACTCTTAAAAACAAGCTCGTTATCCGCGCGAAACCCACCCCAGAGTGAAACTTGGGGAGATTCTCGAATGATGTAATGTTTTTGATGATGTAATGTCTCGAAGATGTAATGAGGACACGCATAAAAAATGTAATGTCTCGAAATATGTAATGAGGACATGTATAAAAAATCCAACAACTTGAATTCATACAACAACCAAATTTTATGATAAATCACCGACAACCCATCTAAAGCAGACTTATAAAAATGGTTGACAGAGTCTTTGCATAGATAACTTTCAACCTAAAAATTGGTTGTCAAAGGCGTTATCATAGCGTTTGGTTGTTGTCACCAACGGTTTATTTTTATTGTATATACATATATATATATGTGTGTGTGTGTGTGTGCAATTTTGAGCTACCATATATATATATATATATATCCATTTTAACTGCAACAACACACAGTATAATTAATGTAAAGAACGACGCTTGTGTAAAAGAACGTTCCGCACAAGATGAGGAGGGAGAACGAACAAATGAAAAATGAGGTACCACCCGGAATCGACCCGGGATCATCCGATTGCCGGTCAGATATGCTATCCACTACACCATGGACCTCGATCAATCAGAAGTCGTAATTCTCCTACATAACGAGCAGAAACCAATGCCCTGAGGGGGCACCTTCGCATGCCGTACATATATACATTTTACTGCAAACAACACACAGTATAATTAATGTAAAGAACGTTCTCCCTCCTCATCTTGTGCGGAACGCTCTTCTACACAAGCGTCCTTCTTTATATATATATATATATATATATATACTGTATATATATATATATATATAATGGTGAGAGGATCAAAACTGTTTAATCAGCTGCCAAAGACCTAAGAAACACAAAGGGAGTTGCAGTGGACATCTTCAACACAAGACTAGACGCCTGGCTCAGAACAATCCCCGATGAGGCGGCGTACTAGCTATGTGAAGTGGAGAGCGCAAGAAACCAACTCACTACTTCACCAGCCAACTCGAGAGGATGGGCGACAAGCTTGACCTTGACCTTCGCAAAATGAGGAATCATCGCGCGAACCTTTGTAAGGTTGTAAGGTAAGTAAGGTGTGTGTGTATTATATATATTATATATACGTATATATTTTATCCGTAACTTTGAGAGATTGTGCGTACTTGCAAAATAGTTCTGTAAGAATTATGTTTGATAATTTGCTATTTACTTATTTATTTCTTGAAAGAAACGTAACAAAAGTAAAGAAAGTTAAAAAAATTCCAGCTGCAAACGTTGTCTTGCTTCGTTTCTTCAGAAAAAATACAAAGTTTTCAAATAGTTTTATTTTCAATTCTCTCGGAGCGATATAAAATTTTTATTACATCTCTCTCTCTCTCTCTCTATATATATATAGGGCCTATCTATCTATCTATCTATCTACCTATCTATCTATCTATTTATCTACCTATCTATCTATATATCTATCTATCTCTATTTATTTTATCTATCTGTTTTATCTATCTCTATTCATCTATCTATCTATATATCTATTTGTATCTACATATTTATCTTATCTATCCTTTTATGTTTAAGTTATGTACATATGTATAAATTCATACAACAATTGTTAGGTTTAACTCTATGAAAACAATATTGACTTTGATTGATGGCACCAATATATATATATATATATACAGAGAGAGAGAGAGAGAGAGAGAGAGAGAGAGAGAGAGAGAGAGAGAGAGAGAGAGAGCAGATCTGGCGTACTACGAATATAACTATATAATAACTGTGATTGATAGAGGTAAATTTGTGCTGCCTTGGGGAGCAAAGCAAACTTACAGTGCATCTTGCTCCTGAAGATCATGCACCTGGAGAGATAATAACTGGAGGTGTTTACAATACAAACTAACGAAAATTTATGTGACACGAACGCGGTTTTCGATATTCTTTGAACTGAGAAAACACGGAGTTTTGTTTTCAATGATGTTCAACTACGTAATGAATCCTTGTCAGTACATTGACTACCCACCCCTCCCCATTATTTGCTTGGCAATGATGCTACGAGCTGCTCGCACCTTGGGGGTAAGGGCGGAATGATGCGTAATGTGAAAAATGTTAAACTTTTTCTTATTTCCACTTAAGTTTTATATATATATATATATATATATATAAGCCTTCAATTAACAGCAGGTGCAGTGCCACAGTGATAAAGCCTTTTTCATTAGTGCCACAATGGGTTTGTTGAACAGGTGTATTTACCTTACAAAATGCTGACATTCGAAATACTTAAATTCTTTCCCTCTTTACCCCTCTCAAACTCTCGTTTCTTTTGTATTTTGAAAGTCATGTATCAATTTTTTGACCAGTGGGAAAAAAATTGTCCTAAAAAATCGTCCTCAAAAACCGTCCTAAAAAATCGTCCTAAAAAAAAATCGTCCTCAAAAATCGTCGTCAAATTTCTTAAAAGCAACGTTGTGTACGAAAGACAATCCGCGATTAGGTTTACATCCAAATATTTTACTGACATTTGTATGCAAAAATTTATGTTTTTTGAGAACATTTGTCCACATACGCCCTTCTTCTTGTCCCCCCCCCCCTCCCCCATCGGAAATGTTTTTTTTAGCCTCTTTTTCCGTTTCATATTACCTGAAGAGCGCTACATAACAACTATACTACTAATAATAACATAAATAACGATAATTTGAGTGAATACAATTAGGGTACTAGAATACTACCTTGCAGTATTCCAAATAATAATAATAATAATAATAATAATAATAATAATTCAATGATATTTATTGTTTTCTTCAAGACGAGATTTTTTGTATCGTTAAATTATGTGCCGAAACGTTACCAATTTGTACCAATCGTCCTAAAAGGGTTAACAAACACTGATTTGCATACACTTAACCAAAGTAAATATTTTTAATTTAAAAAAAACGCTAATTTACATATGAAATCCCTTTTTTTTTTTAAAGTTTTTGGATATTCACTTTCAAATGAATATGATGTACAGGGTGATTCACTCGCTTTGTAGCTCTAGAGCAGGGGGCGGGGAATTTTTTTGGGTATTACCCAAAACTCTATTTGAGTAAGGTGAAATTACCCCCAGACTTCAAAGTAAACAAAAACAAGCCAATTGCTCTTAAAATTGGTGCATATAGTATACAAAAAATTCAAATTAAAAAAATGGAAGTGTCTCTCATACCGCAAGCATTACCTCCAAAATTTTTAAATTTACCCCAATTCCCCGACCTCTGCTCTAGAGTATTGTTAATATATCCGCTGGGGTTAGCAACGAGTGAATCACCCTGTACATGAGAAATGCTCGCTTTGAAATGTGTTTCCAAAACATTCCAGATTTGGTCGAAATAGATCTCGCGTGCTTCGGTTCCTGGTATAAATCTAAATGTTAGGTGTGTGTGTGTGTGTGTGTGTGTGTGTGTGTGTGTGTGTGTAATACCAAAATCATTTCTTAATTAAACCTTATTGTGTGTTGTATAAATGAAATAATATCTCCATACATTGTTGCTCGACGCTTCCAATTTAAAACGGAAAAAGTGAACCGATCGACGTTTTCACAGTCCCGCCGTTAATGGAATTGGAATCGGAATCGGAATGGAATGAAGAAGATGGTATGAATAGCCTTTGTTGTCCCTTCCTTTCGGTAACTAAATTAATGGGTGTACGATCCGCATATTAAGAGCGATAACTGGCGAGGACAGACCCGAATAAGGGTGCATAATTGCTTCAGGAGACTCCTGTCAATCTCGTCGTCATAAACTTCATTCACAAATTTTAGCCACTCACAAAACCAAAATTTAATATATATATATATATATATATATATATATATATATACAGGGTGTCCCATAAGTCCGGCATCATAGGAGAAATTCATATTTTTCTATTTCTACAAACCATAATTCATATTTTTCTCTTTCTACAGGCCATAATGTCTGTGAGCAAGGAAGAATGAATCCAGATAATTCTACTCATAGGAAATCGGAGTTAAAGAAAGGCCGCTGCTGAATTTAACAGACTGCATCCAGACCGCGAGCCAATAACACAGAGTTATGTTAGCAGACTCGTTGCAAAGTTTAAGGAAACAGGATCCATAGAAGATAAACCACGCAGTGGACCTTCAAGGCGGTCCACTGACGATGATACAGCGACTGCTATCCTGGCTCATTTTAACAGAAGTTCCAATAAGTCTCTTCGGCGATTGTCCGCCGAGACAGGAGTGTCGAAAAGTAGCATCCATCGCATTCTTCAGGCTCACAAATGGCATCCATATAAACTTCAGATCCCACAGAAATTAAGCGAAGATGATCCCGACCGGCGGATGGAATTTTGTGAATGGGCTACGGAACAATACATATTGAGCACGTTCTGTAAATAAAAGCTTTTGTTTTGCCTTTTTTTATTATTTTTCCTATGATGCCGGACTTATGGGACACCCTGTATATATATATATATATATATATATATATTATATATACACACAGTGGTGTAGTGCTGTGGGAACGCGTGGGAACGGCGTTCCCTTACTTTTTTTGGTAGACGGAACGGCGTTCCCTCACTATTTCAAATAAATTCGAACTTACAAATCTCTAACGTCATGAAATTTTAATTCCCACCCCTAGAAGAAATATGAGAAAGAATCATTAACTGCTTCATTTCTTTTAGCTTCGACTGAGGCAATGCTAGCCTATAAAGATCTGGTGAAACAGTCACCACGGCGTACCAGTTGTTAACTTTTTTTTTAGTTGATCATTCCAGTTGTTAGCTATTTTTATTGATCGTACTGGATGTCGTATATCTAATGACACTGGAAATACTGCATCTTCAACCTTGGAATATATCCTAATATCCAGTGCATATCACCTCAAAATATCCCTGAAATTGGTCAGATTTCAAAAGATTTCCCGGGGGGCTTACAGTGCCCCCGGACCCCCAGCTGTATGGGCTCGCCGCGCTCGCCATTGTCCCCCCCGCATCTGAGTAACACTTTCAAAATGCGTTCCCTCACTTCTTTATTTAGCACTACACCACTGTATATATAGTGTATATATATCAATGCGCCTTGGTTAGCATCGCTGACTGCGAGTCCACCAGCCCCGCGTTCGATTCCCAGCGATGGCAGGTGGCGCTCAGTTTGACCAGCTGTTCATCCTTCCATACAAAAATAATTGGTTGGTAAACAACTGTGTATCCTGGGTAGCCAAGTGGTTAGGATGTTTGGCTGCTGGTGGGGAGGTCGTGAGATCGAGTCCGGGCAAGGATTTTGTAATTTCTGACCACCCGTAGAGGGTCGTGGTTCGGATTCCATATTAAGATGTAGGTCTAAGGCGGGACAACAAGCTTGACCTTCGTCAGAATAAATAATTTGGTTGGAAGCAGTAAGCAAAACCAAGGTTGCCAAGATATATATATACAGTGTATATATATATATAACCTTTGGTTAGCTTCCGCCCGAATTGTTCATTCTGACGAAAGTCAAGCTTTTCACTCCACCTTCGACCTACAGTTTAACGTGGAATCCGAACCACGCCCCACCAGCAGCCCAGCGTCTTAACCATTAGGCCATCCATGGTACCAATTTATCTACCAACCACTTTCTTTACAGTATTGTGTGGAAGGATGAACAGCTGGGTTTTGCTGCGCGCCGGCTGTCGTCACCGGGTCTCGAACCAGGGGCCGATGGATTCGTAGTCAGCGACGCTAACCACTACACCACCGAGGGAGTCTCTGCAACTAGGGATTTCCTGAAATCCCTAAAATGTTCAGGGATTTCATATAAGATTAAGTCGTGATATTTTCGTTAGTTTTAACGAAAATATCACGACTTAACCTAACCAATCGTCAAGGGCATTCAATTAACCTAACCGGGCATTCAATAATTTTCCCGTAGGTTCAACAAAAATATCACGACTTAACTTTACATGAAATCCCTGAACATTTTAGGGATTTCATGAAATCCCTAATTACACAAATTCCCTATAACATATATATTATATATATATATATATGGGAGACTCATAAAATTAGAAAAATCTCCAATTTCAAAGAACAGACGTCATATGAACGAGTCAAAGAGAATTTCAGTAAATAAATAAGAAAAGCTTAAATATAGAAACTATATTCTCAGAATTATTTCCAATAAATAAGCGCTCAAAAGGTTAACAGTATATATATATATATATATATATATTACAAAACAGGTTAAACAATATATATATATATATATATATATATATATATATATATATATATATAATAAAAAATCAAGGTTTAGAATGTTTTTTTCAAACGTTATAAATTGATGACAAATATCTATACAAAAATAGCCAAAGCGAAACACAAGAGATAATGTAAATATATATTAAATGCGCAAGCAAATATCATCCTTAAATTACAACTTAATAAAGCACAAAATTCCATTTATGATGAAGAACACTAGGACGCCTTCACTTCCAAAGACAGATGTCAAGTAATAAGACTGAGCATATTATTTACGCAGTGAGAGAGAGAGAGAGAGAGAGAGAGAGAGAGAGAGAGAGAGAGAAGAACTGTTCACACCTTCTGAGAGAGAGAGAGAGAGAGAGAGAGAGAGAGAGAAATTTCTTGTTTGTGGACATAGTCCGTTCAATGAACAATATTAAGCGCTACGTCGGGCCTGTTAAGTAATTAGATGGATGATCGTTCTCTGCGTTTAGATGATGTAGCGACCCGTGGCTTGGTCCTACGGAAGGTGTGGTGTGTGTGTGTGTGTGTGTGTGAGAGCATGCTGGGCTGCTCACAGGGTAGATGAGACACGGAAAGTAATCAACTGCGGAGGACAGTGACAGGAGAAAAGGGAGTTCCAGCACTCCCTGTCTCCTGCCTAACGTCTCCCCCTTCGGGCACTGCCCAGGTTGATTGGTGTCTACACTCCTCCTACATATTTATCATACCCTTAAAAAGAAGTCATAGAATAAATGACCAAATCATGTTATTCCGAACATTATTTACGACCTTGAATTCCGCAATTCAGGGTATACTAAAACGCACGAAAGCGCTTTGAGTCATTGTTTTTATTCCTTTTATACGAAGGATGGATATTTAAATGCTTTCATGAAGGCGTCAACGTAGTCTGTCTGTCCGTCTGTCTGTAGAATGGTTTTCATTATATATATATATATTTGCTTTGTGCTAGGTTTTTTTTTTAATATCACACACACACACACGAGATTAGTAAAACTTTTAAAAGAAACAAAGTGAAGCTTAATGGCAATTCTACACTACTTTTATGCGCTAACAAATGCTTGTAACCAGGGGGGGAGGGGGGGGGGTCCGGGGGTTAAGTCAATAAAAGTATTATTTTCTTTTTAAAAGACTCAACCTAATTACTTTGAACTACGTTGGCTGACAATCTATCTATTCCACATCTTAACTATACGATTGCAGAAAAAATGTATGGCTTCATTAGAATTCAAATGTTTGCCCACTAATTTGAGACCATTACTGCGAGTTCTGTTCTGCATTTGCGAAGGTGAAATATTATTGGGGATTGACGTTATAAAAACTTTAATTATTTTAAACACCTGGATTAAATCTCCTCCAATCAGCCTATTTACGAGTGAGGATATTTTTAACGTTTTTAAACGGGCCGCGGATGATTTGTTTCAAGCCTTGGAATCATCTTAGTAGCTCGTAGCTACACTTTCTCCATTTTGACTGTTCTGTCGTAAATATGGGGACTAGAATTCACCGCGGTATTCCAGGTGGGGGCGTATTAAAGAGTTATATAATGTTAGTATTGTTTTTTTCGGACTTAAATTCAAACGATCTACCAATAAATCCTAAGATTTTATTCGCTTTTCAAACCGCTTCGACACATTTGCTTACTCGGTTTTAGAGTGTCGGCAACAATAATACCTAAATTTTTCTCTTCCGTAAGACTTGTTAGTGTCTTGTCGAGCATAAAATACTTTTCTTTAACACTGTTTTTACCGATATCCAACGTTTTTCTTTTTACAGTTATTTATATTAAAGTTCATTTGCCAAATTTCTGCCTACTCGAGTAACTTATTAATATGTTATCTTATCTTAACTTATCTTATTGAATCTGCAAACGCTCTGCCGCTGATTTTGTTCGTCCCCTTATTTTAGTATCCCCAGCAAATTTTGAAATTATACTGTTAATATCTGTTGATGTCAATGATATAAATAATAAACAGAAATGGTCCCAGAACCGATCTTTAAAGCACGCCGCTAGTTACACATCTACAATTAGACGCTTTGCCATTAATGAACACTCTTTGTTCACGTCCGCTTAGCCATTTTTCATTTGAAAACAATTACCATCAATTCCGTGAGACTGAAGTTTAGCTAATAAGCTCATATGGGGCACTTTATCAAACGCTTTTTGAAAATCGAAATACTTCGAAACCCATGCTGAGAATCTTTAATTATACTAGGGGCACTCAATATATTTTGCCCCACCCTTTTTTCTTAGCTAAATAATAGGCTATGGGGCTGAAATGTCTTTTGGTCCGTAAGTTTGAACTTTCTGCGCTTCACATAACCGCATTTTTCCAGTTTGAATCTCCCCCTCCTTGTATAAAACCGCGTTTAAACGCCCTTGTATAAAATTGATGGTTAATGCAGTTTCGGAAATGGCGTCTGACAGTGATGTGCGTCGTAAACAGAGAGCTGTTATCGAGTTCTTAACCGCAGAGAAGGAAACAGTTGGAAATATTCACAAACGTCTACAAAACGTTTACGGAGATGCTGTTGTTGATCGAAGCGCAGTTGAACGTTGGTCTAAACGTGTGAGATCATCGGAGAGAGGGAGAGCCAACCTCGATTATGAGCCACGTAGCGGTCGCCCGGCATTGGCTGTGACATCTCACACTGTGCAACGTTCTAACAGCATCATTCGATCAAATCGGCGCGTCACATACAAGGAGCTATCACTGGAGCTAGGAATTAGTGAAGGAAGTGTGAATACGATAATTCAGTAACTGGGATACTCAAAAGTGTGTTCACGGTTTGTTCCTCGCTAACTGACTGACGATCACAAAGCCCAAAGAAAAGAAATTGCTTCTGAGTCGTTGGTTCGATACGAGACAGAAGGGGATGACTTCCTTTCACGAATTGTCACGGGATGAGACTTGGGTACACCACTTTGAACCTGAAACAAAACGCCAATCCATGGAGTGGCAGACTCCCCACGCAAGAAAAAGTTCAAAATGGAAAGGTTATGGCAACCATCTTCTGGGATATGAAAGGGGTGATTTTGGTGGACATTATGAAGAAAGGACAAACAATCAACACAGAGGCATATATTGCTACCCTACAGAGACTCCAGAGACGTATAAAGCGAGTTCAACCGGAGAGAAAGCTGGAAGACGTCCTTCTTTTGCACGATAACGCAAGACCATACAACAGTTTGCAAACGAGAGAGGCCATCACAAAAATGCGCTTGACTGCGTTACCCCACCTTCCATACAGCCCGGATCTGGCACCTTCAGACTTCCATTTGTTTAGGCCAATGAAGGATGGTATTCGTGGAAGAAAGTTTCAGAGTGACAATGAGGTTGTTGAGGAGGTTAAGAGGTGGCTCCAGCTGAACCCAGCGGACTTTTACCAGCAAGGAATAAAGGTCCTTGTTTCAAGGTGGAGGAAAGCCGTAGAAAAGGATGGAGACTATGTGGAAAAAAAAAACTTGTAAAAAAGGTATGTAACTACTAACTACTTGAGTACAAAATTTCTGGAACTTACAACAAGGAAACTTGGAAAGAAAAAAAAAAGGTGGGGCAAAATATATTGAGTGGATCTCGTATTAATAATTTCAAAGTGATTAACTGGTTTGTCCCGAAGATCGTCTCTACAAGCTTACCAACTACCGAAGTCAGACTAATGGGACGATAACTTCCCGGAAAGTGATTTGTCCCCTTTTTTAAAGTATGGCGTAATGTTTGCAAGTTTCCAATCGAACGGAACTTCTCCAGACTTCTCCTACTATATATATATATATATATATATATATATATATATATATATATATATATATATATATATAAGAGGAGTGACCATTGCAGTAGTTCATTTCTTTATGTAAACCCTGTATTTAAAGCAAATTTTTCCCTTATATTTAAAAGAATTCATAAAAACCAATTTCACTTTATTTTAAGGTAATAAATCTATCCATTAAACGAACAAATTTCCCCTCATTTTCTAAAAGAAATTTTACCTCAGAAAAAGGGGAAAAAAAAGAAGTTGAAAAAGAGTGAGCCAAAAGAGTCCCCAAGGTCGATTATGGGGACCGATTTTCTGTACAGGAATCTTTTCCCCAGATAATCCCCGAAAGATATCGGAATTCAATGAATGAAATAATGGACTCTATGCAATTTTTGGTTAAGTGGGGTTTTCAGCCCCTATAATTAATATATAATACCAATTACATATTATTATTATTATTATTATTGAGTGTAAATAATGGTTCACAGGAGAAGGATTAATATATATACTGTATATATATATATATATATATATATATATATATATAATATATATATGCAGCAAGGAGAGGCCAAAGGCGAATGCCCACAAAAATGTTCCCCTACCCCACTAGAAGAAGAATACAGCCATAATCAAGATCCAAGGTTTGCAAAATGCCTAGACACTCTGTTTAAAGACTGGAGGTCATAGCCAGGGGGAAAGATGGATTGAGGAAGGTTGTTCCAAAGTTAACTGGTTGAGTAGATGAAAGACTGAGAATACCGATTAACCCTTGCATTTAGAGAGTTGGACAGAAAGGGATGAGAATGTGTCGAAAGTCTGGTACTGCGTGCTCTCCTTAAAGGAGGAGACATGCAGTTACAGAGTTCAGAAGAGCAGTGCCCGTTATAATAGCATGGAGAGACTATTTAGAGCAGTGGTTCTTAACCCCTGGGTCGCCAAGCCATTTTGATTGGGTCATTAAATTGTCATTTATCATTTATTTATGTTATCCCTTATCATTTTAACATTAATTACCTGTTTTATTATCTATTACGAGGGAACTGTTTGAAGACATGGGTCGCCGAGCTAGCCTCGCGACCAGAATTCGGGTCGCATCTTAAAAAGGTTAAGAACCACTGGTTTAGAGGGACACTGTAAAGCTGGTGGAGAAGTGAAGGGTGCAATCATCGGCATAGGAGTAGATAGGACAGGAAGTGCGACTTAATAGAGCATTGCTAACTAAAAGGAAGAAAGTGGGTGACAAGACAAAACCCCGAGGAACACCACTATTAATAGCTTTGGAAGAAGAACTGGCCATCTACAACTGCTGCTATAGATCGGCCGGAAAGGAAATCAGAGATGAAGGCACATATGGAAGGATAGAAACCGAAAGCGGGCAGTTTGGAAAGTAAGGATTTGTGCCAGATTCTATCAAAAGCTTTTGATATGTCTATCGCAGTGGTTCCCAAACTTTTATGGTGGCGACCCTGAATACAATATTGTCCTGGCCTGGCGACCCTAAACGCTGGTACATGCAGTGTTAATGACCAATCATTTTGATACGTTGTGTTTATATTCATATAGTTTAATCAGTCGTTGAGAATTTCCGTCCCGCGACCCTCAGGAACACCTTCCCGACCATGGGTTTGGGAACCACTGGTCTATCGCAAAGGTTTCTCCGAAATCCCGAAACGAGGATAATCAAGAGTTAGAGAAATATGCAAGAAGATCGTCAGTAGAATGTCCCCTTGCGGAACCCATACTGACGATCTGAAAGAAGATTGTAAGAAGAGATGTGTTTAAGAATCTTCCTATTAAGGATAGACTCAAAAACTTTGGAAATGCAAGAAATCAAAGCAATTGGACGATATTTGGAGGGTTGAAAGCGGTCACCCTTCTTTGGGACAGGTTGAATGAAAGCGAACTTCCAGCAGGAAGGAAAAGTACCAGATGAAACACAAAGACGAAAGAGTTTGCCTTGGCAGGGTGTCAGCACAGAAGCACAGTTCTTAAGAACAACAAGAAGGACACTATCATGACCATACACCTTCCTAGAGTTGAGCCCAGATAGGGCAGAGAAAAACCTCTTTAGAAGAGATTCTAATTTCAGAAATAACTAGCCAAAGTGGGCCCCTACGGCTAAACCTACGGTACTGGGCCCCCCAATTACTGGGAAGTCAGTTATTCGGTCAATAAAATATAGAAAAGAACGCTACCATAAAACCTTAAACTTCACAAATCTTGATACAATGAGTTCGGATGTGAAGCTTAAAATTTTCATTGCTGCGTTCTTTTCTATAGTTTTATTTATTTCTATGTTCAGAATTGCTTAATAGTAAATAGATGGTGTCTAGAGACGGGCAGGCAGACAGGACTGTCTTTTTATAGTAGACTAGTACAGTTCCCGTCGCTTCGCTGACGGTTAGACAGGCTAAACTACAGAAAAGAACGCAGCCGTGAAAATTTTGAGCTTCACATTGTGTCAACATTTCTGAATCTGGTATCTCCCAAAACCTCCTCACCCCCATTCATGCAACTTTGGGGGCTAACCCCCTTCCCATTACCCCCACCCCTCCCCATTACCCCACCCATCCCCCATTACCCCCACCCTTCCCCCATTACTGGCCGGGATAAATTTCACAAACAGACAGGCTAAACTACAGAAAAGAACACAGTTATGAAAATCTTGAGCTTCACATTGCCGCCCGTAATACAATTTCTGAATTTTTTTCTCACAATTTTTTCTTCGACGGACGGACGGCTGGCTCTCTTATTATAGTATAGATTAAGTCATAGGTAGGAGGAGATGGAGAAATAGCGCCAGAATCGTTCAGAGGTGAGTTGTAGACGAAAGTTTGAGCGAAGAGTTCACCTTTGTCAGAAGAGACGGCAACTGAGTCACCAGAATGGAAAAGAGGAGGGAAAGAAGAAGTAAAGTTGTTGGAGGGGTTCTTGGCAAGGTGCAAGAAAGAGCGAGAAGAATTAGATTTAAATAGGTTTTAAAGGTTTTGTTTGATGAAGGAATATTTGGCGAGCCGAACAATAGATTTCGCACGATTCCGGGCAGAAAAAATATGAGCTGAGTGGGAGGAATTGGATGGCGACGGTACCTTCTAAAAGACGCCTCTCTGTTGCGAATACCATTAGACCAAGTAAAGTTACACCAAGGCTTTTTTGCATTAACAATAAGATTAGAATATGGAATGGCGCCTCCATTCGCCTCCGTAATGTGCTTCGCGCATATATATATATATATATATATATATATATACACACACCTTAAAATAGTGATAATTATGTAGCTATATACATATAGAGAGGGAGAGTCTGATCTTGAATCTATGAATTCATATGCCACAGCTCTTCCTTTGAAGGGACACCACAGTTCAACGCTAATTAAAGTTGGCACTCCTGCATCATTCCGCCCATGGATTCAACGCGATACAAACCAAATATCAAAAGCGATTCCTGTAATTGGGGTGTGACGAATAAGCAAGAAGCACAACGTGAATCAAACGCTATAACGACACACACGCACACACACACACACACACACCACACACACACACTACCACAGCAATGAGTCATATATATATATATATATATATATAAAGGCTGTCGTAATATCGTCACTGAGACCTGTCAAAAGAGTCAATTATGAAACATTTCTTCTGTATTAAACGTCGTCTAGGCTTCGGAATTAATCGACAGCCGAATATAGAAAGTAGACAGAGTAGACAGGGCGCAAACAAACAGAAAAAAGTAAACAAGCCGACAAAGGGGAAGGCACAAATACCAGCAAGGCAAATACATCCAAGAAAGATATTGACGGCCATTTTTACATAATAATAATGATGATGATGATGATGATAATAATAATAATAATAATAATGATGATTATAATGATTATACATAAACTTTGAAAGGTAACAAGTGACAGTGAAATTACTTGACGGTGGAGAAGTGTGTATCGAAGAGACGTTGACCGGGCGAAGAAGCATACGTTTTGTGGTGTCTGAATGGACGTGTTTTCTCTCTCTGTGTATGAAAATATGGCCACAAAATATGTCTTACTCGGCAGAATGTGTATGAATGCACGGTCAGATTTTATTGGGATGTTACTTTATTTGTTAACAACCAGTGATGAAGTTAACATCAGTTAACATTTGCAGTAACGAATGATGGCAGGCTTTTGACCCTTTCACCGCCTTGTTATGGTTAGGGTATAATATATATATATACATACTCATGAACATGGTGGAGGACATCAAATCTCAGGTCAACTATTTTTTTCGCTTGTCAAAAACCTTGACGAAGTAATTTTACGATGTCAACAACATCATCATAGAGCCGTTGTTTCATCAAAATAGACAAGTGCTCTCTCTCTCTCTCTCTCTCTCTCTCTCTCTCTCTCTCTCTCTCTCTCTCTCTCTCTCTCTCGACAGTAAAGAACAGGCAAGTGAAGACTAGCAATAAAATGAATTTTTTGACCGAGGAAAAAGATGGTTAAATTGGAAAGCCAAAAATCAAATAAGAAAAAGGGAGAATTGTTTACACACTTAACCAGTGAAGGAAGCAATTTAATATATATATACAGTGTCCCAAAAGTGTGGTCTCATAGGAAAATTTATTTTAAATTATATTTACAAAAATAATGCATTACAACTAAAACAAATGCTCAAATTGATGTCTTGTTTTGGAAATTTTTTTTTGTTGCAAGTAGAATACACGCAATGGCTAATCTGGCAGTGAGTTACACTCGTGAGGAAAAGTCCTCCGGAGTAACTCTGGTACTGTCTTGAGCCGGGTATTTAGTCTTCTTTTGAAGATGTCAACTCTGACCCCTGTAGGGTTCCTGAGGTCCTTTGGAAGCTGGTTAAAAAGTCTTGACCCCCTGACAACCAAATTATTTTCCTTCAGTGTTGAGGGTGTCCCTTGTCGGGTTTTTAGTTTGGGAACACTACATATTCTACTTTTCCTATTTTCCACTGTTGTTTGGATGTTAGCTGGGTTTAGTTTGTGGTTAGGTACCAATTTTTCGATGATAATTTTCCATATGTAGATTATGGTATACCTCTCTCTTCTTTCCAGGGAGTACAGATTTAGTTTACGTAGTCTTTCCCAGTAGTTGAGCTGTTTGCAGCCATCAATCTTGGATGTAAAATTCCTCCGCACTTATTCTCTTTTATTAATTTCTTCTTTTTTTGTATGGGGACGTCAAGACAGAGCAGTAGTCATGTTTTGGTATGATCAGCGTTTTTAGCAGGGAAGCGTTACCTTCTTGTCCCTTATTTTGAGAGTTCCCAGTAGCTGTCCCTTTTTGCTCTGATGTTGTATTTCAAATTTGGCATCATTGGTCATTTTTACCCCTAAACCTTTTGCTTTCGTGCTTCTCCTAACTTCCTGTCTATTTGGGGCATGGTATACTAATGCCTCATTTCTTCCATATCTTAAGAGCTGAAATATCACGGTGTTAAAATTCATGTTATTGTCTTCTGATCATTTGTATATTCTGTTTGTGTCCCTCTGTAGGGCTTCCACCTCTTCTGCGTTGCTTATATGTATATTATATAGGGTGATTCAAAAAATGTTAACACTTATATGGAGTTTTATTTTTTATTTTAAATTTATTTGTAAACATTTTTTGTGATGGAAACACTGCTTCATACAGTCTCTCCTTGCTGTCTACAGATATCTGTGCGTGTATGAAAGAGATCAAACGTTGCTTCCAGAGCCCGAAGGCACATCTCTGCTGGTATTGATTGGATGACATCTGTAACTCTTTCCCATATAAGTGTTAACATTTTTTTGAATCACCCTGTATATATATATATATATATATATATATATATTTCAGTAATATGTTGTATTATTTGTGTATTAGGCGATACACGATTCTCTCCTGTATCACATTTTTTAAATAATACAGTAAAAAGTGTTAATATTTATGATACAATAAATGTTTAATTATAGACTATTTTTTTCCTGTGTGTATCCAGCTACCGTACTTCCCTTCCGAGGACCGCCAACGTGAGAAATACACCTGTATCATATTATTATTAAAATATCTTATGATAATAGCTCGTGATTAAAAAAATTATAAGCTTAAATTCATCAGTACACACACACACACACACACACACACATATACACCCAAAGAACTCCGCTAATCTACCCATATAAATCGTCTCATTTATTCAAAGCTTTTATCAGTAAAACCATTTAAGGTTTTTTATAAATCTAAACAGAAAAATTATTTGGACAGAAAAAATACCCCAAAAACTAAAATCACAAAAGCGCTTCAGATAAATACCCAGAAATCTGAAAAAGATATATATGTGTGTATATATATATATATAAGTAGCTATCAAGCAAATGGTGATGTATCAAACTAAAAATATATTCTCTCTTTCTCTCTCTCTCCTCTCTTCTCTCTCTCATATATATATATATATATATATAGGTAATATAGGGTTCTTACCTAGATTCTAATGAGAAACCAGTACTTTAAGAAAACAAATACGGTGGGTTTTTTTTCTATCGAAGTATACGTTAAACATACTCATATTAATTTAAATAATGTTCCGCTTGTTCTCTTCAGAAAATTTTGGTTTTACAGAATTACGTCATATCATTTTGGTTTTCCTTAATATGACGCTGTTCTAAATATAATTTTTTTAAACAAAATTAAAAATACTTTTAAAAAAAATAAGGAATTATTTAGAGGGGAAAAGAACATCTCCCCTCGGAGTATTTTTAGCCTACTTTAGTTAAAAGGACGCGCCAGTTTCTAGTAGTGCAAAATGAGAAATTAACATCTGTGAAAAAGAGGGGTACTGACCCTTATTGAGGGGTGTCTTTACGTGGAAACGAGATAATTTTTGTCCGGCCTCAAACGGAGAAGTTTTGCTTTTCCGGATGAACAAAGGTTAGCGTATTGGTTCCGCATACCGTCATGTATCTTTAAAACGCAAGGGTTAATCGGTATTCTCAGCCTTTCATCTATTCAACAGGTCAACTTGGAACAATCTTCCTCAATCCATCTTTCCCCCCTGTCCATGCCCTCCAATCTTTTAAACGCAGTGTCCAGGTTTCTCGAAAACCTTGGACCTTAATTCTGGTTCTCTTCTTCGTCTATGTGACGGGCGTTTTGGCGGGTATTCCCCCGTGGCACCCTCTTTCCCGTATAAAAAAAAAATGGAGTTAAATCTTAAGTCTTAGAAATCATGAGCTCTGTCCCACAAGGTACAGTATTAGCTCCCTTCCTGTTCATAATAATAATTGTACATATTGATGCAGATATTAATGACTGTATTGTATCATGTTCCGCAGATGACACAAAAATATGCAAAGAAATATTGAACGAAGGTTCAAACCCTCAAAGTATCATAAAGCAAGGCAAGTGTGTGAGTGTATATATAATATATATATATTCCGGAATTTGTATTTGGTATTTGAAGTTTGTCATAGTAATTCCGTAAAAAATATGAAGTGTTTCTTTTCCATATTTGTAGGGTCGACCTGAAACACCCTGTATATATATATACAGGATGGTGTGTGTATACTGTATATAACCTGAAACACCCTGTGTGTATATATGTATATATACAGGGTGGTGTATATGTAAAACTAGCGAAAATGAAATAAATTGAATAAGGATATGGATGTGTTTTTGGATTAGAGCAGGGGTTCCCCCCCCCTTTTTGTATAGTTACCCAGAACCCAGTTTTAATCCAGCTCCATTACTCCAATCATTACATATTATTTTTATAACTTCTGGATCACGTGTCATTACCCCACAAAATAGTTGTCAGTACCCCACAAACTAGTTGTCATTACCCCAGTGGGGTAATTTACCCAAGGTTGGGAACCACTGGACTAGACCAACACACGGCATTGTTCCTTTCAGTGGTGATGAACCCCGTACGAAAGCTTCGTCAGTACTTTGACCCCATATTTGCTTGGCAATGTTACTGCGAGCTGCTCATACCCTGAAATATGGGTATGGGCGCAATGGTGCTTTATGTAAAAAGATGTTTAACACTTCATACTTCCACTTAAACTGTAAATGCATCGATTATTATTATTAATTATTAATTATTATCAATTATTATTAATTATTTATTAATTATTAAATATTAATTATTATTATAATAATTAAATATTAATTATTATTAATTATTATTAATTATTAAATATTAATTATTATTATTATTATTATCATTAAATATTATTATTATTAATTATTATTATTATTATTAAAAAAATGTAATAGTCAAAAAAGTACCCGAAACAATCACTGAAAAAGATAAATGAAAAAAACGTTAAGTATATAGAATGGGTATCAAATTCGTATAAAATATAAATGGTTGGGTACCGTATTTAATTTCTTCTTTGAGAGGGTATCATATGACAACTCAAATAGTGGGCATGGGGGTAGTCGAACTATACCTATTCATTTCGAACCACCGTGTTTATTCGTTAAATTTGATGTGGGTTCTTTTGCATATGAAGTCCATTCAGGTATGCATAAAATAAACACACACACACACACACACACACATATATATATATATATATATATGTGTGTGTGTGTGTGTGTGTGTGTGTGTGTGTGTGTGTGTGTGGATCAAGGTATTTTATGTAATGGGCGTCACACATATATATATATATATATATGTTATGGAGATGCTGTCTCATTAGATTCCGGTCTTGGGCGTGCGATCATGAGGTCAAATTTGACCTTTGTGAACTATCTCACTGCGACCTTAACATGGGGTCATCACGACCAAGACCTTAACTACAGTTTAATAAGGGGGGAAATATATCAGGGAGTATTTTCAAGGAATAATTAATGAATAAATTCATAGGAAAAAGAGATGGTACATATTCATTACCCAAGTCAATCTTGCGGAACTTTTCTTCTCTTGTTGATTACCTGATGCGTATTCAGTGGAGTCACTTCGGATAAAATGATGGAATATATATATATATATATATATATATATATATATATATATATATATATATATATATAATGAGAGAGAGAGAGAGAGAGAGAGAGAGAAGTAAAATTTGCATCACAGAGAAAGTTTCGTTCCAGCGTCGCTGGGCCACGTCCTGAGCACCATCTTCCACCACTTCGCCGCCAGTCAGAGTACCTCGCTTTATGATTTACTTTGTCACAAATGCGCAAGTTAACCATTTAATAATTATTATCATTACGAAAAAGTACAATAACCGTACATTGCTTTTAATACGAAGACTCCAAAGAAGGAAATAGTTTTTGGTACGGGACCTTCTCTTTGTCCCACATTTGACTTTACTCTCCGAATTAAAAACAGTCTGTACCTGTTACGATAAGTGTTCTCTCTCTCTCTCTCTCTCTCTCTCTCTCACTCTCTGTATATATTAGTTTGTTTCCTGAATTAACAGGTGCGAGCAAATTAATTAAGTCAGGTAAGAGAATCGGCAGACGTAAATGGATTTTAAAAACTATATTTGAAAGCTTCTCTTCGTGGAAATAGTGTATGTAGACCAAACATATATATATATAATCTTGAGAAATGACGGAAGGCGGACCCTTTCGTTGTTGAATAGATCCGAGACTTTATCTTGATTAATATCACAGTAAAATAGTAAAATAGTACCCAATAATACCCCGATTTTAATTTCAGAATATTTTTAAGAATTATAAAAACATTGAATAAAGTTATTTTTATTAAAACGTAAATAAATTACTTTGAGAATAACGCACCTTTTTTATACCCACAACAATTTGGGTATAATTTTTATTAAAGCGTAAATAAATTATTTTGAGAATAACGCACTTTTTTTATGCCCAACAATTTGGGTATAATTATCATACCATGAATATTGCAAATATTACTTAAATTTCTGTATCACTTGAACGAAAACCTAAATTAAAAAAATATATATAAAATCTTGACTAATTTTTGAGGTTTCTGTAAGGTATTTCTTGTGAGGGTACGTTACTGATAAAATTATGAAGATATACTGTATATAGGGTACATTTTTTGGAAAAAAGTTCACCTAGGAAAAAATTCTAAAATATATAAACAAACAATCATTAATGGTAATAGTTTTTTTTTTTACTTTATTATTTTGGGTATTTTGGGTATTTTGGGTGTTTTATTATTTTGGGTATTTTATTATTTTGGGTATTTTGGGTATTTTATTATCTTGGTAACATAAAATTAAAATAACCCTCGCCTGTATACATATTTAAATTTTATCATAATCCTGAAAGTCGGAAGGTCCTGTTGGGGGCCAATTTAGGGTCGCAGCTAAAAAAGGTTGGGCATCACTGTTATACTGTACAATATATTACGAATATATGAGCAAATATTCAGCTTGTGAAGATCATTATTATTAATGACTTTCACATGCTGAATATTTTAGGTCGCGACTCAGGAGTTAAGAACCACTGATATACAACATAGCAGTTTAGGTAAATACCTTAAAATACCTTAAAATCAACTGACAACACAAACACAGACGTAAATTCCAAAAAACATTTCATGCTTAATGGCTCATTAAACCTGTGTTTGTGTTGTCAGTTGATTTTCTTATGCAATATTTTAATGAATAAATGACATAATAGCTCGTATTTACCTAAATTGCTATGTTGTATATCAGTGGTTCTTAACTCCTGAGTCGCGACCTAAAATTGGGTCGCCAAGCAATTTTGATTGGGTTATTAAATTGTCATTTATCATTTATTTATGTTATCCCTTATCATTTTAACATTAATTATTTTATCTTTAACCAGTGAACTGTTTGAAGACATGGGTCGCCGAGCTAGCCCCCGCGACCAGAATTTGGGTCGCAGCCTAAAAAGGTTAAGAACCACCGACCTAAAACATGATATCATAACTTTTACCCTCAGAACCCTAACTTCACACTGGAATACTCTGGAATACTTTGGAATACTCTGGAATACAAATTTAAAAGCTAATAATTCTCATAGAAATTTTTGTATTCATTTAAAAAGGAAAATCTTGGCTGGTATCAATTTCCTTCCTTCTTTGGCCTTCCATTTTGGCCGTTTTCTCATTGTATCCGTCGCTCGGAGACGCTACCACTAGCGTCTACCCCAATATCCTACTTTTAAGATTCTCATAAAAAAATAAATTGTATGCGTAAATTAGGCCTACTATTTAAAAAAAAAAATTAAAATCATTAACTTAAATTTATGCAAATCAATATTAACCAATACCTACCATTGAATTAATTTTAATAATGTATCTAGATTAGTGTGTATAAATGTCACGACTCTATTTTGTTTTATGCAGGAAGGAGGGGCCAAGGGCGACTGCCCGCATAAGCGGCCCCCCCCCCCCACCATACAAGAAGAAGAGAGCCAAAATCAAGATCTGGGGTTTTCGAGATGCAAAGACACTCTGCGTTTGAACGATGGTAGGTCATAAACAGGAGGAAAGATGGATTGAGGAAGAATGTTCCAGAGCTGACCGGTTGAGTAGATTAAAGAATTGAAAATACAGATTATATATATATATATATATATATATATATATATAAAACTGTATATAATGCATGTAAGTCAATTTTAATGTCTCGTATGTGACAATTCCTCAGATGCGTGTGTGTAGACTTAAAATCCTTTACCCACACTAAAAGAAAGGCATTCTCTCTGTCCTGTTTTTTTTAATAATTAAAAATTAATATTATTATTAATATTATTATTATTATTATTATTATTAATATTATTATTATTATTATTATTATAAACTATTTCAAGGTACTTCAAAGTTCTTTATTTACATTATTTTCTTGAGACTAATCAATTGTTGACTTATACGTCTAAGACGTTCATTGAACGGTAATATATTCTCCCACCGACCGTTCATTCTTATAAGAAAAGGTCTTATCTAAAAAGCATAAATTTTACTTTATTATCAATATATATATATATATATATATATATATATATTACAATTTATTTTTATACTCATTATTTTTGATATTAATAAATGCAATGAACACTGGAAATTATGAGTCTATATCTCGCCGACATTTTCATATTATCACTTGATTATATATATATTCACGGTGTATATATATATATATATATATATATATTAATAGCTATTTTATTGAACCATTTTCCTTGCCATTAAACTTTATATAGTGTTAATAGGGAACCATTCTTGCCCCTTAACGGTTGCCTTGGTTAAATAAATAAATATTATTTTAAGAACTGTTAACATTCTTATGTGTCCATTTTAATTGTAATATTTCTTTCGCATATAATCTTTGGTTGCTTGGTGGTTTATTGGACTTTTCAACTGGTTGGCTATTGGGAAAACAATTTTTTTCAGACTGTTTGTAGAAATTTTGGAATATTCTGTAAGACGATGGCACCATTCCCTTTGTTTTCATTAAATTCTTGCCACTTAATTGCCTGCTTTAATTACATACTAGTTCTAATAACCGTTATAATAATTTTGTTCTCTGTACTGGTTTTTTTTTTGTCTAATTTAGTGTATATAGTTTTTATATTCAGTAATTTAGCAGCCTACAGATTATGTTATCTATTGAAAAATCTTTAGAGGGTTTTATGGTCTATAATTTGAGTTGCCGATTGGAATTTTTTTGCTTGTGTATTTAACTCATTTACTCTGTAAACTCTGTCTATTTTTTGTTTCTCCCTGAAGATGTGAATATATCACGAAAGCGCTCAGACTTCGTGTTTCCTTTTCCTTTTCCCTGTGGTTGTTTGCTTATATATATATATATATATATATATATATATATATATATATATATATATATATATATATATATATAGAGAGAGAGAGGAGAGAGAGAGAGAGAGAGAGAGAGAGAGGAGAGAGTTACGATAGAAGTGTTCTTCGGGAATCTTATCCTCGATAGGAATATAAAGACAAGAGATACGACTCTCAACATTTATTGGCCAAACGTTTCGGTCCTCTCAGGGGCCATCTCCAGTGATTAAATGAAAGTATTAAAATTAGAAAGAACAAAACCAATCAATAATATAACTAAAGAAATAAAATAGAAAAAAATAAGATAAATAGACCGTGCCCAGTAATAAAACCTAATACAATAAGCAAAAGAGTTAAAAAATAGCTTTAAAAAAAACACAATTTTCTGGATTATAAGTCAATAAAACACTAAAATTCAAACCCATTAAAAATAACACTAAAATTCGAACCCATTAAAAATAAAACACTAAAATTCAAACCCATTAAAAATAAAACACTAAAATTCAAACTCATTAAAAATAAAACACCAGAATAAACTAAAATTTAAAAGGACTAACCTGGATAGGTTTTTCAACGTAACTAACGCGCTAATTTAGGTTCTTACACTTTTCCTTTCTCTCCAGTTGTTATTTGCAACTCTTACCATCCAGGTTAGTCGTTTTAATTTTTAGTGTATTTCGGTGTTTTAGTTTTAATGGGTTTGAATTTTTATTGTTTTATTGTCTTATAATCCAGAAAATTGTTTTTTAAGCTATTTTTTAACTATTTTGCTTATTGTATTAGGTTTTATTACTATGTACGGACTATTTATCTTTTTTTTTTATTTCTTTAGTTATATTATTGATTTTTTTGGTTCTTTCTAATTTTAATACTTTCATTTAATCACTGAAGATGGCCCCTGAGAGGACCGAAAAATTTGGCCAATAAATGTTGAGAGTCGTGTCTCTTGTCTTTATATTCCTATTATACAGGGTGAGTCACAAGTCTCCATACATAGGCAAAATGGTCATGATAAATAAATGATTATTTATTTTTTATTTTTTTGCAGGTGATGTGCTGAGATGCCTTTGTATGTGCATTCAGTGTAATGATGCCCACATAGAGCATATTTTGTGACTTACAAGTGATTGCATAATAAAGTGACCATTTTGCCTATGTATGGAGACTTTTGACTCACCCTGTATATATATATATATATATATATATATATGGGCTACGTCGTGGCCAATGTCGTAACACCGCTTCCCGTTCATCAGCGAAATTAAGCGACATTGGGTTTGGGTAGTAGTTGGATGGGAGGCCGTCCGCTGCGTCCAGACTATGTAGCGACTCGTGGTTCGGATTACACGTAAAGCTGTAGGTTCCCCCCCCCCCCCTCCCCGTCGTATGACCTAGATGTTGCGAAGGAGGTTAAACAAAACCAATAATAATATATGTATAATAAAATGAAAAGACCCTCTTTATTTCACGGTACCCTAATTTACCCCCATTTTTTATATAGTACGGTCTAAACGCTATTTCGCGCTTTTGTACCCCATTTTCCACCATTGTATATAAAACGATATATCGCGAAAACAATATTTCGTGGTAATTATCCGTCCCAATTTCGCGAAATAACGACGGTCAACTACATATATATATATATATATATATATATGGGAATTAACTCAGAATGGTTCCCTGAGTTTTTTCTGAAACACACAGACCGTGCATGGAACAAGGAACTCTTCTGGGATAATTAAATCCACTATAGTCCGAATAAGTAATGGTAAATGACAAATACCATAGTTTTTCTTTTTCACGATGCAAGCCCGACGTGGGCAACGGGTCTCTCGCAAAGAGGTCCCATAAATATAGCTTCCCTCACCAGCTATCTGCAAAGCAGACAGGATCCAGCTTTGGGACATGGATCTAGGGTTTAAAGCAGCCTAGCCCCACTACATTTAGAACCTCAATATAAGTAAAAGACTCGTTGCATTCACGTCGGATTGAATAAATCAAAGAAAAAGGGTAACTATTATATTTTTAGCCAAAACCAAAACTTAAACTTCAACTGGCAGAATTGAGCGTCCACTTTTCAAGGCACATAACATGTCCGTTTCATGATGAAACGGACATGTTATGTGCCTTGAAAAGTGGACGCTCAATTCTGCCAGTTGAGGTTTAAATTTTGGTTTTGGCTAAAAATATAATAGTTACCCCTTTTTCTTTGATTTATTCAATCCGACGTGAATGCAACGAGTCTTTTACTTATATTGAGGTTCTAAATGTAGTGGGGCTAGGCTGCTTTAAACCCTAGATCCATGTCCCAAAGCTGGATCCTGTCTACTTTGCAGATAGCTGGTGAGGGAAGCTATATTTATGGGACCTCTTTGCGAGAGACCCGTTGCCCACGTCGGGCTTGCATCATGAAAAAGAAAAACTATGGTATTTGTCATTTACCATTACTTATTCGGACTATAGTGGATTTAATTATCCCAGAAGAGTTCCTTGTTCCATGCACGGTCTGTGTGTATCATATATATATATATATATATATATATATATATATATATATATATATATATATACTTTTCACTACTAAAGAATATGAAATTCATGAAAAATGAGTGGGTCTTATCACCAAATGAACAGCGCATGAATGATTTCGGACGTTTCGGTTTTCATGCTCCTCCTCCTCTCAATAATTTCCACTTGGTCAACAATCAAGTAAGGCGTTCCAGAAAATGTTTCATATACACTTGTTTGAGTTTTAGAAGTTTCAAATACTGGTAGTGTGGAATCTCGTGACGTAATGTGTTTGTCTGTGTGAATAAAGTTCCTGCACTCAAAATAAAACCTTTCAAATTTACAACTTATACCTTTTTTTTTTTTTTTGAAGGTGCATTCAAGGGGATTCAAGGGGAATTTTTTTTTTCTGCTTTTGGGTATCAAAGCTTTTTAGTCAAATGATATAATAACGAAACGGCCTCCAAAACTTCTTTAGATATACAAAATGGCCTTCAAAACTGTCTTTAGATATACGAAACTGTCTTCAAAACTTCTTTAGATATACAAAATGGCCTTCAAAACTGCCTTTAGATATACGAAACGTTCTTCAAAACTGCCTTTAGATATACGAAACGTTCTTCAAAACTGTCTTTAGATATACGAAACGGTCTTCAAAATAGAAGAAATGAAAAGAAGGTTGCGGGAACCTTTTGTTTTGTGTGAATGACTTTGGTGAATGTTGCTTTTAAAGCATTTTGTGCTAATAATAATAATAATAATATAATAATAATAATAATAACAACAGATCTTCATTACTAAAAAACACTTAAAACGGAACAAAGATTTTAGGCGAGTTTGTGACGAAGCTTGAGAACACTTTTTTACATTCAAATTACTTTCATAATAATAATAATAATGACAATAATGATAATAATAATGATAATAATAATGATAAGCTTCATTGACAGGATATAAATCCCGTAGCCAATATATAAATACACACTGTAGAAAGTAAAGTCAATTACAAAAACTGGGATACACAGGGCCGTCAGGTAGGTGTGACAGTGAGTCAAGACTTTTGTAGTTGATGGTATATAGATAATAATAATGATAATAATAATGATAATGATAATAATGATGATAATAATGATAATGGAAGTTAAAATATATTATAAACTCAACACAAACATTATGTAACAGCACATTTGCCATATCTCTCTCTCACGCATAACCACATTACTACATCCTAACATGCTATGCCCTCTTTTACATACACACCCACACACACACACATGTCCGTATCTCAGCATATTAAAAAAGGTACCAACTTATTTTTTCATTCTATATATTAAACTAATTAAGCCAACCCAACCCGAGCGTTATCGAGTGAAGAAGGGCGTTATACTGTAAGTGGTCCCGACGCAGTTTTAATCTCTGTTAAGTCCCAAAATAGTGACGTATTATGGGTAACGTACTTTAACCCATTAAGGACCAGAAAAATTAAAAATTAAGAAATTCTGGTGAAAAAATCTTAACCTAACCTGACCTAATTAGGACCAACAGTATTTTTTATCTATTTTTTATATAAAATATTTTGTGTTTTCACGTACAAAAAAAATATGTTACCTCACTAAAAAAAAAATTACCTCTGTACATCTGTGACTTATCGCACTCGACTTTATTTATAACCAATTGGCGCGCGCGCGCACACACATTTCTGTAATTTTGGACAGATGAGTGAAATGTGGGGTTCTTGAGTTCGTCTGAGCACCAATTAAGACATCTTATTTGAAACCGTTAACGAGGACATTTTGCCAGTTAATTAGTAGCTACAGAGAAGAGTGGTCGGTGTGTGGAAAATGCCCTCAAATCACTAATTATGTCAATATCACCCACCAAAAGGCTAAAACTTAAAAGATAAAGAGTTAATTCGTTACTTAATGTGTGTGTGTGTGTGTGTGTGTGTGTGTGTTATATACGCATGACTGCGCGTGATATATATATATATATATATATATATATATAATATTATACGTTTAACAATATCTTCTTATAGAACCCTAAATTACGCATGAAAGGAGTTGGGGGATGGGGGGATGATAATAACCCCCAAACTTTTGATGTCAGAGAAACACTAACATTAAGAAGATAGTTTGAAGTAGAAAATAACTGGAAATTGGCTGTTAATTTTCCGATAAAACACGCTTTCCTTAACTGAGGTTTATCTTGGCCATTTTTTGCTGCAATATTGCAAAGGTTATAATTTCGTCTGCCTCAGAATTGCGAGCGAATCCAGCTGTTTTGAGGTTACAGCTTCAGTAGGAAGGTTGATTTGAGGTATATTTTAAAGAGTATTTTAACTGGTATAAATAATATAAAGAAACGCCATCTTGTTTTATGACTTTATAATTAATTATGACTTTGTAATTAATTATGACTGTAATTAACTATGAATTTGTAATTAATTATGACTTTGTAATTAATTATGACATAATTAATTATAACTATAATTAATTGTGACTGTAATTAATTATGACTATAATTAATTATGACTTTATAATTAATTCACTATAACGAAAGTTAATTCACTATTAAAATTATATAAATTATAAACTGCCAAATTATAATGACTAAAACGTCAAAACTCGGAGGAAAACGCACCCGTTTGCGAGCCTGGTTTAAAAAAAAAGAACAAGAAAAAGCAGTTTGTCACCCTGAATAACAAAAAATATTTTCAATTTACATTTTTTATATGCAGGAAGGAGGGGCCAAGGGCGAATGCCCGCAAAAACGCCCATTCCCACCCCCATAGAGGAAGAAGGGAGCCAAAATCAAGGTCCAAGGTTTTCGAGATGTCTGGATACTCGGTGTTTGAAAGATTGGAAGTCATACACAGAGGAAAAGATGGATTGAAGAAGAGTGTTCCAGAGTTGACAGAGTTTAAAACACACATTGCCTAATAATATTATAGCTTAGAAATCTATGCAAACTATTTACGAAATAAAATCTACTATTTTATCTACTACTGTCTCTGTTGAACTAGTAGATACTACTAGTAGATATTAAATTTTGTCTTAATTCATTAAAAATACCTACTAAAACTAGTTAAACCATACTTATTAACACTTACTTTATTAAATTAACTAAAGTTATCATACATTTTTTTCCTGGAAGCGTTTCATCAATAATTTTTTTCTTCATCAATAATTTTTTCTTCATCAAGTAGGTTTTTATAATGAAGTGTGGTACGAATTCCACAAATGATGACGATAAAGCCGATAACAATTCTATAATTATGAATTTTGTATAGTAATAACACCGTTTGTTATCGTATCTGACGCATGTTTTGCGTTTTATGGTTTTATATATGATAATTCCTTGTCGCCCCTCCTCTCGAGTTGGCCTGGTGAAGTAGTGAGTTGGTTTCTTGTACTCTCCACCTCACATAGCCAGGTACGCCCGGCTCATCGGGGATTGTTCCGAGCCAAGTGTGTAATCTTCTTTTGAAGATGTCCACTGCAACACCATTCGTGTTCCTTAGGTCTTTCGGACAAAGCTATTTTCTTTCAGGGTTAAGGATGTTCCCTGTCTAGCCTATATATATATATATATATTATATATATATATATATATATATATATATATATATATACTCGTTTGTAAACTTGTTTGGGTTCCATGCGTCGGTCTTTCTTCACACGAAGGTCAAGCTGGTGGTCCCGCCTCTAGTCCTGGCTTGGTGTAGGAACGAGTTGCTCTCTTGCGCTCTCCATCGTACATAGCCAGGTACACCCGGCTCATCTGATACCGTCCTGAGCCAGGCATCTAGTCTTCTCTTGAAGACTTCAACTTTGACCCCTGTAATGTTTCTGAGGTCCTTTGGAAGCTGGTTGAAAATTCTTGGCCCCCTGACAACCAAGCTATTTTCCTTCAGAGTTGAGGAGGTCCCTTGTCGGGCCTTTAATATATATATATATATATATATATATATATATATATATATATATATATATATATATATATATATATATATAAATGCTACCCACGTATGCATAACTGGGATAGCCAATGAAGTTAGTGAAAACCATGACCTTTATAATAACAGGGTCTCAAAAATCGAATCAGACCCAATAAAATGTGCCTGCAAAATATGACCTCTGAATGAAGCGAAGCAGAATGTGTGTGTGTGTGTGTTACTGAAGCATCAGTATATAAAATGAGTAATAAATAACAATAGACACACAAAATCTGAGCACCATGTTGGTTTGGATAAAAACGATATATATATATATATATATATATATATATATATATATATATATATATGATATGAATAAAACCACGAAGGGAAAAGAACACAAAGTGGTGCTCAAGCGCTTTCGTCTAATGACATCCTCAGGAACACTCAGTGTTCCTTGAGTGTTCCTGAGGATGTCATTAGACGAAAGCGCTTGAGCACCATTTTGTGTTTCCTTTCCTTCGTGGTTTTATTCATCATAAATATTTTTCACGTGTCACTTTCGTGAAATAATTTTCATATATATATATAAATGCGTCGAAATAATGTTTTTTTCATACAGGGTGTTCATAAAGTCACGCAAGCGAATATGCATGTACACTTCACTATACTCACTCGCGTGACTTTATGAACACCCTGTATATTTGAGAGATTAATAAATTTATAAATAGCGTTCGATTCTTGATAAAAGGCTTTTTCATAACAGTTATACCTCCGAGTTAAATATACAAATTTCAAATAGAAACGCGTATTTACAAGTCGATATGCACCGAAACGAACATAAATTTGGGATCATTTAAAAAATAGGTAGAAAATAGGAAAATAAAACTCTCTCTCTCTCTCTGTGTGTGTGAAGCAATCTGTAAGTGAAATTAATAAATCAATTCAGTGCACATAACCGTACACACACACACACACACACACACACACACACATGTCGTACTTCCACATAAAAACACAGATGAAAATTTTTATTATTATATATATATATATATATATATTACGTTTGTGGTCGGTACTTTAGCGTTATAAATTACGTTGGAAGCCTTTTCGCCGACCATATGTTGCGCGCAATAACCTTCATAGATTTATTTATCCCACACTCCCTCCTCCATCATCGACCACTAAACCTTTTATTGCTATCCTAACTTTTAACAATTAAACGTAATGATGTGTGCGGGCGCGTGTATATTGGATACGCACACACACACACACATATATATATATATATATATGGTGTGTCTGTGAATGACTTGATTATGTGGCTCTTTGAGGGCCAAGTGCCGCGCAGCACCTGTTTCCCCATCAGACGGATTCCACGGCACATTTTTATTAAACGCTTTTCGGAGAGCTCTGCAGCCAATATGCTAATGAGGGAACAGCGTGATTCCGCCCTCGAATGGCGCCTCATTTCGGCTCTTTTCCCCTCAAAAATGGCCGCCGAAAATCGAGAGAGTGAGAAAGTCGAGTAAGAAGTTAAGTGATCGCTGAAAATATAGGCAAAGGAGGGAAGGGGGGAGTGGGGCTAGGAACATGAATTTAGAGATAAAGAGTGGCGTCGAGAGGGAGCTCTATGGGTGATGCACCAGATAAACGATGTTTTACAAGAGAAACGTACACAAGGAGATGATGGGAAGTTGTATATGTATATATACACAGGGTGATTCACTCGCTGGTAGCCCCAGAGTAGCGAATTAGTGATACTCTGAGGCTACCAGCGAGTGAATCACCATATATATATATATAAAGAACGACGCTTTTTAGAAGTGTCCGTACAAGAGGAGAGGAGAAAACGAACAATGAAAATGAGGCACCTCCCATGAATCGAACCCGGGATCATCCGATTGCCGATCACATATGCTAACCACTACACCAAGCCTCCACGCTCTCAAAGCTCGTAATTCCCCACGTAACCTCGAGCGGAATCAAATGCCCTTTGAGGGGCACCTTCTCATGCCGTATATATCGGGTGGGCAAAAAAAAAGGAGACCTCGAACTTTGGCTGTAAAATCCAAAGTTATGGTTAGATTTCAATATTTTTTCACACCCCGCAACTAAGTAAATTTCTTATACGGTGAGCGGATTTCAAAGAAAACTAATGAAAATTACGGATTTATTGAACATTTCTTTATGCCACTGGAAATTCTCCACTTACACTACTACTGCATTGTATGTGCAGATAAAAAGTTGCAAAGTACTCACATATGGTGCTACCTTGATGTTAAAAAAAACTGCTCGATATGTTTACCACGAACTTCTACAACCTTTTTCAGTCTAGGACGGAACTCATCTATGGCTTTATTGACTTGTTCTTGTGGTAGCTCATCCCATTTTTCCAGAAGAAGCTGTCGTAAATGAGCGACATTTCTTACTTTGACCCGATAAATTCTCCGTGACAAATTTTCCCCGAGGCCGTAATCGACAGGATTTAAATTAGGACTGTTTGGTGGCCAGATTTAATACCTCTACCTGGTATTCTTTTGATATCTCCTGTTTTAGCGATTTTCTTGAGAAGCTTGTCCAAACCTCTTGCAGTTGGCTTACGTTAAGTAAAATCGTTTTAATTAATTATCAACTTGAACCTATGATTAGCAAGATTTTTCTGGAATATTCGCCATAAATCCAATTTCTCAGCTAAAATGCTAAAAGATGGCATACAAACCACAAAATTACCTAGTACTAACATACTAAAATTTCATGGTTCTATGTACCGTATTTGCCGAGATAGGAAGGATTTAAAAGGTCTCCCTTTTTTTGGGGGCCGACTCGATATATATATATATTTTAACTGCAAACGACACACAGTCCATATAATGTCGAACTCGGGATCATCCGATTGCCGGTCAGATATGCGTGGAGGTCAGAGCGTGGAGGCTCTTGGTGTAGTGGTTAGTATATTTGACCGGCAATCGGATGATCCCGGGTTCGATTCCTGGGAGGTGCCTCATTTTTCAGTGCTCGTTTTCTCCTCTTCTCTTGTGCGGACACTCTTCTAAAAAGCTTCGTTCGTTACATTATGTATACTGTGTGTCGTTTTGCAGTTAATATATATATATATACACACACAGCTTTGTATATATATATATATATATAATGGAGTGATATTTGAAGGTTAAAACTCATCTCCGTTTAAAACAAAGCTTTATTTCAAAGGCAGCCAGACCAACTGCCCACATACCTAAAACAATAGTGTGACAAAAGCCTGTTTTTAAGCGTGTCCAAACGTGTCTAAACGATGCCCTTTTTGTAATAAAAATAACCGATTTTTTTTATACTCACAAAAATGATGAAACTTCTCAAAAATATGTTCATCTCTTTTGGGGGGTGGGGTGGGGGGGGGGCTTGATATTTAAATTTACCTGCAAAAGAAAAAAAAGAAAAAAATTTAAATTTACGAACAAATTTAAACATAAATATAAATTTTTAAAAAAATTAGTAAGTCATTTATTGAAATTAAAAAGTGAATTTAACTTTTATTAAATAAAAAAAAATTACAACGGTGGGGCCATTCCAGGTGAAGAGAAGAAGAAGGAACCGAGAATTCCACAATAGTTCAGAGAAACGAAGATAAGAAATGAGAAAATTATTAAAAATGGGAAAACAAAGGAGCAAAATGCGAAAAAATAAGAGCGTAAACAGAAAAAATACTCGGGCTCAACCAGACGTTCTCAACCAAAAGACTAAAAGCGAAAAAATGAGAGCGTAAACAGAGAAAATATACTCGGGCTCAACCAGATATTCTCAACCAAAAGAATATTTCATATTTTTTTCATAACTTCACTCCCCCCCCCCCCCCCCCCCCCCCAACTACAAGCCCCAAATAAAAGAATTACAATTTAAAAACTGAAAAATTTGTATGTAAATTTTTAAAATTCTTCAACAAAATTTTTTTTAATTGCATTAAATAAATACAATGTTAGAATAAGTATTTCATCTTTGGGGCAAAGTTTTTTGTTCCGTGATTAGTTACCCCTTAAAGAAAGTTGAACAAAATTTGTGCACATAAACGGGGTGCGACTTATCTTCTTTTTCTTTGTCCCTTCACCCTTCCCTATTCCCCCCCCACCCCACCCCGTTTCCAAAAAAAAAAAGGCTTTCAAAGAAAATTAAAAACTTTCTTTTAATTATTAAAATTAATTCGAATTCAGTTCCAAGACAAATTAAAATTCTCTCGAGACAATTTTCACTTTAGATTTTAATCTCTCTCTCTCTCTCTCTCTCTCTCTCTTCCTCTCTCTCTCTCTCTCTCTCTCTCTCATTGAGAGGCTGGAGCGAGTGCAGGCGAGGGCCACAAAGTTAATCCCTTCCGTTAGGCATATGGGCTACAATCGACGGTTACGTGCCCTGAACTTGTTTTCGCTGGAAACTCGGAGGCTGCGCGGTCAACTTCATCGAGGTTTTCAAGCTCTTACACGGTTCAACGATGTCGATTTTAGAAGCATGTTTAGTTTAAATGATAACCCAACTCGCAACAATGGTTGGAAGTTGGATTTGAAGCAGTTTAGCACTAGTGTGTGTGTGTGGGAATTAATTTACGTATAAGATCTGTGACACGTGGAACAGGTTACCTTCAGAAGTTGTGAACAGTTCTTCTGTGGATCTGTTCAAGAAAAGGTTAGACCAAATCTTGCACACTATTTGAGGGTGTAGAAAATTTTCCCTGGCACCCGTTGCCATTGGTACCACCTCGGTATGGGCCGCAAGGCCTTTTGAGGTACTTCTTTTCCTTGTAACTCTCTCTCTCTCTCTCTCTCTCTCTCTCTCTCTCTCTCTCTCATGGATTTTATTTTAATAAAAAATATTTTCAATATGGTCACTATTGACGCATTAATTTGATTCAAACGTGCTCTGAAATTTTGACCAATTCGTGATAAAAAGTAATTTTCAAGCGTTACCCAGTAAAAAATTTGGTTACGGTTAGTGGGCCTTGGACCTCCCCCGATCCATACTCCCCCCCCCCCCCCCCGACTTTAATCCTCGCGATTATTTTTTATGTGTGAAAAATTTATGGGACAAAGTCTACAGGAATAATGGAAGGTCAGTTCATAATTTACAAAATTAAATTCCAAAATATATTAAAGTAAACTGTTCAAAATTTAGTGGTCATTGAAGGTCAATGGTGAGGATATTAAAAAAAAATTTAGGAAACCAAAATCCCCCATCACCACCACCCCACCCCACACATCACCCCAAATAGTGGCTATTATAACCACGTACAGAAATAGTTTACAAAAAATTAAAAATTAAAAATAGTCATCTTTTTTAACGCCATATCTATCTATCTATCTATTTATATATATAGGGTATATATATATATATATATAGTATATACACAGCGTGTCCCAAAGAAATGTATACCCAATTTGTTCGATAATACCAGCTATGAGGATAATAAATATATTACTTTTTATATGTTTTTTAATAAAGAATTTTCTCCTGAATCTAAATATGTAATTTTTTTATTAAAAATTGAAGAACAAAAAAGTTACAGATGTTTAAATTATAATTATTATTTTCGAGACTTCATGTGCGATATTTTCTAATATTTAACCGACTGTTTGAGATACTTATGTTTAGTGTTGATATTGAAGCATAAATGTTGTAATTATTAGTTAATTTAAAAAATTTAGAAATTCCATGGTTAAATGACACTTTATCTAAGATGTTCGACGTCTTCCAGAACGTTGTTTTTGTAAGTTTTGCACAGTGCCGTCGGTTTCAAACTTATCTCGTATACGTGCAAAAATATTAGAAAATATCGCACATGAAGTCTCGAAAATAATAATTATAATTTAAACATCTGTAACTTTTTTGTTTTTCAATTTTTAATAAACATAATTACTATTTAGATTCAGGAGAAAATTCTTTATTAAAAAACATATAAAAGTAATATATTTATTATCCTCATAGCTGGTATTATCGAACAAAGTGGGTATACATTCTTTGGGACACGCTGTATATTATATATATATATATTATATATATATATACAGGCGTCCCAAAAAAATGTATACACACTTTAAATACTTATAAAGGCAGTGTTTATTAAAATACATTTCATTTTCAAAATGTAATAGAATCTACAGACATTATTTAATTGTTTTGTCAACGCCTGTTTTCAAACTGACGTCCGTTCTGGTCCAGGCACTGCTGATAACGCTAAGCAATGGAATCGCAAACATCACGAAACATTTCGTTTGGTATTTGTGTTCATTCTCGTTCAATGGCTGCTCTCAATTCAGCGACTGTTGCAGGTTTTATAGCGTAGACTTTGTCTTTTAAGTATCCCCATAAAAAAGTCTAGTGGTGTGAGGTCTGGTGAACACGGAGGGTATTCTACGAAACCCCTTCGTCCAATCCACATCCACATCGTGCCAAGTACCATCGCAATACTCCACTCTTCGGTCCGGATCATCTTCATTAATAGCATGGACTAATCTTGGAATGTAACTTTTCCATTGACAGCGCTTCAAAATGCGTTGGACAGACGATTCTGAAATTCCTACCTCACGACTCGCTTGCCGCACAGATTTTCTTGGACTTTGGTGATACGTTTCCAGTACTCTTTCTTGCTTTGTGGGGCCTTGTCGATGTCCGTGGTCTTCCGGAACGCTTCTTGTGGACATTCTGAACAGTTCCATCGGCTTCAAACTTATCTCTAATTCGAGTGATGGTAAGTCGCGTTGGTGGATCTGTTTGAAACTCCCTCCTAAACTGTCTTTGCATTTCAACTGCGTTTTCACACTTCCAGTAGCATTTTAGAATGAATTTCCTTTGTTCAAAGCTTAGTCTGACTGCCATTATTAATTCTAATGGGTTTAACTTGGAAAGAAAGAAACATCAATTGAGCTATCAGCTGTTAAAGTGTGTATACATTTTTTTGGGAGCCCTGTATATATATATATATATATATATATATATATATAATGAATTTCACAATAATTAAACACGTGAAATGAATGAAATGAATCCTTGTCGGTTTTATAATATATATATATATATATATAAGATAAATGCTAAAAGTTGAAAAGCCCCAAATTTGCATCCATCAAAGCCAAATTGGAATGGCAAAAAAATCAGTTACCAAGCCAGTTTTAATTGGTGCACAGGAATTGGTCAATATCGACAGATTGAGGTGCAATAGGGTGTGTGCACTAAACCCCACTGAAACCCCCCAGATTTAGGGCATATACCCTATAATATTTTTGTCATTTACCATTACTTATTCGAACTATAGTGGATTTAATTTCCCAGAACAGTTCCTTATTCCATGTACGATCTGTGTGTAACCCCCCCAAAATATATATATATATATATATATATATACACACACACACACCGCTTTTTGGAGCAAAATGTAGTGCAAAACCGTTTGGACACGAGTGAAATAATTAATTAGTTTGGTTCAGGGATGCCACTCAGAATAAAAAAAAAAACAACAACATTCACTTGTAAAAAATCCCAAGAAATCCCGATATATATATATATATATATATATATATATATATATATATATATATATATATATATATATATATATATTCCCAAGATTTGCTATATTTGTTTAAAGAAATCCCAATATTCCAAGGAATCGCTAAAAATGCCAAGATCTTTTGGGATAAATCCCAAGGAGTGGCATCCCTGGTTTGGTTAAAAACAGTCACTATTTCGATAAGGATTTCAATGAAGACAAAAAAAAATGGAACCTAATTTATTATTGGTTTTAAAAACGTATCTTGAATCGGTTTATTTGGTTTTAAATTCATTTCTGGTAATTTTGTTTACGATATATATAAAAAATTTAAAGAAATCACATTAAAAAGTCGGGGGCTTTAACCCCTCAACCCCTAAGTTTTGATTACGAAAAGGTGAAAAGTCAGGTCACTCAAAATAGCTGCAAAACGTACGTACATGAACGTATATGAGCGTACGTATATGAACGTTTGATATATAACGTATATGAAAGTACGTATATGAACGTATATGGACGTATATGAACGTTTAGTTAACGTATCTTTGTTTGCTGGGTATTCACCATTAAAGATCAATTACAGACCAAATTAGTGATAACCTTGGTTTTGCTTCCGCCCGAATTGTTCATTGTGACGAAGGTCAAGCTTGTCACTCCACTTTAGACCTACAGTTTAACGTGGAATCCGAACCATGCCCACCAGCAACCCGGCGTCTTAACCACTAGGCTACCCAGGGTACCCATTTATCTACCAACCATTTTTTTTATTGTGTATATATACACACACACACACACACATATATATATATATATATATATATATGTGTGTGTGTGTGTGTGTGTACACAAAAAAAACAAGAGGCATTAAAAATAAGGAGAAAAATAGATGACCAAATTCTAAAACTCAATTTCTGAGTTGAGGATTAAATTAATCCTCTCATAATTATGGAAAATACTTTTAAAAAAACATTCACAGGATTTTGACCTCACTTTTGGATTAACTCCGGATTAACCCGAGAAAACTTAATTTAAAGTAAACTTCGCTCTTTAGTAATAATATAAAAATATACTTTCAAACAGTATATATATATATATATACAGGGTGGGCGGAAAGTAGCTCCCTATTTTGGATTGGTAAAAAAATACGTATATTATCCATTTATTTCAGAAGAATAATATGAAAAGGTTGGCATACATGGTAGGTTTTCTCTAAAATTCAATGTGGGCTCCAACTCTTTCCACCAGCTTCTGGAGCCGCCCAGGAATGGCGTCCACTGACTTTAGCAGGAACTCCGGCGGGATGGAGGACATGACTTCCCGAATTCGGTCCTCCAGTTCTTCCAATGTCCTCGGTTTGGTGCGGTAGACTTCTTCCTTTACCACACCCCAAAGAAAGAATTCGCACGGTGTCAAGTCGGGGCTCCTGGCTGGCCATTGATGTGGACCACGACGACCCATCCAACGCCAGGGAAGTGGGCATCCAGCCACTCACGGACAACAAGACCGAAGTGCGGAGGGGCGCCATCTTACATAAATATCAGATCGTCGATGTTCTCCCATGTGCTGACAACCGGCCAGACCTCGTTTCGCAACATAGCAAGGTACCGCTCAGCACTTCGCTCTTGTTGTCCGTGAGTGGCTGGATGCCACTTCCCTGGGCATTGGAGGGTCGTCGTGGTCCACATCAATGGCCAGCCAGGAGCCCCGACTTGACACCGTGCGACTTCTTTCTTTGGGGGTGGGTAAAGGAAGAAGTCTACCGCACCAAACCGAGGACATTGGAAGAACTGGAGGACCGAAATCGGGAAGTCATGTCCTCCATCCCGCCGGAGTTCCTGCTAAAGTCAGTGGACGCCATTCCTGGGCGGCTCCAGAAGCTGGTGGAAAGAGTTGGAGCCCACATTGAATTTAGAGAAAAACCTACCATGTATGCCTACCTTTTCATATTATTTCTTCTGAAAATAAATGGATAATATACGTATTTTTTTACCAATCCAAAATAGGGAGCTACTTTCCGCCCACCCTGTATATATATATATATATATATAATATATATATATATATATATATATATATATATATATAATAATATATATCGTGTGTATATACACACACACACACACATATATATATATATGTTACAGTCAATGTTTAAAATCATTCAATTTGTAAAGTGACTGAAATTTTAGGCAATGTGTTAAATTGTGATACACACAAAACCTAACCTAACCTTTCTGGTAATGGCTACATAATCATGCCCACTGATATTTCCTAATTTCCCTAACAAGGTAGGTTAGGTTGAGTTTTGCATATATGTAATTTAACACATTGCCTGAATTTCAGTCAATTTATAAATTGCCTAATTTTAGATAGAGTTTATGATACTTTATGAGGGTTTGAGCGACGGTTCAGGATCGATCTGCGGTCAACCCCTCTGTAGCATCACGCCTCATTAAATGCGGGATTTGGTGAAGGAGGGAATTGCTTTCCAATCTCCTCCTGCCCTCGCAGCCAGCCACGCATATTTCTTTCAACCTTTTAAATGTTCCGCGCGATGATTCCTCATTTCACGAGTTGGCCTGGTGAAATAGCGAGTTGGTTTCTTGTAAGGGGTTCCAAAAACCTTAGCACCCCCCCCCCCCCATTTGCAGCTTACATGTTTAGTTATATCGAAATAGTTTATAGTGATTATAAAAATATATAAAATTCTTTATTTATTGCAGGTATTAAAATTACTCTAGCTGATAAAGTGATAATATAATGGCTTCTCAATTAATTGGTGATTCGGAGAGGCAACGTGTGATAGATCGCATACGAGCAATAACATTTCGGGAAGCTCGTGATGCTGAAGCCACCTTTGTAACACGTTCATGGGTTGCCAAAAAGTTGCGAAGAAATGAGGACTTCGTCAAAAGAAATTGGAATAAAACTTTGGATGAATGTGAAATGGATACAACCAAATCTGGGCGCCCAAATTTGCCACTCTCTCAGGAAACAAAGGACATCATTGAAAGCGGTTCGCGTAAGCGGAAAAACAGCTGTGCTAAACTTTCTAGAGAGATCGAAGTGTTGAGAGGAAAGATCGCTAGTGGTGAGATCATTCGACTGTACCGTCATAGGCAAGGTTTAAAGCCTTGGCATAAACTTCCAAAGCCAAGAAAAACTCAACTTAACATCGATGACAGAATGTGGTTTGCCCATTATCTTGAAGATTGGGATGTGGATGATTTCATGCATTTAGCTGTCTCCGATGAATTTTTTGTTTACGTAACACGTCGGCCTAACTACCAAAATGATCGAGTGTGGGCCACAACACCAGATGAAATCGATGACAATGAACATTATCGCGAATTATTAAAAAGTCCAGACTGTGTTGGTGTGTTTGTTTTGTTCACTGCAAAGAAGTTCATGTGGGTGCTGAAGCCAAATGGTCAGAGTTGGGATGGACAGTATTTTCGTGATATTATTCTATACCAGCGTGGTCATTCCTTTTCTAAGAAGCCCAAATAATGTTATGGATGTCGATAGGTCACACTTCTGCACGATAAGGCCCCCTGCTTTAAGGCATTAGCCACTCAACAGTTGTTGCGGAACCATGAGATCGATTTCTTGGAAATGAAGAATGGCCAGGAAATTCTCCTGACCTGAACGTCTGTGAACACATTGGATCAGTTATAAAGGACAAGGTTGAATGTCTCTTGTTTCAAAAACCTGCAGCAAATCGATTTTCGAAGGATAATTTGCGTAACGATCAAGATCTATTGACGTCACTTTTGGCAAGCTACCCAAAACGAATTCAGGCTGTCTTGGAAGCCAATGGCGGGAACACCAAGTTTTAATTGTTTCTCATTAAATGCAGGATTAAATTCTCTTTTGTAAGGTATGTTTAGTTTTACTGTACCTCTAATGGTTTAGGCCATGGGCGGGGGGGCTAAGGTTTATTGGAGCCCCGTACTCTCCACCTCACATAGCCGGGTAAGCCCGGCTCATGTGGGATTCCGTTTGAGTTACTTTACATAATTTTAAAATAAAAAAGTTGACCGATAGATAAATGGGTATCCTGGGTATCCTAGTGGTTAAGAAGCTGGGCTGCTGGTGGGTCGTGGTTCGGATTCCACGTTAAACTGTAAGTCTAAGGTGGAGTGACAGACTTGACCTTCGTCAGAATGAACAATTCGGACGGAAGCAAAACCAAGATCATCACTAACTTGGTTTGTAATTTGATTTTTAATGGTGAATACCCAGCAAACACAGGTACATTAACTAAACATTCATATACATTATGTACCAAACGTTCATATGCGTTCATGTACGTACGTTCATATACGTTATATAGTAAACGTTCATATAATACGTTAAAAAATCATTAATAAAACGTTTGTTAGTTTTTAACAAACCATAAACTGTTTCCAGGAGAAAGAGGATTCGTCAGAGGGCAGACCCAATCTCGTGGATATACTCCAGTGTCGGTCCACTCAAAAGGGCTATTTATAATTGCCTATTTACAGTGTTGGAGCCTCGCAGCTGTATCACACGCGCGTGTATTCATAAATCACTCACTCCAGATCGAATCTCTCCCCCAAACATCTATCTTTAAGTTTGAAAAAGGTGGAAGTAAAAGGGTGTGTTTAAAGGTAAACCGAAAATCGATTTGGATTTGCAATTTTTTTTCATAGAATTTGATAATCTCGCGATTCTTCCTTACGCTGGAACCAGAATATTGAAAGTAAGGAAAATTATATATTTATATACAGGGTGATTAAAAAAAATTAAAAACTTATATGGGGTTTAATTTTTTATTTCCAATTTATTTGTAAACATTTTTTGTGATGCAAACAGTGGTTCATACAGTCTCTACTTGCTGTTCATGGATATCTCTATGCATGTATGAAAGCGGGCAAACGTTGCTTCCAGAGCCCTAAGGCACATCTCTTATGGTATTGGTAGGATGACATCTGTAATTCTTTCCCATATAAGTGTTAACATTTTTTTAATCACCCTGTATATATATATTTCATCATATAAGCTATTTGTCGACATTATTTAATTGGTTATTGATAAATTCGTTGCCTAGTTTAGTAATTAAGCGCTATAATAAATAATTATTACAAAAGAAAACGAGGTTTTTAACACTTTAGCCCACAGTATTGACTTTACTGATTTTGTTCTCGCTAACGCCAGACGCTTTTACTCTGTCTGAGAAAAGATCTCTGTGCACATTAAAAGGTTAGGAAAAATATTTCATTTTGGAATGGATAATGGAGTTAGAGAAAACGTGGTTTACGCTCCGTAAATCAACATAGAAATTAAGCTTAATTTACGCATGACAAAAGTATTACAAAAACAATGGCTATATATATATATATATATATATTATATATATATATATATATATATATATACTAGTGAAGGAGGCTTCCCCATCCGTACATTTAGATACCAAAATGCCGTCTAGAAATGAAAAGAACATTCTCGCTTAGCCCGCTGCCCCCCCCCCCCTCCCCCCAAAGCCTTCCGCCTCCCCAGTTGTTATATAGTTAATGTTTTCCTGACATGAATTTCGACGTTTAAGAATACACTCATCATTATCTCGCTAGAGGGCAAACTCATTTTCAATCCCTCATTTTGTAAGTTAACGAGATGGGGTCTCTCCTTAACGAACCCTCGTTATCCACCATTTAGAGACCGTAGTCGAACACCCTTTGAGTGCAGCTACCTTCAAAATTGTAGACCGAGTCAGTTATTTGGCGATCTTAACACGATAAAAATCTTTTCATATCATGAATGTTCATTTTTTTTATGCAGGAAGGCGGGGCCAAGGGGAAATGCCCCCCCCCCCCACAAAAAAAAACGTTCCTCCCCCATAGAGGAAAAAGAGAACCAAAATCAAGGTCCAAGGTTTTCGAGATGTCTGGTCACTCCTTTTCTGAAAGACTGGAAGTCATACACAGAGGGAAAGATGGATTGAGGAAGATTGTTCCAGAGATGACAGGTTGAGTAGATGATAGATTGAAAATACCGATTAACCCTTGCGTTAGAGAGTTGGACAGAAAAGGAATAAGAATGGGTCGAAAGTCTGATACTGGCTGCGGTGCTCTCCTTAAAGGAAGAGGCATGCAGTTAGAGTGTCCGAAAGAGCATCCTTAAAGCAGCCTGAAATTGCATGAAGCTTTTTTAAAAATACGCTTTAAGTGTATAAAATAACTCAACTGTACGGAATAATGTTAGTTCATAATACAGACTGTATATGAGGTCCTCCTAGGAGGAAGAACTGGCTAAGCGCCAAAGGTAAAATACTGTTGAACTTTTTGATGATATTTCGTCGAAATATCTTCATAAAGTCCAAAAGTTAGATCACTTTCAAATTTGGTACAACTTTAACTGCGTTTTCTGGCGCTATTTAGTTTTGTCGCTTAGCCACTTCTTCGTGGGAGGGATTCATATATTTAATGGAACTTCTGCAAATTTTAGTTTTGTGGCTTAGCCACTTCTTCGTGGGAGGGATTCATATATTTAATGGAACTCTGCAAATTTTAGTTTTGTGCTTAGCCACTTCTTCGTGGGAGGGATTCATATATTTAATGGAACCTCTGCAAATTTTAGTTTTGTCGCTTAGCCACTTCTTCGTGGGAGGGATTCATATATTTAATGGAACCTCTGCAAATTTTGTTGGATTACCGATTTAAAAAATGCGAATATTACATTCTTCTTATAAAGGGGGGGGGGTATTTTTGCGGGGCACCGCTCTTGGTCCCTCCTTTCGACATAAAAGCTCCTTATTTTGTTACTGGAGATTTCCTTCGTGTATTTTGGTTTTAAACTTTGAATATTATTTAAAATTACTTTGATTTTAGTAAATACATTTTTGTTAGGACAGTGGTTCTTAACCTTTTAGGCTGCGACCCAAATTCTGGGTCGCGAGGGCTAGCTCGGCTACCCATGCCTTCAAACAGTTTACTCGCAATAGATAATAAAATAGATAATCAATTGTAAAATGATTAGCAATAACATAAATAAATGATAAATGATACGTTTCCCAAGAACGTACCCTTATAAGTTTCCGAAGAACGTACTCTTTTACGTTTCCGAAGAACGTACCCTTATACGTTTCCGGAGAACGTACTCTTATACTTTTCAGAAGAACGTACTCTTTTACGTTTCCGAAGAACGTACCCTTATACGTTTACGAAGAACGTACCCTTATACGTTTACGAAGAACGTACCCTTATAATTTTACGAAGAACGTACCCTTATAATTTTCCGAAGAACGTACCCTTAGCAGAAACCTAAACACAAAACAAAATAATACGTTCATAAGAGTTATGAACGTAACGTATTAATTTACAAGGAGATTGTAGATACCAATCGACCAGGGAAGTACTCCTTCGGGGTAGGGAACGTCAGGCAGGAGACAGGGAGTGCTGGAACTTCCATTTCAGCAACCTGGGCCCTGGGGCATAATGAGGTCCTGGGCCCCTTGAAATCCGATTTTTTTCATATTACAGTTCGATTAGACACTTGTCCCAATTGAGAACACTCTCACTCTTTCATGATGACTGCGGGCCGGGGCCGCCGGGGCCCCTAATGGCCCGGGCTCTCGGTTCATGCCCGATTGCCCGACCGCTCAGACCGCCCCTGCATATTATCAAACACACACTTCTTCCTCTATTCTTTACTATACATACATTCAATTTACACACTACACCAGTGGTACTCATTGAGCGGCTCGTGAGCCAAATGCGCTATATATATATATATTTGGCTCGCGAGCCGCCCAATGAGTACCACTGTACTACACAATCATCAAAATTCATAAAATAATGGTATCGTGAGCCTCGGAGACCTTGATTTTGGCTCTCTTTCTTATAAAGGTGGGTATTTTTGAGGTACCCGCCCTTGGCCCCTCCTTTAAAAAAAAATATAAAAAATCTGGTAATCAGACGAAGGAAAAATTCATTATTATGATGTAGGTCCAGTTTCAGACAAAATTTCTTGGAACTTGAAATTTCTAAAAAGCACAAAAAATTACTAATTATTCTGTTTTGTTTCTTTTTATAATCTAGTGGCTTCGTTGCCAATAATAAAATTTAAAAATTTTTTGTTTTGTTTTTAGGCGAACTTTTTTCCGAAATGGTACGTAATATGTAACTATAAAAGAATAATTATGTTATACATATTTTTTAAATGTGATATTATATGGAGGGGTGTTTTCGCGGCCATTTGGTTTTGGCCACCAAAGCTGGGCACTTGCGTTTTTTTTTTTGCGGTACTGCGGTACTGCGGTACTACCGCACTACCAAACCGGTACCGCATAACGCAGTACCGCAAAGGATCGCTGAAAGTACAGCAGTACCGCTACCGCATTTTTTGCGGTACTGCGTTATGCGGTACCGGTTTGGTAGTGCGGTAGTACCGCAGTACCGCAGTACCGCAAAAAAAAACCGCAAGTGCCCAGCTTTGTTGGCCACGCCTTCCTACTACATAAAACAAAAAACTGCACTACTAATTTGGGGTCTGAAATTGCAAATCTTTTGCGTTCTTGGTGCAGTTTGTGTAGAGCAAATCTGAGTGATAAGAAGGGAGGAGGAGATTGTAGACACAAATCGACCAGGAAGGATGTACTCTTCGGGGCCGGGGAGGGGGGTGTTAGGCAGGAGACAGGGAGTGCTGAAAATCCCGTTTCTCCTGTCACTGTCCTCCTTAGCTGATCTTTTTCCGTCTCATCTACCTTGTAAGCAGTCCAACATGCTCTCAAACACACACACACACACACACTTCTCCCTCTGTTCCTCACTACACATACGTGCGTCTTACACACTACACATTATTTCCCATATATATATGCTGCGAGCCACTCGTACCCTGAATGGGCGAATGGTCAGAGCGTTTTTTTTTCATAAAATAGCGAAGCCTTTTACGTTCTGTAAATTTGTAATTTTGAGATTTGGAACCAGTTTTTCAATTATTTCCGTATGTAAATTATGGCGTTACACCTTCTTCTTCCTTTCAACGAGTTACGTAATTTACGTAATCTTTCCCAGTAATGTAGTTATTTGACTCCATTGATTTTTTTTGAAGTAGGAAGGAGGGGCCAAGGGCGAGCGCCTGCAAAAGTGACACATCCATAGGAAAAGGAGAGAGCCGAAAACAATGTCTCCAAGACGCAATGATGCCATTTTTGGCAGTGAATTTTCTCTAAATCTCTTCAAATTGACTTTTTATTTTGTTACGGGAGGGGTTTGCGGGGGGGGGGGTTGAGTGTTTTCAGCAAAGTGTTTTAAAGGGTCTCAGTATTTGCCCCGTTATTCTTTTGTTTTCTTTTTATGCAATCTTTTTCGTCATTCAAATTTCATATCATGTCATCGTAACTCCCTAAATCTTTTGTGTTCGAGTTTCTCTGAATTTCGTCTCCATTTGTTGGGGGTATAATACCCCATAGATCTTAATTCCTTATTTCCCTATCTTAAGAGTTGAAATTTTTTGGTGTTAAATTTCATAATATTGTCTTCTGACTATCTGTATATCTTTGTATCTATTGTAAAGACTCTATATTGGTTGTACTCTTTACTCTTGTATTACTTAAGCTTCTATCGTCACTGTATTATTATTATTAGTTATTTCATTATCTATATTAATTGGTCTAACTGTAAATAACAGTGGGTTGAATGCTACTGCTACTCATGATACTGAGCTACGTACCTCCAGTTCCGATGATGCTATTCCTCGAATGCAGGGGAGTTAATACGTAAACACAGTTCTGGGAGTGAGAGCGCTAGTAGCAGCTCAGGTGATGAAACATGCGTCAGGTTCAGTGGCGGATTATCACTGAGGCTATTGAGGCTGAAGCCTCAAACTCCAATGCTTGAGGGGCCCCCCAATCAACTGAGTTTCAATGATATAATTCGAGATTTCGCAAATTCTTTTGATTAAATATGACAGAGTACACAAACTGACAAGCTCCTTGTTTTATTTTATGTTTTATAGGCCCTAAAGTAAAGTTTGTTTAATACTGTTTGGTTTTGGCAAACGGCAAAATACAGTGTTAAGGTTCTTTTAAGTTTGTTTCTCAATTAGCCTGAGCACCGTACATATAATTCCTGTAAATGTACTATGTACTGTACATGTACATGTATTGTTAATAAAAAGCTATAGAAAAGGGCCCCCATATTCTTCATTGCCCCGGGGCCCCGAGGTGTCTTAATCCACCTCTGGCCAGATTGCATTAACTTGTCGTAGACTAGGCTAATCTAAATACACCTAGTCAATGGTCAGAGCGGTTATTTTCGTAAAACCACCAAGCCAGACCTAGAGGGGTAGTCACCAGCTTGACCTTCGTGCGAAGAGAGACCAACGCACGGAATTGCTACGAAGTTACGTAGTTACCTTTGTTTTCATTGTGTCAATGACAGCAGTCGATCGTCCTTTGTTTGAGATCTCTCTCTTTAAGATGTCTGGTATTTCTCCTGTGTCCAGAGATCTTCATACCCAATATACCCAATACAGGGGCAAACTATTTCATTCTTACATTTCTCCGGATGCTACCGAATGCGATTTCATTTGGCCCACATAGGGTACATCGTCTGTTGTAAAATCAAATCTTTTGTAGTTTCTCCTTGTAGGCAATGTTCCCTCTAAGGTGTGCGCGTGTGCGCGCGCACACGCGTTGTGAAACCCGCGCACACAGCAAAATAAAATGCGCACAGGCTCAAGCGTATCAGGAACAAATAAGAAACCGCTTGAAAGAAAATCATTTGGACATGCTCATGCAAATTAAAAGTTACCTGAATGATGACGGATGTATTAATCTTCATAGAGTTTATTTGGAATGGGCAAATGCTAAAGATCGTAGGGAGAAATCATAATCATACTTAAATGAAAGGCACTTTCATTTAATGTTATTTTGATTATATTTTATTTTGTTGAATTTTATTATTTTTTATTTTATTCCTATTTTGTGAATGGGTAAAATCATGTATTAATCTTGATAGTCTATTTTAAATTGCTAAATGCTAAAAATTGTTTTGAGAAATGATAACTAAAATAGTCATTTTCAATTAGTTATTTTTATTTTATTTCTTTATTTTGTTGAATTTTATTTTACTATTTTTATTTTATTCATATTTTTAGAATGGATGAAATGTTTTCTTTTTTAAGAATATATAATATTGTCAACAGTTTTTTAATATCCATTTAATAGTACTTAATGATCAAGCTATCACCTTATGGAAATAATATTTATTAAGTATTTAATATTTATATATATTTCATTTTGAAGATAATAGCGCTCAGAAAAGTTTGCACAATTTTTCACCATGAATCTAAATGTTTGCACAACGAAAATTTCTTGCGCACACGGACTAAAAAAAATTAGAGGGAACATTGCTTGTAGGATCTCATTTTCCTTCAAAGAAAGAATTTTATATCAATATTATTTTTAGCTTTTTTTGGGGTGGGGGGTGGGGGGGGGGCTCTTAATATTTCAAATATTTCTTTTACATCATCGGTTGGTGTATTATTTTCTTTCTTGAAGGTCCGATAGTCCCACGATTCTTTGCTTTCCTTTACACAAACTCTCTCTCTCTCTCTCTTTCTCTCTGTTAGATCTTGTAGATCTCCAGTTTTTCAGTGATCAAATTTCCGGTACTGTCGTCTTTGCAGTTCTTTAGTTTTACAGCCATTCTCTTTCTCTTGCGGAACATTGTTCATTTTTTTCTTTTTCAAAAATTCTTTCTTCTCGTTCTTTTTTCCGGAACATATATTTCCAAAATTTCTCGCGTCTTCTTTTCTAAGGAAAACAGCATCCCTTCCCGTTGTTTTATCCTTCCAGATGGTTTTCGAGTTTATTATACAGCGCAACTTCCTTCTCGTCTTCCTCTTGTCGGCTTCTAATATATTATAGTTGTCGGCTTTTATTTATTTTTTATTTTTTTATATATCAATGCAGTTATTCACAGTAGTTTTCTTGGCAAATTTTTAAGATGTGTTTCAGTGAGGCATGTCAAGTCATGTCTTATTTCTCCCAGACTTCCTTCCAGCTTCAGGTTTAAAATTTTACTTAGGGAATGGAGTGATTTGGTTTTAACCATTGCACACTTGCCAGGATTATTTTTGGTTCTTTTTTTTTTGCATTTTGCCTTATTTCAATTTCGATTTTATTTTGTTTTTTAGTATAGCGTGTTTCGTTGCCCTGTACCTAACTTAACCTAATCTAAATTTAACCCAACCTAACCTAATCTAAACTTAACCCAACTTAATCTAACCTAACCTAGTGATAATCTGAGAAACTTCCTTTCTTTATACCTGTTCTAACTTCTTAAATAATTTGAGGCCCTCCTAGGAAGAAGGGGCCAAGCGACAAAAATAAAAAAAACCAGAAAGTGTACTTAAAAGTTATACCAAACTTTGAAGGTGTCATAATTTTTGAACTTTTGAAAATATTTTGTCGAAATATCTCCAAAAGTTAAAAAGTTTTGGCGTTTTTTCTTTACTTCTGTCGCTTAACCACTTCTTCCTTGGAGGGCCGCATTTCTCCTTGCGGATAACATGTTAGGCTCTGGTGCTCCTGTTTGTGATGTCTCTCGTTGTACAGTCAATTCAAAATGTACTGTCGCGAAACCTTATGTTTCTTACCACTATTTACTCCCAGTAAGAAACATGGAATTCCAAAACAGTACTTTTTGAATGGACTGGATCATTTTTAGGAACATTACAATATTGGAGATATCTGAAAACTTATTTTCTCGGTTACGTAATCGTTTCGTATATCTTGGAACCTCGTCCGGAGTGTTCATTCATGAATGAGTGTGGATAGTTCTTTTTACCGTACTTACAGCGACCACATCTTCACTAAAGTTTACAGATTGTGAGATGAAATTTGCACTTAACTCAAAATTTACAAAAGATCAAATTTATGGTGGAAACTACGTAGAGATGGATGTGCGCAAGTACTGTAGATCATTCTTCTCTGCATCCACACCTCCCTCTTTGAAGTGTATCTGCACACGGTCTTATTTCTTTCGCTTCCTCAATACTATATATATATATATATATATATATATATATATATATGAGAGAGAGAGAGAGAGAGAGAGACTGAAATTCAATATTAGAAGAAAATGTTTTGGGAAAAAAAATACATCAGCCCCGCACCCCTAAAACGCACCCCCCCCTTCCCTAAAAGCCAAAAAAAAACCGGTGCAGAAACCAAAAACTCGTTCGGTCATCGGACTATAAATCAGAGGGCAAATAGACCCTGACTTTTCAAGGGGTCTTCAAAGTGGGGATATTCTGGAGGTATGGGGTCTAACCCCATACCCCCAGAATATCCCTACTTTGAAAGATTACGACTTTGGATTTGGCCTCTCCAAACAGGGTTCTATTCAAAGATTTATTTCTCCTTGCCAAAATAAACTCTTACGAGAATCAGGAACCATTTTTAGTGTGCTTTCATATATATATATATATATAGTGGGTTACGTCGTGGCCGATGTCGTAACACCGCTTCCCGGAGATCAGCGAAGTTAAGCGACATTGGGTCTGGGTAGTAGTTGGATGGGAGACCGTCCTCTGGGCCCAGATTATGTAGCGACCCGTAGTTCGGATCCTACGTAAAGCTGCTGTAGGTCCCCTCCGTCATCTGACCTTAGATGTTGCGAAGGAGGCTAAACAACCCCAATTAAAATATATATATATATATATATATACACACCTCATTTTAGTTCAGTGCGTTGGTCTCTCTTCACACGAAGGTCAAGTGGGTAGCCCCGCCTCTAGGCCTGGCTTGGTGGAGGAGTGAGTTCGTCTCTTGCGCTCTCCACCGTACATAGCCAGGTACACCCGACTCATTTGGTACCGTCCTGAGCCAGGCATCTAGTCTTCTCTCGAAGGCTTCAACTTTGACCCCTGTAACGTTTCTGACGTCCTTTGGAAGCTGGTTAAAAAGTCTTGGCCCCCTAACAACCAAGCTATTTTCCTTCAGTGTTGAAGAGGTCCCTTATCGGGCCTTTAATTTGGGAAGACTACATCTTCCGCCTTTCCTATTTTCCAGCGTTGTTTGAATGGTAATTGGGTTTAGTTTGAGGTTTGGTACCAGTTTTTCGATCATTTTCCATATGTAGATTATGGTGTACCTCTCTTTTCTTCTTTCCAGGGAGTACAGATTTAGTTTACGTAGTCTTTCCCAGTAGTTGAGTTCTTTGCAGCCATCAATCTTGGCTGTGAAATGTCTCTGAGTTTCTTCTAGTTTATTAGTTTCTTCCTTTTTGTATGGGGACGTCAAGACTGAGCAGTGAGCAGTATTGAAGTTTTGGTATGATCAGTGTTTTCAGCAGGGGAATCATTACTGTCTTGTTCCTTCTTTTTCAACGTTCTTAATACCTGTCCCGCGACTCTTTTTGCTTTGTTTATATATATATATATATACTTACTTTATGAGGATTTCAACAACGGTTCAGGATTGACCTGCGGTTGACTCCTCTGCAGCATCCCAACTCATTTGCGGGATTTGGTGGAGGAGGGAATTACCTTCCAATATTCTGTTACCCTCGTAACCAGCCACGCATGGCTGGTCAGGGACTTTATACAAGAACCTGTCGAAATGGTTCTCGAAATTATTCAGGTTCGTGAGCTGAGGGTTCCTCAGTTCTTTGGGCAGGACATTAAAAAGTTTTGGGCCTCGTATTCCGAAGGTATTTTCCATCCTCGCTTTCATGCCCCCCCCCCCCTGTTCCACCGCACCTGAGGCAGTACAAACTGTACCTCGTCTCTCATTCCAGTATGTTTCTATTTCGTTTTTGAGGTTACGGACAAAACTCTCGAGTATTCTCCATATGTATCATATATTATTGTGTACCGCTCGCGTCTTCTTCCAGAAAGTAGAGTGTCAGGGGTTTGTAGTCGAAACCAATAGACTTCACCTTTCGTCTCCTCTATCTTGACTGTAAAAGTCCTTTGTATCGTATGGCTTCTACAGTATGTTCGCAATGTCTCGTTTTCTGTATGGACTTGTAAGAACTGAATAATACTCAATTATTGTAGGAATGGAGTCTCCCATATTTTTAGCATAATGTTTGCTTTTCTGCTGGGGAAACTCCTCAAGATGATTCCCATTATTTTTCTTGTTGTCGTAATTTTGATGTTATAGTGCTCTCTGAATTCTGCGTCGACGACATTATTACTTCAAGATCCCTCACTTGTGGATTTGGTGTTATTTGTTTGGCTTTCAGAGTTTTGTACTCTTTATTCTGTAACACCTTGTTATTACCATATCTTAGAAGTTGTCGTCTGTCCATTTAATCTTTCAATGTCATTTTGTAATTTTTTATGTCACCTTCGTCCGATATTTTCTTGTATCTCTTTGTGTCGTCTGCGGAACATGAGCCCTGAAGCCATGTTGATTTGGGTTGTATAAGTTCTCTTTTGTAGGTAGTAAGTAGTTTTGCCTCTAATTATACGTTCAAAGCACTTTATAAGGTGGGAGGTGAGAGCTACCGGCCCTTTAAATAAGGGGGCAATGTTCGCGTTCATTAATGGAAGTGAAATTTGTCTTGTGTCGAGTGATTTTCTCCACAGTAAGTATAGCAGTTTGGCAATATTCTTTACATTTCTTCAGAAAGTGGCACTCCATGTTTCTAGCCATGGTGCCAAATTTTCTCGCATTTGTGATAGTCTTAATTACATCTCTTTCCGAGAACTCTAAGTCTATTATTCGTTCCCAAAATTGTTCTTGGTTGATTTGTATCAACGTCAAAAAATTCATCTAGATTTTCTACTTTGTTCAAGGACTTGTTAGTGGTAAACACAGAGTTAAATTGTTCCTTAAACAGTTCGCTAATTTTTTCTGGATCATCTGTGTATTCGGTTGCCCCATCTATCAACGGACCAATACTCTCTTTACACCGCATTTTTCTTTTCGCAAACGTGAAGTATTTTAGATTAATTTTATGTTTTCTGCTACCTTGTTTTCCTCCTCATTTGTCTTATGGATGAAGGTTTGTTTTAGGTTCATTTCTATTTCGCAAAGAATTTTTTTTTCTAGTTTGAGTCTCCTTGTTTCAATTCTGCATTTGTGGAGATTTTTTGCGGTTTACTTCTTTTATCTAAATAGTGTCTTGATTTTTCTCTCGAGCTTGCTACGTTTCCTTTTTTGTCTCTTCGGAACATGTTTCAGCAATATAGGGTTACCAGACGTCCAGCAAAAGGAGGACATGTCAGGTATTAATTGGGTCGTTTGAGCTTGCGGGAAGCTCATTTTTAAGTCTGGATCATATCTAAATAAAAAGCCGGACAATATCAACATATTTAAAATGTCTGCCGGACAGAGGACATGAGATTGAAAAGGAGGGCATGTCCTCCTTTTGCGGCGAATTTCTTAATGCTACAAATTTTGGAATCGTGTAAAGGCTACTCGCACCGAAAGATTTAAAAGTCGCGTGATTGTCCGTGCATCTGCATAACCCAAGGTTATGAATACATGGAAAGAAAGAATTGGCGAAAGACACACCACATAAGCACAATAGTGTCCCCATTATTCTCTTCAATTCTAATTTCACTCGAGCTTTTGTACTGGTTGGTGTTATTAGTTGGCGTTGGTGTTACTACACTTCCCATAACATCGTTTTGATTGATACTGTACTGGTCTTTACAGACTATCGCTAAGTTCTAAACAAAGTTTCGATGTTGCAAACTTTGATTCATGCTTCACAGCTCGTAATAAGGTTCTTCTATCACATTTTATCAGTGTTGCTTTACGTCCACTGTATTGCTGAGTTGATGTAGTTTCGTTCATTTCCGTCCATATATTCATAACCTTGAGGACTGTTCCTCGAGATGCAGGGACAATCACGCGACTTTTAATATTGAGACACCAACCAAACGGAGACCAACTATCATTGCTCTTTCATAGTCAGTGACATCTTTTCCAACACATTAAAATAGAAGATGTTCTCAATTTTACAGTATATGCATTCACATATCAACTTAAGTATATAACACTGTTAATGATATCACAAAATACAGCACCGAAAATATTTGTATGTCTATTATTTTGCCCGACTCCTGCATATATATATATATATATATATATATATATATATATATATATATATATATTATATATAATAATTGTTTGATTCATATACATATTAGTCCTGGTCGGTTCTCTGTCATTATTTCTTCTTTTAAATGTTGGAGATGTTGGCTATTTTATTACTTTTTACATGTTTAATGTGTTTTTAACATTATATATTAAACCATGGTGGTTTGTTAACTGTAGGCCCTATAATAAATGTAATTAGATAATTAAAGAATTATTTGCTTCCGGGGTCACTATTTGATCTCTCAACAAATAAATATCATTGAAGGAGATTAATAAACTTCCTGGTTTTTAGTTTGATTATACATTGAATAAATGATAAATGCTACAACTGCTTGATTGTGTAGTAAGAAAAGTGCATGAATTGTTGATGATGGTAAAAGGACAATATTAATGGATTGTTGATATTAGATGTTATTACATCGAAAGGTAATGCTCAGATGCTTCGTAAATGAATTACAAGAAAGCGAGCGATTAAGTTAATTTTGAGTTTGATTAACTTAAGGAATGCATATGGCCAACGTAGGCCTGCTGAATGAACGTGGCATCTTGGACGCGTACCAGCAAGAACTGAGGCAGTGAGCTTGAGGGTATACCTCGAAGATATGCTGTGACATCACATGTATATATCACCACCACCAATAATGTTTTGGGATTACTTAACTTCTTTAGTAACATTTAATGTCATGTGATAGAGGAGACCTACACCTTCTCGTGGGACTCGAACCACTGCCCCACCCAAGGTACCCATTTATCTACCGACCAATTTCTTTATTGTGTGGAAGGATGAACAGCTGGGTTTTGCTGCGCGCCGGCTGCCGTCACCGGGTCTCGAACCCGGGGCCGATGGATAAGCTTAATAAGGCTTAATAAGCAAATCTTTTTATTAGCATTTATTAACATAATGCTAAAAGACAAACAATTGGGCCATGGCCTACCGGTTGGGAACCAGTGCGCTACGCTAACCTGCTGGTTTGTCAGTTCTCTTTCTATCTATGAAGAGTGACGTTTCTGGGAGACTAAAGTCGTGGTACAAACAAGGTCGCGAGAAAATCGTAAGAAAATCGCGACAAAGTCGCCAGAAAATCGTAAGAAAGTCGCCAGAAAATCGCCAGAAAATCGCGAGAAAATCGTAAGAAAATCGCGAGAAAATCGTAAGAAAGTCGCCAGAAAATCGCGAGAAAGTCGCTAGAAAATCGTAAGAAAATCGCGACAAAGTCGCCAGAAAATCGCGAGAAAAAGCCAAATAATTTCAAACATTAATACAAAACCAATTAACGATTCAAACCACGATCGTCCTATCATTAAGGTTGTAATTAATAACGTAATTAATAACGATTTTTGTAATAAAAGCATAAAGTTGTGAGAATATTTCATGCCTTTCTCGCCATTTTGCTTCTGCTACTTCTATTCATCTTTGTTATAAGAATTGTAATTCATAATAGAAGCATTTATTTCAATGATTGCGAACACTTCTTGATGATGCGACAATAATGAGTAATTACTTTAATGCACGCTAATTACAAAGCCGAATTAATTATACAATTTAATTTTCCAAATTTATTTCTCTCGTTTTGAGGTCGCGTGTCTTCAGATGTCACGTGATCACTTTTATTGTAAAGGTTTATTCACAGATGCACTAAAATGCGTGTGTGTGTGTGTGTGTGTGTGTGTGCTCTCTCTCATGCTTTTCTATCCACTAGTTTAATAACAGGAACCTTCCCCCAGTAGACCGAAAGATCTTTGAGGCCTCCTCTTATTCTCGTAACTACTTGTAACTACTTGTTATAATGTTATAATGTTTCAGACCAACAAAGAACCTAGGATCCACTCATGGCTGGTCTACCTAACTGTGTTCATAATTGTGTATCGTGCATGTCCTCCGTGGTGGCGGAGGGAACCTACAATTTTACGTGGGTTCCGAACCACAAAGCCTTAATTTTACTACCTTAAACTATACCCAATCTCTTAACATATGCGTCTAATCGATTTTTAAACATGTTTATAGACGTGCTACTAATTACTTCTTCGGCAAATTATTCCAGCTATTTACTATTCTATGAGTAAAAAAGTTTCTGGCAACTGCTGTCTCGAACCTTCTACTTGTCAACTTACACCCGTTATTTCTAGTCCTATTATATTGAGATATTTCGAAAAAGTTATCTTTATCTACGTTATCGAACCCATTCATAATTTTGAAAACCTGGATTAGATCACCCCTTAGCCTCCTAGTCTCGAGTGTAGTCAATTTTAACTCCTTAAGCCTATCCTCGTACGACTTCGACCTAAGCGACGGAATCATCTTAGTTGCTCGTCTTTGAACTCTTTCGAGTTTGTCTATATCTTTTCGCATGATTCCAAAATTGGATCGCGTACTCCAAATGAGGTCTAACTAATGATTTATAAAGAGGAACAATAATATCGCGCTATTTGTACTCAAAATTCCGAGCTATAAAACCTAACACTTTGTTCGCTTTATTGACCGATGCTGTACTTTGTTTCGCTACTTTTAAATCACCAGTGACTATAACTCCTAAATCTTTTTCCTGCTCTACGCTTGCTCACTCCTTCCCTGACATACTATACGCAAAATTACCGTTAAGCGAACCTATATGTAAAATTTTGCACTTATCGACGTTAAATCTCATTTGCCATGTGACTGACCAATCAACGATTTTATTCAGATCTTCCTGGATTTTACCTCTATCTTCGTCATTAATCGCCCTACCACCCAGCTTCGTGTCATCCGCAAACTTTGAAACTGTATTGACTAGGCCGACATCTAAATCGTTAATATATATAAGAAAAAGCAAGGGGCCCAATACAGAACCCTGAGGAACGCCGCTCGCTACATTAGCCCAACTATTTGTAACCTAACCTTGTAACTCTCTCTCTCTCTCTCTCTCTCTCTCTCTCTCTCTCTCTCTCTCTCTCTCTCTCTCTCTCTCTCTCTCTCTCTCTCTCTCTCCGCAGGGGGTATAAAGGTTATGCACATTTCTTCTGGATGTAGTAAACTTTATACTTGGGGTGTGACAGCCCTCCGGTCCCGAGTCGTGGGATTCTAGAGGAACTGGCTGCCAGCTCCTTTAGGTTCTCTCTCTCTTTCGGGAGGGCGGGTAAAGTATTTTGCACAATCCCGTCCCGTGGGTTACTAGGACCCCATCCCATCCCTACTCTGTCCTTTTAGATTACGTTAAGGTTGTTCTCCTCTCACTGCAAAAAAAAAAAAAAAAAAAAAAAACCATTTTCTTTTAGTATTAAGTCTTTTTCTCTTCTTTTACTATTAGGACCCTACTGCTACCTCATGCGTGGGAAGAGAGGCTTTGGAACCTCTATAAATAACACCATTTAACGCTCGTAGGTTGTGAGAGACTGGGATGGAGGGGTCCCAGGCGTAGGGGCGCGATGAATGGAGTGTGGCTAGTGCCCCGTTAAGCCCATTCCTAACGCGTAATGGCTTGACCAGCCCCCTGCGACCGTTCTTTGGTGACCAATTGATGGTGCTTGGCTGTACTGCTCTGAGGTGAGAGGGCTTTACTGCCCAGCTGGCTGCCAGGCCAGCGTAAAGTCTCGGGCGTAGCCTCTGGGTCTGGTGGGATATCCCTTGAACACTGGATTCTAAGAGTCTGGCCCACTTGTGAGTGACTAGTAAGACTTAGTAAGGGGCTGCATCTCGCTGTCGCTCCTGGCGGAAAATCCGTGACGCTTGCGTCGCGAGTGTTTGTCAGTTGGTAGCTGCGACACGTTTGGGACGGTCCGGCCCTGGGGAGACCTTTGGTCGGTGCGGCAGCAGGAGAGGTGTAGTCTTCTGGAAGGAATGAACGTCACTTGCAAAAAGGCGGATGCGTCTACGCGCGGGATGAATTCACCCCCCCCCCCCCTTTTATATACTGGTCATAACGTTTTTTGGATAGTTTTCATTGCTAGAACGCTTTATCTTATTCAGAGTATTCAGAAAAAAACAAAACAAAAAGAGAAAATATGGCAGGGCCAGCTAAATTGAAAGCAGAATGCTTTAAATGTAAAGTTAATCATTGGTGCGTAGACTTCCCAGAGGGTAGTATCAGCGATATCACATCCCTTAGTGTATGTTTGTTTTGTAAACTTAGAGACAACCACGAAAAGGAAGTTAAAGAGCTAAAGGAATTAGTAAAAAAGCTTGAAGCTAGGGTCGTAGCACTGGAAATCCAACCCAGTGGACAAGATCAAATTAAAAACACACCAGCAGATTCAAACTGTAAGATTAAGTATCTAGAACAAAGGGAGGGCTCAAAGAAGGGGCTGATAGAGAAGGGTGGGAAGGGATCGATAGAGAAGGGTGGGCAGGGGCCAATGAAGAAAAAGGGTTGGAAGGGGCCTGCTGATGGCCCAAAGAAACCGAAGGATGTAGCTACCTGTCGGGGTGGGTCGGGTGGTGTAACTGCGTGTATGGGTGGCGACGGGTTTCGAAAGGTCTCGGGCAAGAAGGCTGCGAAGCTGAGACCCCAGTTGCCCCTGTCAAGACCTCTAACCGCTTTAGTCTCCTGTGCTCGAAGGAGGAAGACACCGTTTTGATTGGGGACTCGCAGATCAGGGGCCAGGAGAAGTACTTTGCTTCAGCAAACCGGGATGGGAGGAAGGTATGGTGCTTACCTGGGCGGGGAACGGCGCACTTAAGGAAGGAGGTAGAGAAGGTGCGCGTGGCTAGTCGGAGGACTGCGATCGTTGTCCACGCTGGTGGCAATGACCTGTTCCTCAAAGGCGGTGGGGTAGGTCTTACTGAAGGGATCATCACCGAGATCATGTCTCTTGCGGATGATCTAAAACTGAAGACAGACAGGGGAATGTTAATGGGTATTTTACCGCGAATGAATGTCAGTGACCACGCGCTCAGTAAGGTCATTGGCATCAACGAGAGGGTACAAGACTTGTGCGTTCTGGGCGTGGTTTATTGACCCCTTCGATGCATTTTCGGGTAGGTGGGACCTTTACCAGAGGGATGGTGTCCACCTCAATAACAAGGGTAAAGGTGTGCTAGGCGCGCTGCTCGACCGACACCTATACAGAATGGTGAGGTCGAGTCCGGGGAGAGATGATGGGCCCCCACCGGGGAGAGATGAGGATGAGCCGGTGGCGGACATACCTTCGACTGAAGGGTGCGTCGAAGTACAGGTGGGTGACCCTCCTCCTACGTTGGAGGGGGCTCAGTCTCCTGCGGAAGTTGCCCCCTCGTTAGTGAGGGGCTCTTCAACTCCCGACAGCCCTGGCTGTTCGGGAAACGGGTCGTGCTAGGGGGCGGTCAGAATAGGGAAGGCTCCCTCCGTGCAATGCTTTTTAATGCTAGGTCAATTAGGAACAAGTTTCGCGAGCTACGGGCGCTCTTAGCATCAGAATACCAGGATATCGTTGCTATCACCGAGTCCTGGATTCATACTGATCGTAGAGACTACGTTGGGGAGTTCGAAATTCCCGGGTATAGAATGTTTCGCAAAGACCGCACCCGTGGGGAGGGGGGTGGGGTACTAATATACGTGAGGGACACGTTGAGTCCGGTTGACTGCCAGTTCCGGTCGGAACGGGAGCTGCTTGGCGTCGATCTGAACGTGGGAGGGACGAACTATAGGTTAATTTTGGTGTACAGACCTCCGCATCTCCTCCTCGAGGAGGATACAGCCCTGTACACCGAACTCAGTAGCCTGCTAGGGGATAGGGTGTGTGTAGTTTTAGGAGACTTCAACTGTCGCGGCATAAAGTGGGAAAACAGGACTGCCGATGCTGAAGGGAGGAGGCTAGTTGACTTTGCTGATGAGAACTTCCTCACTCAGTGGGTCAACGAGCCTACACGAGGCGAAAGCGTTCTGGACTTAGTGTTCACGACCGAAGACAACCTCGTCACTGGCCTCACCGTTGACGAATCGTTGGGCGGGAGTGATCACAGTCTTATTAGGTTCCGTGTGTGCGTCCCTCGGGTGAAGCGTAGTAACTCGAGAGGCAGTAAGCTCGATCTCCGGCGGGCGAACTTTGTTAGCCTCAGGGATAGCGTAGGAGATATGGGGTTAGAGGTCGGCGGCGATGTTGAGGGAGTGTGGAGTGCATTCCGGGACGAGTTTATGGTGCTGCAGTCTGCTGCCATACCCTCAAAACCGGTCACCCCTGCTTCAACGCAGCCTAAGTGGTTCAATCGTGACATCGCCTCGGCTATCCGAAATAGGAAAGTAGCGTATAGGAGGGCGAAGGCCAATCGTTCCCATGAGAACACTTTAGCGTATGTCCGCCTGTGTAGGGAAGTGAAGGCGAAGGTTAGGCTAGCGAAACGTAACGAAGAACTACGGGTGGCAAGCCTCTGCAAGGGGAACCCTAAGGAGTTCTTCAGTTATGTTAATAGTAGAAAGCCCATAAGAAGCATGATAGGTCCTTTAAAGGACGGAAGCGGCGTTCTGCGGACCTCCGACGCGGACATCGCTAATGTGCTTAATGAGTACTTTGCGGGAGTGTTCACCAGGGAGGATACCCGCGTCATCCCCGAGCCAGCTGTGAGGCACGAAGGTGCTGGCCTGGATAGTGTTAGATGTACCGCGACAGTCGTTGCTCATAGAATAGACAAACTGAGCGCGTTTAAGGCTCCTGGGCCAGACCAGTTTCTCCCAGTGTTTTGCGAGAAGTGCGCGACCAGGTGGCTCCCCACCTGGCTACAGTCTTCAACAAATCGTTGGTGATGGGCCAGGTGCCTGGTGACTGGAGGGAGGCCAACGTGACCCCTATCTTTAAGAAAGGGGATCACGAAAGTCCAGGGAACTATCGTCCTATTAGTCTCACTTCAGTTGTAGGTAAATTATTAGAAAGGATAATAGCTGATAGAATCGTTGACCATTTGGATTCCCACAAGCTGCTTGGGGACTCCCAACATGGGTTTAGACGGCATAGGTCGTGTCTCACCAACTTGCTCGAGTTTTTCCACGTCATGTTGAGTGAGTACGATAAGAGTAGGGTGATTGATATACTTTATCTCGACTTTCAGAAAGCCTTTGATAAGGTACCTCACCGCCGGCTAATGGCGAAAGTGCGCGCGCTGGGTATCGGTGGGGAAATAGGTAGGTGGATTGAAAACTGGCTGAGGAATAGGCGGCAGAGGGTGGTAATTAAAGGGGCTAGTTCGGGTTGGGCCTCGGTCACTAGTGGGGTTCCTCAGGGTTCCGTTTTGGGCCACTGTTGTTTACCATTTACATAAATGATATCGACGGTGGCATCGTCAGTCGGATCGCCAAATTCGCTGATGACACCAAGCTTGGGGCCAATGTTGGGACGCCCGAAGCGATCGAGGAACTGCGTGCGGACCTAGGTAGGATAGGAGAGTGGTCCGAAAAATGGCAAATGCCGTTTAACTTGGGTAAATGCAAAGTGATGCACATTGGCTACGCCAATCCCAAGTCGGACTACTCGATGTTGGGCAGTAATATCGAGGTGACTGATTTAGAAAAGGACTTGGGTGTGCTAATTAGCAGCGACCTTAAGTTTACGAAACAGTGTGTAGAGGTGGAAAAGAAAGCCCAGAAACTATTGGGTTATATCAGGAGGCAATTTCAGTTTCGGAACAAGGAGATTGCGCTCTCACTGTACAATTCCCTTGTTCGGCCGTACCTGGAGTATGCTGTGCAGTTCTGGTCGCCCACCCTCAGGAAAGATATTGAGAGGCTGGAGCGAGTGCAGGCGAGGGCCACAAAGTTAATCCCTTCCGTTAGGCATATGGGCTACAATCGACGGTTACGCGCCCTGAACTTGTTTTCGCTTGAAACTCGGAGGCTGCGCGTCAACTGATCGAGGTTTTCAAGCTCTTACGAGGGTTCAACGATGTCGATTTTAGAAGCATGTTTAGTTTAAATGATAACCCAACTCGCAACAATGGTTGGAAGTTGGATTTGAAACGGTTTAGGACTAGTGTGTGTGGGAATTACTTTACGTATAAGATCTGTGACACATGGAACAGGTTACCTTCGGAAGTTGTGAACAGTTCCTCTGTGGATCAGTTCAAGAAAAGGTTAGACGAAATCTTGCACACTATTTGAGTGTGTAAAGACATTTAGGACCTCAGTCTGCGGAAATTTCTTTTCCTATAAAATAGTTAATATCTGGAACCAACTTCCCTCAGAGGTTGTTTCCAGTCAAAGTGTAAATCTGTTTAAAAATAGGCTAGACAAAGTACTGAACACACTCATAGTTTAAGATTAAAACCTCAGAAAACTCTGCAGGAGTTCGCTTGCTCGGTGTCTCTGTGAGCAAGCTAAATATAGAGCTATTTATATATTCTCACTTTCCTGTAAAATTTCCTTGGCTACTTTTCCAGGGTCAAGGTATTTTCTTCAACCTTTTTCCGTACCTGCCTCTGGCAGGGAGGGAGCGGAGGGTGGGGAGAGAGCCTTCTACTTTTCTATCCAGTTTTCTACTACTGCTAGGATAGTTGAAAGAAAAATAAACTTTTACAAAATTTTCCCTGGCACCCGTTGCCATTGGTACCTCCTCGGTATGGGCCGCAAGGCCTTTTGAGGTACTACTTTTCCTTGTAACTCCTTGTAACTCTCTCTCTCTAAGGAAACTTTTTAGATTCGTTCGTTTCTCAAAATCAAAAGTCTCAACTTGCATTTTTTTTTAACTAATAATAGTTAATAATAGTTATTTTTTAACTAATAATATTCTAAATACTTTCAATACTTTTATTATCAGATTAAATGGATCACGGTTAACTGGGTTGAGTTAGGTTAGGTTAACTGAAGTTAGGAGGCGGTTTGCTGCATGAGTTCAGGTTAACCTGTAATCCTAATATTTGTAGTTATTTTGTAAATTTCCTAAATCAGTTTGGCGACATTAAACGCCGATATTTTTCTTTATTTACACGAAAATAGGCATATATATATATATATATATATTATATATATATTATTATATATATATATATATATATATATATATATACAGGGCTATTCAAAATGATTCACCTGATTTCAAATGAGAATATTTTTTAATGTTACAAATACAGTGTGATTTGTGATACATCAACCAAAAGAAAAACTGTCCAAATTTTGTCTCTCACCTCATAAATGCTCTATGTGACTTCCCCTAGTTACACGAGCAACGTCGACACGATAGTCGAATTCCTCCCATACTCGCTCCAGCATGTCCGTTGTCACTGACTCTACGGCAGTAACAATGCGAGTTCGGAGCTCATCCAAAGATGTGGGCAACGGTGGCACGTACACAGTATCCTTAACGTACCCCCAAAGGAAGAAGTCGCACGGTGTAAGATCCGGCGACCTACCGATTTACAGCTCGACAACTGCAACACACAAAACGCCTTCTGCTGTGCGGACGCCATTTTCACACTGACTTTGTTGCTAGGCTAGGCCACGGCGTGACTTTGGAGCCCTCTCGCGGTGATCTTGTAAAACTCAGAGATTTCCTCTTTCATGTGGTGTATGCCAAGTTGATGCACGGTTGATAGGTACGGAAGTATTCTCAGTTGAAATCGGATGAATCATTTTAAATAGCCCTGTATATATATATATATATATTATATATATATATATATATATTATATATATATATTATAATTGACAACCAAGCGCTTTCGTGTTTATTTCTGAACATATCAGGTTAAACGTGAGTATTTTGTTTAGTTTGTGAAGATAACCCACGTCCATCCATGAAATAATGTGTGTGTGTGTGTGTGTGTGTGGTGTATATATATATATATATATATATATATATATATTATATATACAGGGGTTAGACAAAATAATATGAACACCCGCCGATTTCACCGGTTATCTTTACGGACTGCTCAGACACAAAGTAAACGGTCAAATGACTGGCAAACCTATTTAAATGCGTAACAGAGAGTGTATACGTCATGTTATAACCCTCACGTTGTTTTTACAGATCTGAGTGAATTATGAATTAGCAGTTATGAAAGACCTGTCAGACTTCCAAAGAGGGCAAATTGTCGGAGCGCGGATGGCTGGTGCATCGGTGACGAAAACCGCTCAGATGTTCAATGTATCCAGAGGAACTGTCTCTATAGTCATGTCTGCATACCAAAACCATGGAAAGACAAGCACCGACAAATGCAATAGTGGACGCAAGAAGAAGAAGCTGTGTGATCGAGACCGCCGGGTGCTAAAGCGCATTGTGACAAAGAACCATAAGACCACAGCTCCAAAAGTGACTGCAGAGCTTAACCAGCATCTTGCAAGCCCGGTATCGACCAGAACTGTACGTCGCGAGCTCCATGGAGCTGGATACCATGGGAGGGCTGCAATTGCCAAACCCTTCCTTTCGCACATCAACATTGAGCGCGCAGAAAATGGTGTAATGACCATAAGAATTGGTCAATGGACCGGTGGAAGAATGTAGTCTACTCCGACGAATCCTCCTTTACGCTATTTCCATGTTCAGGTCGAGTTTACGTCTGGAGACAGCCTAAAGATGCTTATGACCCCGACTGCCTGACCCCAACCGTTAAGCATGGAGGCGAATCTGTGATGGTTTGGGCAGCAATATCGTGGAATACTCTTGGCCCAGCTGTAGTACTGCATGGTAGGGTTAACCAGGTCCATCCCATGGTCCAAACGCTGTTTCCCAATGGCGGCGCCGTCTTCCAGGATGATAATGCACCAATCCACACCGCTGGGGTCGTTAAAAACTGGTTTGAAGAGCATGTTAGTGAAGTAGAACGCTTGGATTGGCCTCCACAATCCCCGGATCTTAACATTATCGAGCATCTGTGGTGTCAGTTGGAGCAGCAGGTCAGAAGCCGATTCCCACCGCCGGCGTCTTTGGAGGAACTGGAGCAGGGTTTGCTCGAAGAATGGCTCAGGATTCCTCTAGCCACTGTCCAAAAGCTGTATGAATCAATTCCCCGACGCATTGCAGCTGTTATTGCCGCTAAAGGAGGACCAACTCCATATTAAGAATAAAAACCGCCATTTATCAAGGTGTTCATTTTATTTTGTCCAACCCCTGTATATATGTATATATATATATATATATATATATATATAATATATATATATATATATATATATTATATATCAAAGCTATTGACTTCTCCTTAGGGAAACGGAGCTTACAGATGAACAGAAGGACCAACACAACGGCAAACATTTTCATTTATTTTTTGTACTTCAGACGTTTCGACAAATCTTTTGTCATCATCAGTGAATTAAGTCTTAAAACCTTAAAACAAAAATAAAAAGTGAAAATTACATCAATACAATATTAAAACCATTAAAATTAAAACCTTAAAACAAAATGAAAATTGCATCAATACAAAATTAAAATCATTAAAATTTCATCACTACAAAAATTAAAATTAAATTAAATCACCTCAATAGGTAAATACACAATGTTTACATCAACCTCCATCAGAGGATTAGAAAGTATATGTCTATGAGAATCGGTTGGTTAGTTAAAAGAGCTGTAATTTGTAAGATGAACTATTATTGTTAATGGAGGGTTTGCTTCTATAGATGTACAAAGATTCTAAAATTCGGAGTTCTGTGAGGTTATTGGATCTAGTTAAAATTTCAAACTGAGTTTTGTGAAGGGATGGTTGTTTTCATTACTATGGTTTCTAATTGCGGATTGTGGAGGGCTACTGAGGGGACGGTTGGTACGGACTGACAAGCCCAAATGTTGAGAAAGGCGCACCTCCAGTTGGAGTTGAGTGCTGCCAATATACGCAGCCTTACAGCTGTCGCACGTGTATTTGTACACAACATTGGGGCATACAGTTTTGGGGAATTCATCTTTGAACTTTAAAAAATTTGATAATTTAAGTGGGTTGACGAAGGCGAATCTAAAATTTATTTGCGGATAACTAGACTTGAGCAGTTTGGACAATTCACCTCGAATACGCAATGATAAATAACCATAAAAAGGTAATTTAATATATCTGGTTTCTTTTTGTACTGTAGTTATGGGGTTTAGTATTAAAAGTGTTATTTAAAAATTTCTTCAATTGGTTATCAAATAGATTAGAAGGGTAGTAATTGTTAATAAAGTACTGTCTTAAAATTTAAATTCTTCGTTTAACGAAAAGTAATCCGAAAAGATTTGTCGAAACGTCTGAAGTACAAAAAATAAATGAAAATGTTTGCCGTTGTGTTGGTCCTTCTGTTCATATATATATATATATATATATATATATATATATATATATATATATATATATATATACTCGTGCTATGATATGGGCCGTAGTGTCATTTATGAAGTTTATATCGCAAAACCAAAATTACAAAAATCTAAATTAAACTTAGCTTAATCTAACCTAACTCTATTTCGGAGCAAGTGTAGTTTACGTCCCCCTGACGCAAAAGGGGACACAAACTACTGTACACTAGTTTAAAGTTGGGGAACGTAAACTACACTAGGGTCTTTACGAGACATTTTTTAAATGAATCCATCAAATAAAACGTTAAAACTAACCAAAATATTAAGACTTAACCTAACCAATCGTCAAGTTATATATATAAATATATATATATAGACGATTGGTTAGGTTAAGTCGTAATATTTTCGTTAGTTTTAACGTTTTATTTGATTAGGTATACGCGGACAAAGTTGGGGAACGTAAACTACACTAGGATAATGTAGGGGAACGTAAACTACACTTGCTCCCCTATTTCTACCTAACCGAACCTAATCAAATATATTTTTAATTGACGTTTGCAACTTAACTACTTATTGCAAGCATGAGAATTTCACTCACTTGTAATTTGAGGCGTTTTTCTCAATTTTACATGTTTGCAAGAATCCCATGCCTTATCGGCCTGTATACGAGTATATATGCAGTGTATGCACACGCGCGCGCGCACAGATTCTCTCTCTCCCTTTGTCTGTCTGTGTGTGTGTGTGTGTGTGTGTCTCTCTCTTTCTCTCTAATTAATTACTTCAATTTACTATTATCTATTATAGCGCTCTGTCTCTCCACTGCAATCTCTTCGCTATTTTTCGCTATCTCTCATAATGTCTTTCTATCGTTATTTTGTGTCTCATAATTCGCACTATCGATCGTAGCATATCATGAGTCGTTTTGACGAACTTGAAAACTATATTTTTTTTTTCTTCTTTTTCATAATTCAGACGAAGTTGCACAAGTCTCTAATTTACGCAGTGGCTAATTTTGCCTCATGCATTTTGCTCATTCACTGGCATTATATATATATATATATATATATATATATATACACTCGTATATATTATTAATATATATATATATATATATATAGTTGTAAGAAAAATTTTTGTTCACTGTTTTTATTTTCAGAAAAGGAATGTCTTTTGGGGGTTTTTTAGGAACTTTTTTTTTTGGGTTTTGGTTCGTTTTTGTTGTTCGTTTAAATAGAAAATAAGTATATCGCTTTACTAAGAAATTATTTGCTATTTTTTATAGAAACAAAAGAATATCCTATTCCGTTGGTTATTTATTTCTTGTATCTATAATTAAATAGGTTGTTGATACAATTACTAAAGTTATTAATTTGTTAGTAGGGGGTCACCAGTTTATTGGTACCATTAACCAAAGAAAAAAAAAGGATGTTATGTAGTTTTTCTCCTTTATTACAATACAGTGGTGGCCAACCGCGGCGCATTGCGCCAAAGGTGGCGCATCAAGTACTTTGAAGTGGCGCATCGAGGTCTAGTATGAATTGTGCTAAATTTTCACTTCTAACACTAAATATTAAAAATCAAAGATTTAAGCAGTTAAGATGTAGTTAACTAAAAATACAGAGGGAAATATTAAGGTAAATATTATATTATATTTTTATTTTTACTTACAAGTTAGTAATTTTTTCACAAATTTTTTTTGGCGCATCCGAATTAAACCTAACCTAAAAATGGCACGCATCAAAAAATGGTTGGCCACCACTGCATAACAGATTGCTTGTAATGAATAGCAATTATTTGATATTGCAATGTTCAAATGGTACAGGAAAATACATCCCGCCAGCCATAGTCGATTCTGCCATTCAGAGCCATACTAAAAAGACGTACTAGCAGTGGTGGCCAACCATTTTTTGATGCGTGCCATTTTTAGGTTAGGTTTAATTCGGATGCGCCAAAAAAAAAAATTGTGAAAAAATTACTAATAACTTGTAAGTAAAAATAAAAATATAATATAATATTTACCTTAATATTTCCCTCTGTATTTTTAGTTAACTACATCTTAACTGCTTAAATCTTTGATTTTTAATATTTAGTGTAGAAGTGAAAATTTAGCACAATTCATACTAGACCTCGATGCGCCACTTCAAAGTACTTGATGCGCCACCTTTGGCGCAATGCGCCGCGGTTGGCCACCACTGTACTAGACAAAGCTCTTGCTTGATTTTATATATTTTGAAAGACATTTGGAGAATCTTTATTGAGATTTCACGCATTTCCATATGAAATCTGTATTAACTACAAGTCATTACAAGTGGTACAAGTGGTACAAATGATAAATATTTTTTTAATTTAGTGTTAAAATGCCCTTTATAAAGTAAAATTGCCCGGTTTGTGCCTTCGAGTTTACCCGAGATATATATATATATATGTCGATGAACATAAAGACGGGAATAGTGTTTGTAAATTTTGTAATTTAAAGTTATATATATTGATGGAAAGTTTTAGGAGTTAAAGAAGGAAATTTCTAAAAATTTCATAAGGAAATTTAGTTAAAAATGACTTGCAAAAACATCTTAGTGGAATTGATAAAAAATTTTGGTTACAGTCACTGAATACAGGAAATACGGGTTGTAGAGACTGGAATATCTGAAACCTATATCTACCTTTCACCAGTGAAGACTATTTCCTTCTTTTCTCGCAAGCTGGATGGAATGGATAGGATTTGACTGACAATGTCATCTGAGAAAGGGAAACCTCAGGGGGAGGAGTAATTGGATATCAAATTAACCTATTATATATCTACCTTTCACCAGTGAAGACTATTTCCTTTTCTTTGTCGCAAGCTGGGGAATGGATAGGATTTGACTGACAATGTCATCTGAGAAAGGGAAACCTCAGCGGGAGGAGTAATTCTGGATATCAAATTCAAGTACAGTTTGGAAAGTAACGCAAATCAATGATTCAGTGGTTTAATTTTCTAATTTTTTAATGGCTTAATATTTAACAAAGTGCTTAAAACAGTAATATAGTAAGATTACTGTAAAAAATTATTATATTCTGGGAAAGAACTGGAGGAATTATTGGGGGACCTCTTACAGGTAGCAAACTAGAAAGGGCGGTAACTTATGTGTTGTAAATATGGAATATGTACTTGTAGTATTAAGCTAATGGTTGCTAACTAATAAGTTTTGTAATAAGGCTCAGCTTGTCGTTGTAGCTCTGGGTGTCGCAATTTTGATACCAGTTTTGTTAAGGTAGTTAAAAGATGAGTAGACTAGGATCTATATGGGTGTTAATACTGTAATATATTTGTGTACATTTATTTAATGTATTTTAGATAATAAAAGTTTTCTTGGAGGATCTGGCAAGGTCTAGCGGGTCAGATGTTCCTAAAGCCTGTTAAGAGGTACATTAATAAATTTGGGTGTAGTAATGTGAATATTAATGATATTAGTGGCATAAAAAGGATAAGGTTTAACCCATTAACACCCAGCGTCCTTTTTTGAGGACACATTTTAACACTACAATTTAAGTTAGACCTTAAAAGTGAAATTTTTAAATATTAATTTTTATATTTTAATTTAATTTTTGTGTATCAGATGAAAATTAAAAATTAATATTTAAAAATTTAACTTTTAAGTTCTAACCTAAATTATAGTTAAAATGTGTCCTCAAAAAAGGACGCTGGGCGTTAATGGGATAATTATTAAGACTTATTATCTTCTAGTAATAGGTGTCATATTTGGGACCACATCGAGAAGTGAGTATGTAAACTACAATTTTCTTGTACCCAAATAGCCCCTCGACAGCAGTACTTCTAAGGTGAGGAGGAAACAGAAGAAGACAAACGTCAGAGACGAGCGTGCCCCTTATTCCTACATGGCCAGACCCTTCCTTTTGCCCCTTAAGTTATTTTTCTGTGAAAGCTAATCATCTGTTCACTGACTTTCGCGAAGGGCCACTGAATTGAATTGGGTAGTGTCTATGGTAGTTTTAAAAAGAAATCTCAGTGTCTCTTCGCGTATCAAAGTCTGAATCATTAACAATGTGTGATTTGTAAACTATTGTGACTTGAGATTAGATTGTGATTTGTGAGTGCCTTGAAAGTTGCTAATAAACCAATGAAGCAAGGTACCCTGTTGCATTTCTCCTTACTGCGTGCCTATAAGGTTTTATTAATCACAGAGTGTGAACTCACACAAGGTTTCCCTGAATCAGGGTGCACACACGGCACGATTGCATTACTCGTACAAGCTGAGTTTGAACTTGAGTTGCGACAATGAAACCCACACTAATAGACGGAGTTTATTTCCACAACAGTTTCGATGCACACTGGCATCCTTATCGGGTGGATACAGAAAAACGAATGCCAGTGGTCATCAAAAATGTTGTGGAAATAAACTCCGTCTATTAGTGTTGGTTTTATTGTCACATTTTGACCTCCACGTAAATGTGAAGTTTCGCATTTATTGAGCTTCAGTGTCGGGATTCATAAAGAAAGACTTCACCTTTACCTATACCAAACCAACGAGGGTCGTAGGGAACATCACAAGTGCACAAGAAGTCTGCAGAACTGAGTGTTTCAAGGCAGGATTTGGGGTAGTTTGTAATCAGGGTTAGTTGTTTATAAACCAACAAGACTCCGAAAGAGAATATAGTTTTAGATAAAAATCTTAAATCAGATAATGAATTCTAAGGTTTGACAGGATATTATTGAAAGATTATAGATTGACTTGTAAAAGTGAAAAATCAGCGATAGAGTTTCGACGTCCCCGGTCAGTAGGTTACCACTTGGATGTCATGTGACGGCCGCATGAAATGAGGGAACACAAAACATTCAGAATTTGGCATAATTTTTATTAGTTTTTATAATTTTAATATTTTTATCCATTTAGTTTAAGTGGATTTCTTTGTTTTACCTATTGAGCGAACACATACACACACACACATACATATATGTGTGTGTGTGTGTGTGTGTGTGTGTGTGAACGCTCGGTAACTCAGTGGCTTCTTCTTGGTAAATCTGATTTTATATTAAAATTTATGCGAACGTGTACTGTACAGTTGAGGAAATAAATTCACCTAAAAAAAATCGAAATTTAAAAAAAAATTAACAAAAATTTTTTGAAGGAAAAATGCGAAATAGTAACAAAAAAAATACTGATGATTTACAGTTGGGACATTTTTTTTTAAATTTTATTTATTTTTAGAGAATTTATTTTCGGCAACTGTATTTTCCAGACCATCATAGACAATATTTCACGCAAATATACAATTCATTTAAATATCCGTAAACTCTATCTTCGTTTAGGATATCTGAAAATCCAAAATTTTATGTAAAATACTATTTTTCCATAAAGTTTTTTTTCTTTCTTTTTTATTGGTAAAAGAGAAAGCGACATTTGGCAACTGTCTTTTGATTTTGTTCATCGTGTCATTTTGACAGTGTTATTGCA
>JAJOZX010006619.1:2500-30000 GCA_023014485.1 Bathynomus jamesi
AAGAACAGTTATTCCTAAAAGAAATAAGGTGATATGTCTGCACAATATGACGCTCAGTAATAACATCCTAACTTTATCCTAACTTTATCTGGATTTAATTGACACGTTGACAAGTTACGGTGAGTTACATTAAGTTAGGTTAGGTTAAGTTAGATTTTGTGAGGTTAGGTTAGGTTAGTTTATTAGAATGTTGACAGAGTGAGCTTATAGACACTGGTGACGAGGAATTTCATCAACACCAATAACCTGTTCATTGGCTCGAATGCAGGGGGTTAATACGCAAAACACTTGGCGGCGTAAAAACACGTGTTACTCTCGGGTTAAAAATTTCGCCAGCTTTGGTTGACTTTAATCATGTCATAATCTAATTTTCAGTGGCCGCGACTCCGAATCTGAGATCCCGGGTTCGAATACCGGTGGGAAATATTTTACGTATAAAAATAATGTATATATATATATATACAGAGCTGGGCACTTGCGGCATATTTTGCGGTACTGCGGTACTACCGCACTACCAAACCGGTACCGCATAACTCAGTACCGCAAAGGATCGCTGAAAGTACCGCAGTACCGCTACCGCATTCAAATTTCCGCGTACCGGTTTGGTACCGGTTTGGTAGTGCGGTAGTACCGCAGTACCGCAGTACCGCAAAATATGCCGCAAGTGCCCAGCTCTGTATATATATATATATATATATATATATATATATATATATATATATATATATATATATATATACACAGGGTGTTTCAGGAGGGAAGGTCAATACTTCGGGAGGTGATAGTATCGGTCATTGTGAGAAAAAAAGTTCATATGAACATGTGTCTAATTCTGAATGGTTACGGAGATAGAGCTGTTTGAATCTACAATACAAAAGCATTGTTAATGGTAATCAAGAAAAGAAACCAATTACTGTTTCTAACATTTAATGTTTAAATTGGCATTTTGAATGGTATCAGATACAGAATGACAAATTTTTACAGTTTACAATACGTTCTCGAAAATCCCACCGTCAACCTCATGCACTTTGCAACTCGTGTGCGAAGATCGCGTGTTGGTCGTCTGAGTTGATCTTGACGTTCCTTTATGCGGCAGCAGCATCCAAAATGCGCGCGAGCAATTCTTCTCGTGTATCCACCTTTCTTTTGTAAACTTGACTTTTCATCCACCCCCACAAACAATAATCTAACGGAGAGAGGTCTGGAGACCTTGGTGGCCATTGAATGGGACCACCGCGGGGGGGGGGGGGAGGAAGAGCTGCACGCGCATCAGATTCAAACAGCTCTATCTCCGTAACCATTCAGAATTAGACACATGTTAATATGAACTTTTTTTCTCACAATGACCGATACTATCACCTCCCGAAGTATTGACCTTTCCTCCTGAAACACCCTGTACACACACACACACACACACACACACACACACATATATATATATATATATATGTTACAATGTTATAATGTTTCAGACCAACAAAGACGCTAGGATCCACTCGTGGCTGGTCTACCTAACTGTATTTGTAATTGTGTATTGCGCATGTCCACCGTGGTGGCGGAGGGGACCTACAATTTTACGTGGGTTCCGAACCACAAAAACGTTAATTTTACTACCTTAAACCATACCCAATCTATCAATATATTCGTCTAATCGATTTTTAAACATGTTTATAGACGTGCTACTAATTACTTCTTCCGGCAAACTATTCCAGCTATTTGCTATTCTATGCGTAAAAAGGTTTTTGGCAACTGCTGTCTCGAACCTTCTAATTGTCAACTTACACCCGTTATTTCTAGTTCTACTATATTGTGCTATTTCGAAAAAGCTATCTCTATTTACGTTATCGAACCCATTCATAATTTTGAAAACCTGGATTAGATCACCCCTTAGCCTCCTAGTCTCGAGTGTAGTCAATTTAACTCCTTAAACCTATCCTCGTACTACTTCGACCTAAGCGACAGGAATCATCTTAGTTGCTCGTCTTTGAACTCTTTCGATTTTGTCTATATCTTTTCGCATATGCGGATTCCAAAATTGGATCCCGTACTCCAAATGGGGGTCTAACTAATGATTTATAAAGAAGAACAATAATATCGCGCGATTTGTACTCAAAATTCTGAGCTATAAAACCTAGCACTTTGTTCGCTTTATTGACCACTGCTGTACTTTGTTTCGGCACTTTTAAATCACCAGTGACTATAACTCCTAAATCTTTTTCCTCTTCTACGCTTGCCAACAACTTCCCTGATATACTATACTCAAAATTATCGTTACACGAACCTATATATAAAATTTTGCGCTTATCGACGTTAAATCTCATTTGCCATGTGACCGACCAATCTACGATTTTATTCAGATCATCCTGGATTTTACTTCTATCTTCGTCATTAATATATATTATATATACAGTATATATATATATATAGTATATATATATATATATATATATATATATATATATATATATATATATATATATATATATATATATATATATATATATACACAGTATATATATATATATACCAGTATATATATATTATAAGATTCTATGTACCACATAAAGAAACACCTATTAACTTTAAAACGAAACAACACTCGTAATTAAATTTCCTATAGGCATACAATATTGTTGATTGCATTAATTAGTTTTGATTACAGTCCATGTTGTTTCCTTTGTGTTGTGTTTGATGCAGGCTTAGATGAAAGACCACGAAAGACCATTGAAAACCATACAAGACCATGAATGGTCAAACGTGTATTGCGGTAAATTTGTTCCATTCAGCTGTGATTAAGGGACTACTTTGAATAACTTGTCTAATGAAACTATATATATATATATATACACCTTTCAACCTTTCAAAGGTTCCGTGCGATGATTCCTCATTTCACAAAGGTCAAGCTTGTCGCCCCTCCTCTCCTGTGTATAAGTATATATATATATATATATATATATATATTATATATATACATAAGGGTTGCCCAGAAGAAAGTAAGCTATTGCTTTTATCAACTATTATATTTACTATTGTCAAGATTTGCTTGCTTTTATAACGATTTAAATAAATAATTTGCTTTTATATGGAGCACTTCTAGATGTCTTTACAATATTTGTTTTTAATATACTCTATTTACCTTTGTTGAACATTTTTCAAAAATAAAACTGAAATTAAATCTTAAAGCAATAGCTTACTTTTTTCTGGGCAACCCGGTTATATATATATATATATATATATATATATATATATATATATATTATACACGGTGAACCAAAGTAGGTGGACAGTAGATTGAATACGGTTTGTGTTATATTATATTATAACTATGGTGTTCATTATAACTATGGTGTTTGTGTTATATTATATTAATATTATAACTAAATTTATTTAAATTTTATTTTGTATTATAGTATACAAAAAAATTAAATATGTATTCTCAAAATAAACGTTATCATTTACTGTCCACCTACATTTGGTTCACCCTATATATATATATCTGAGAGAGAGAGAGAGAGAGAGATGTTAGAAAAGACAGGAATAAAGGAGAGTTACAGAATTACAAGCTAACAAAGACCCCTACCATCCACCCTAGGTTAGTCAGGAGAGAAGTAGAATTAAAATAGAAAGAGCAAATGAAAATAAAGAGTACTAAAAACTTATACCATGCGTACACTTATAGACGTGTAAAGCTTTCACACGGGAATAGTAATGATAGTAGAGTATAGAACAGACAAGGCTCTCTTCCTCCTCTGCCAGACACTGGTGGCAAAAAATTGTTGTGAAAGAATATTTATAGGAAAGTAGGAAAAAATATAATGAGAAGAATAGCTTCAGAATTCATTCACACCATGCGTACACTTATCTCCTGTACCGAATTACACATTAGAGCACAATGGAAAATAAATGATAGCATGACACTCTCTAGACTACTTCATCTAATTTACACTATGCATTTTTTAAAGGAATTATTTATTTATTTTTTATTATATATATATTATATATTTATAATATATATATAATATATTTTATATATTAAATATTACATATATTATATATTTATAATATATATATATTACATATATTATATACATTCAACTGCAAAGAACACGCAGTATAAATAACGTAAAGAACGACGCTTGTATAGGAGATATTCCGCGCAAGACGAGAGAGAGAGAACGAAACAAATGAAAAAATGAGGTAACCACCCTGGTTCGATTCCCGTGTGGTTACCTCATTTTTTCATTTGTTTCGTTCTCTCTCTCTCGTCTTGCGCGGAATATCTCCTATACAAGCGTCGTTCTTTACGTTATTTATACTGCGTGTTCTTTGCAGTTGAATGTATATAATGTTACGGCATGCTGGAGGTGCCCCTTGGGGCATTGGTTTCTGCGAGTATGTAGAAGAATTACGGCATTTGGAAGAGTGAGGCCCATGGTGTAATGGTATCGCATCTGACCGGCAATCGGAAGATCCCGGGTTCGATTCCCGGGTGGTTACCTCATTTTTTCATTTGTTTCGTTCTTTCTCTCTCGTCTTGCGCGGAATATCTCCTATACAAGCGTCGTTCTTTACGATATTATATATTATATATATTATAAATATATTATATATTTATAATAACAAGAAATCATAATTTCATCGTTGCATCATCTCCGATGAATGTGAAGATCATTGCGCTCAGAGACTTAATTTAAAAAATTATTCATTGCATTACAATCTTCCGCACTGGAAGTATTTAGATAAGGGAGCACTGACCCAGAGGCACCTACAGCCGGTCATCCCACCCCAGTTTAAGAATTCCCGCGAGAGTGTACATCATGTAAATGAATTTTCCCCCTTTTTCAAGAAAACGAATTATCAAAACGTAATTTTCATTATGATAATATTAGTCCTTCACATAGAAATTATTTTAATAAGGAAGCACTGATCCAGAGGCAACTCCAGCTGGTCAACACCCCTGTATTTAAAAATTCCCCCAGAGTGTACATATGCATATCTTTTCTTTCTTTACAAAATTCTAGTTACACCCTATTTTAAAACTAAAATTCTGCTCTAGCTAAGCGGCTTCCCTGAAAATGACTGTCTATTCGGAGGTTTTGATTCCCGAGAATTTCCATCAGACTTTCCATTATCTGAGAACTTCCATTGCTCTGAAACCGGATCAGACCAGCGCCTCCTATTACATTTATTGGCAAAGGGGACATCATTACTTTTACGCTATCCTGACTAGCACTCCCTGCAAGCATCTCCCTTTGCAATGCAATGACAGAAAGAAAAAAGGGAGGGGAGAGAGAGAGAGAGAGAGAGAGAGAGAGAGAGAGAGAGAGAGAGAGAGAGAGAGAGAGAGAGATTTAATGATCATTGAAAACTTCAAACTAAACTTTAACTTCCCTTTTTTTCAACTTTCAGCCCCGGTTCATGACACAATCAAGGCACTGGTTGGGGGTAAGGTCAAACTCCCTTGTGATGTCACACCCCCAAAACCACCTGATCGACCTTATCTTGTTCTGCTTTCGAGAGAGTCTGTTCCAATTTACAGGTGAGTAAAAATGTAATCTGAATTACCTGTTCCACTCTACGAACAGACAGACAGACAGAAACAGACAGAAGCACTGTCACAGAACAGATGGATAAAAACAGCTTGATAAGTGAAATCAGCTGCGTTCATGGGGGTTTCCTTTAATACTATTTTAATAGTTAAATTCTTGTACTTAGAGGTTATGGAGGTTATAAGTTGCAGGTTATTATTATTATTATTATTATTATTATTATTATTATTATTATTATTTATCCATGAAATAAACTAATTTATTTAGTTAAAGAAATAGCCAAAAATTAAGCTAATGAAGATAAGCCGTGTTCTTTAATTACATAAATTATAAAAATTATATAATTTACATAATTTGTGTGTATGAATTACAAATGACCCTTTTAATATAATTACTTTGAAAAAGACACATTAATACAAAAGCATACGTGTATAAAATAACATACGCAGTTCTCCCATTGAATTATTCTCTATACAGTTGTGCAAACTGCCACTCGTGATTTTCTAATTTTGGCAAATATATCGAACATTTTTAAAATCAACAAGAATTTATAGTTGGTTGAAAAATAATCCTTTTCGTAGCTTTGGTCAGAAATTACGCTCCATCTCGCGCCATTCTCATTCGTTGTCCGACAATGAGAATTCCATATTTGGGGAAATAGTTTCCTGGTTTGGGAAAAGGTATAAAAACGAGATCTGAGACGAATTTCATACCCGATGCCCGAGGGGTATTTCCTATGAAAATTAAAACTTAAAGTAAGAAATCCAACACTGAGGACGGGAATGGCTTGATTTGATATTTACTTCCTTTGGAATTTCCCATTTTCTGATTTCTCATTCTTGAACCAATCCTGGAATGAGAATGACCGAGATTGGGGAGAAAATCTTAGCATACAAAATAAACATTCTTATTTTAATCAATCATTTACTCGTTCACTATTGATTAACTTATTTTCTCAACCAATTATTAATTTTTTGGTGAATTCTGAAATGTTTGGTATTTTTCCAGAGGTTGTTTTTGTTATTGCAAAGTTCCTTTTGCCTCCACACGCAACCTATCTAATTGAGAGAGAGAGAGAGAGAGAGAGAGAGAGAGAGAGAGAGAGAGAGAGAGAGAGAGAGAGAATTAAGGAAATGAAAAGAAAAATAAGTTAAAAACTAGTTTTCGGACAATTCCCAAACGAGCCCCCCACCCCACCCAGCCCCCAGCCCCCCACCCACTCAAAAAAAATAAATTCAAGAAAGAAATATTGAATAAAGAAACGAAATTTTGCCAATACGAAATTGGTATCGTTAATTTTATGCATTTTCAAAATGTTTTTATATCCGTGAACTGGAATTGAGTCCTTCTTCCAGTTCCATAATTTTTTGGGTTCTTTTTAATAATAATAATAATAATAATAATAACAATAATAATATATATATAATATATATATATATATATATATATATATATATATATATATATATATATATATATACGAAAAAAATTCTAATGTTGAATCTGTACTCTCAAGGATAACTGCCACACTTTTATATGTTGGACCTAGTGCTTGCACTGTTGCGTATCGTCTTGCAAATTATTATAAAATATATGATTTGCTACACTCGAAATAAACCTTCTACATTTAAAATTTATAACTTCTTTTTTGAGGGGTGCATTCTACGAGTATGTAGGAGAAGTTTTCCTTTCTTTTGGGTAATCAATGTTCCTCCTCGTCAGCTAATATAAGAACTTTTTTAATAATCCATAACTTCTTTAGATAGAAGAAACAATCTTCAAAACTTCTTTTTGAAGTGATTTGATACAAAAAGAAGAAAATATTTCTACGTATAGAAGTTTTTGCGGAAATTTTTTCTTTTCTGTGTATTTACGTATGAAAGGAAATTTGAAAGGCATTTTGATTGGTAATTCTAAGACGTTGATTTGAAAGTCGTGACGACAGTAACACTATTAATAATATTGATTTTTAATAATAATAATGAAAACAAGGATGGAAAATACCCTCAGAATACGAGGCCCAAAGCTTTTCAATGTCCTACCGAAAGAAGTGAGGAAACTCCAACACACCGACCTGAATAACTTCAAGAACCAGCTGGACAGATTCCTGTGCAAAGTCCCTGACCAGCCATGCGTAGCGGGCTACGAGGGCAGGAGGAGATCAGACAGTAATTCCCTCCTTCACCAAATCTCGCAAATGAGGCGGGATGCTGCAGAGGGGTAGACCGCAGGTCGAACCTGAACCGTCGTTCGAACTCACACAAAGTAAGTAAATAATAATAATAATAATAATAATATAATAATAATAATAATAATATCATCAAAAGAAATAGGGAATTAAATTATATAATCCAATAATCTCCTCTTTTATATGAAGGTAAAATTATAAAAATTATATAATTTTAAAATATTAAAATCATTATTCCGTAATCAGCGTCTTATAGACACACACACACACACACTAGATATATATATATATATATATATATATATATATATATAATATATATATACACACAGTATATATATATATATATATTATATAGTGTATATATATATAAAATCGTCTTTGACACTTTGAAAACTTATCTGGTTAAAATTTTAATTACTTTAACAAAGTTGTTTTTAAAGTTTTTCAAGTTTTTATTTCTACATCATTAAAAATATATAAAATTGGAAAATTTTTCTCGTAATTATAAATCAGTGATTCATGGAATAAAAACTGGCATCATTTTTTAAATTAACACAAATAAACATCGTTATAATACTGTTAATATTTATAAGAAACTGTACTATGCATTATTATTATTATTATTATTATTGATGTGTAACCCGCTACTAATTAGCCATGCAAGACGACACTTTAAAATGTATAAAAATAATCAGCACTTAAGAATGTATTTGCGCTCTTAAAAAATTGTGGGGTTGTCTACTATAGATATTAGAATAAAGAAAAGGTACTAAAATATGTACTCTGAATATAAAAGTATTTTGGATACACCCGGTAGAATGAAGGTACGTTGTGAGTCACGTGAAAGGTTTTCTTTAATAGTTGTCGGAAGTGTAATTTTTTGTATTCTTTTAGTTTCCGAGGGCTTTCGCTTGTCAAGAATAGAACATCTTCGTCTACGCTTCTTCATCTACTTTCGATCTACTATCTACTCTGGAAGTACTTTAGTTTTTGTACGGCAAATTTAGTCCCTTCTTCTATCGTCTCTTCTAATGTGGACACAGCGAACAATTTTTACACCAAAAGAGATGTGTTTTTACACCAACTGATATGTGTTTTTATATCAAATGAGATGTGTTTTTATACTAAATGAAGTGTGTTTTTATACCAAATGGGGTGTGTTTTTACACCAAATGAGGCGTGTTTTTACACCAATTTTTACATGGACTTCTAATAAAGTTCATTAGGCAAAAGAAAATGTGGTCACATTAAATAATGAATTTTTTTTCGCGAAACCCCTGAAGACCTCTCGCGGAACACAATTTAAAAACCACTGGGTAACCCATGTTTAACTATATATATATACAGAGTGTCCCAAAAAATGTTTACACATCATATTAACATATATATCAATAAACAAAATAGGCGGATAGTAAATAGATAGCAAATAGGCTTCTTTAATGTTTAAATGTTCGAAATATCAGCCAGCAGCGTCAATGCCTTCATGGTTGTGCTGCTTACTTTAATGTTTTAAATGTTCAAAATGTCCGCCACTAGCATCAATACATTCTTGACAACGGCGCGCAACAGATCGGCATACTGTTTGGCAGAGCTGGGCACTTGCGGCATATTGCGGTACTGCGGTACTGCTGCACTACCAAACCGGTACCAAACCGGTACGCGGAAATTTGAATGCGGTAGCGGTACTGCGGTACTTTCAGCGATCCTTTGCGGTACTGCGTTATGGGGGCCCGGGGTGGTAGTGCGGTGGTACCGCAAGTACCGCAGTACCGCAAAATATGCCGCAAATGCCCAGCTCTGCTGTTTGGATTGTTCGGAGTGGAATGTTGGCACAGGCTATTTCAATTTCGTGTCTCAAGGCCCGTAATGTCCTTGGTTTTTCAGCATACACAGTGCTCTTCAGAGTGCTTCACAAGTAAAAGTCTAAGGGTGTTAAGTCAGGAGATCGTGGTGGATACTCCGTACATCCCCTACGTCCTATCCATCTTCTAGGAAAACAAACATTGAGAAAATTTCTTACGTCATTGTGGTAATGTGGTGGCGCGCCATCCTGTTGAAAGTAGCACTCTTCTTCCAAAAAAAGAGCTCTGATTGAAGGTACAATGTTGTCTTGCAGCATCGATAAGTAAGCAACACCCGTGACAGTGTCCTCAAAGAAAAATGGCCCTATCAGTCCTCTGGAAGACAGACCACACCACACTGACACTCCTGGTTGATTAAGTGCTCGTTCTTCTGTTACGTTTGGATTTTCGGTGGCCCAGTACACACAGTTGTGTCGATTGATAGTACCATTAAGTTTAAAAGTAGCTTCATCGGACCAAACAATGAAATCAGGAAAAGATTGTTTTTCATCACACATGTGCAAAATCACTCACAAAATTCTTTTCGACGATCTGGATCGTCCTCATTCATTGCATGGAGCAGTCTAGGTATGTACGGTTTCCACTTTTCACGTCGCAAAATGCGGTGAACGCTGGATTTAGAAACACCAATCTCACGAGAACATTGCCTTGTAGACTTATTTGGAGAGTTTGTGAAGGCCTGCAACACGGTCTCAACACTTTCATTGTCAGTTGAAATGCGACGTCTTCCAGATCGGCCTTTGTTGACATTTTGCACTGTTCCGTCAGTCTCAAATTTATCACGTAATCTTGTAATTGTTACCCGTGATGGTGGTAATGTTCCAAACTCATTTCTCCAATGTCTCTGTACCTCAGCCACATTCTCCGTCTTCCAGTAGTGCTTCAGAATCCACTTACGTTGCTCAAACGATAACTGCAATGCCGCCATTTCCTGTAACAACGGATACTACTGTTAATTAAGTACAATACACCATTACTATACTATTATACTACTATTACTAAGTACTATAAATATACTAATACATCAGCGCATATTACTATCATCTAAAGTGTACATGTTGATATATATATATATATAGATATGTTAATATGATGTGTAAACATTTTATTGGGACACCCGGTGTATATATATATATATATATGGGAAAACAAAGGAAATTCAAACAAAGCAAACGTTCCATAATTCAGGCTAAAACTGGGAATTATATTTGAAAAAGATAGTTTCACTATATAAATCTTTTCTAACCTTCGGGCAACTTCCACATCTGCGTCACCAATTCATTGTGTTTGAGCCACCTGAGCGCAGTTTCGTTAGCAACAGTGAACAGTGTTTATCTGGAAATTCCCCGAATAACAGCGGTTGTACGTTCTTCTAAATCAGCCAGATTTCGTGGCTTTGCTACATAAACTTTGGGATATCTGCATCGAGGTTTTAAGATTCTGATTGAGGCAAGGCAAACTGCTGGAGTACCTCAGGATAATTTTCTCCGCCGAAGTTCGTTGTGCGTTCGTCAGCATCTCTGAAAAAGAAAGGCCCAGTGATTCCTTTGGCCGAGAGAGAACACCAGACATTAAACTTTCGTCTATTTTACGTGTTCACGACATGATATTGGGTTTAAGAGCCACCAGACGAGACAGTTATGCCTGTTAACTTTACCAGACACGCAAAATGTCGTCCCATCGCTAAACCAGATGCTGTTCAAGAGAGGCGCTAAAAATGATAAAGGATTTAAAGTCTCGTGTATGTCCAGTCTTTGGTCTTGACCCATATCAGGTGATTTACGCATGTTCCGAATTTTGTGTTGTTTCATTTTTAATGTCCTTTTTAGGCATTCATTGAACAATAAAGTAATTTACAACATGTACAAAAGCAAAGTTGCGCCGTCTGATGAATTAGATCTGACTAGCAGAAAATTTCCTCAACTCCTTTCTTGGTTTTCTTTTGTTCAAGTTGACCGCGGACGCCGACTACGAAATTTGTCCAGAATTTTTTGATGTGTGTTTCTGCCGTCAGTCTCATGGTGGACACTAAAATAACTTCGGAATTCCCGCTGCCCGAGTGCCACTGAACCTACAGCATCCATCTATGCCAATCATACGCCTCTACAAAGGACTCAGAAAATTTGCGATTCAAAATAATTCCTCCCTGTGGCTCTTTCAAAAGACAAAGTCTCGTTATGCAGTTTCCACTTCCTGCGAAGATAAGAAAAACAAATTAGTCATGGACTTTTGAATCACACTGTACTTTCCATGCCAGAATCCACATATAATCCGAGGCGACTCGGTGGTGTAGTGGTTAGCGTCGCTGACTACGAATCCATCGGCCCCGGGTTCGAGACTCGGTGACGGCAGCCGGCGCGCAGCAAAACCCAGCTGTTCATCCTTTCACACAATAAAGAAAGTGGTTGGTAAATAAATGGGTACCCTGGGTGGCCTAGTGGTTAAGACGCTGGGCTGCTGGTGGGGCGTGGTTCGGATTGCACGTTAAATTGTAGGTCTAAGGTGGAGTGAAAAACTTGACCTTCGTCAGAATGAACAATTCAGGCGGAAGCTAACCAAAGGTAAAAAATAAATTAAATAATGTGGGAAAACGGAAGAACAATATTTATTTAACCTTCTACTGTAGCTTCCAAAAGGCACGCACGATTGCGTGCTTGACCTCAAGGTTTTTTTCCTTGTGTCTTTTAATTCCATTCCTTCTTGCGTACTATATATGTAGGAACTAAACAAGGAAAAATTAGCCCATTAGGAACTCATACACACACACATACACACACACACAGTAACCTATATATGTAGTATATGGTTTATACTCTCCATACAAGTGACAGTTATGGACAGTTATATGGACAGATATTGACAGATAGTTCAACCGAATATAAATATTGGGCATGTAGTGATGTATTATGAGTAATAATAACCTTATCCGTGAATGGATGATAAGTGCCAAATCCAAGGTAGAAACAGTAACGTGAGTCACTTTTTATAGTATTTCTTTGTATTGAGGTTCACTTCTTAAATAGTACACTAACTTCTTATATACTGTATACTTTCTATATATATATATATATATATATATATATATATATATATATATATATATATATATATATATACACACCGGGTGTCCCATTCGAAATGAAAAACTTTGAAACTCTGTAATTTTTAAAGTATTAATGTGAGAATGTTGAAACTTTGCCAGTTACTACACCATATGCATAAGTTTTTGTCGTAATATTTTTTGTTTGTTTCAGATTGAATTATGTTTACCCCACAAGAAAAAGCGAAATGTGTGTTATGGATGGCTGAGTTGAAGTCCCCTACTCTGGTGCAACGGCGATTCCGTACAACCTTTCACGAGGAACCACCCACCAGAAGAGACCTATATGCATGGACCAAGAAATTTGTGGAGACTGGCAGTGTTCTAAAGGAACACTCTGGAGGGCGAACAAGATCGGAAGAAGATGTTGAACGAATACGCGGCGCCTTTGGTAGTAGCCCGAGAACGTCCATCCGTCGTGCCAGTGTCGAACTGCAGATTCCTCGTTCAACTGTGCATAGAGTCGTGCGCAAGCGGCTGCAGCTCTATCCATATAAGCTTCAAATTGTTCAGCATATAACATGTGAAGATCTTAACAAAAGGAAACATTATGCTATGCACAATGTATCTAATGTATCTACTGTATCTAAATTTTATAATTCACATCTATCGTATGAAACTTTATAACATTGACTATTTACTGTGTGAATATTACATTGTTTGCATCATTCAATAAAAAATTATAAGGTTTCAAAGTTGTTTCATTTCGAATGGGACACCCGGTACTTTAAATATATACTTTCCAGGTCTCGAGACCTTTTTTCCTGGTCTCGGTCTCGGTCTCGGCCATGGTGGTCTCGACTACATCACTGATACTTTCTATATATATACAGTATATATATACATATATATACACACACACAGTATATATATATATATATCTATATACACATGTATATACATATATATACTTTCTATATACACTTCATCCACGTGAGTTGTTAAAGCTGGATGACACATTATTCTTTCTATTACTTTTAAACCAAATTATGCACTAAAAGATTTTCTGTCATGGAACGAAAGATATTCTCCCAACGAGAGATCCATTTTGGATGGAAAAATGTATCTGTGGATCGCCGTTATAATGTTCCGTTGAAGTTAATAAAATAAATCCGTTATGGATGTAATTATTTGGCAAAAAAACAAAAACAAAAACAAACACAAAACAACAACAACAACAACAACAACAACACAAAAACCCTTCTGGAAAGCTGTGAACAAATATTAATCAGTTGAAATAGGTAATATTTCTTTGTTAAGGATAGGTCCCTTTCATCTGCACCTTTTCTATTTCTTTATAAGTCTTTCAATCAAGTTGAATTTGTTAATTTTGCTAAAATGTTAATTTTATATTAGAATAATTAATAATAATCATTAATTTTAACATACTGTGAACACATATATTTAACAGAACCTCCTGAGAAGGAGTCGCGAGCGTTACCATCACCATACGGCGGGTTAAAAGTTAACCTAATCTGTCGTATATTTAAACGACCGAGGAAACACTTAATGTTTTCGTCTCCAGAGGTGTTTTACATGTTAACACTCCAGTAATCGAAGTAATGGCAGCATTTACAGTAATTCAAAACTCTGAGGTTTAGCAATGGCGTCTCATCGATGGAATAACACGCTTGCTAATATGTGTATATATATATATAACAATATAATATAACACATTATAACATTATAACATTATACAGGGTGTTCGGAAAGTCACTGTGCACTTATATTTATTTAATAGCATACAATATATTTATATATACAATGATAGAGGTTATGGATGGGACCATCAGAACTTATAAAAGGTGTTGAAAGTGATGTCCTTTAACAGCAATACAGGCCTGGACCCGTCTTATTTTATTGTGAAACACCTTTGTCAGTTCTTCATTAATTAACATTAATTATATAAGTGCACAGTGACTTTCCGAACACCCTGTATATATATATATATATATATATATATATATATATATATATATATATATATATATGCACTAAAATCACAGAACAACACGTGATCTTATTAATAAGCAAACAACCACAGGGAAAAGGAAAAAGAAACACGAAATCCGAGCGCTTTCGTGATATATTCACATCTTCAGGGAAAAAACAAGAAATGTGAATATATATATATATATATATATATATGCGAATATATATATATATAAGATGTGAATATATCACGAAAGCGCTCGGATTTCGTGTTTCTTTTTCGTTTTCCCTGTGGTTGTTTGCTTATATATATATATACAGTATATATATATATATATATATATACAGCGTGTCCCAAAGAAATGTATACCCACTTTGTTCGATAATACCAGCTATGAGGATAATAAATATATTATATCTTTGTATATGTTTTTTAATAAAGAATTTTCTCCTGAATCTAAATATGGAATTATTTTTATTAAAAATTGAAAAACAAAAAAGTTACAGATGTTTAAATTATAATTATTATTTTCGAGACTTCATGTGCGATATTTTCTAATATTTTTGCACGTATACGAGATAAGTTTGAAACCGACGGCACTGTGCAAAACTTACAAAAACAACGTTCTGGAAGACGTCGAACATCTTAGATAAAGTGTCATTTAACCATGGAATTTGTAAATTTTTTGAATTAACTAATAATTACAACATTTATGCTTCAATATCAACACTAAACATAAGTATCTCAAAACAGTCGGTTAAAATATTAGAAAATATCGCACATGAAGTCTCGAAAATAATAATTATAATTTAAACATCTGTAACATTTTTGTTCTTCAATTTTTAATAAAAATAATTACACATTTAGATTCAGGAGAAAATTCTTTATTAAAAAACATATACAAAGTAATTAATTTATTATCCTCATAGCTGGTATTATCGAACAAAGTGGGTATACATTTCTTTGGGACACGCTGTATATACAGGGTGGCCCAAAAAAAATGGCACCAATTTTGAGAAGTGATATCTCAATAACCATTACAGCTAGGGACTTAAAAAAACAACCAAATGAAAGATAATTCTTTTCTCTTTAAATATTTATTCTATGGCTTGATGGTTATAAACCCATGTAATGCCAAAAATTGGCTTATAAGAAAAATATACAAAAAAAGTTGCGCATTTATATTTATTCCTTTTAAGTTAAACCTAATTTTCAATAAATGGCTCAATCTGCCCTCCATTATGGTCAACCACAGCCTGTAATCTCGCCCTCCATTTTGAAATTGCCTTTGAGATCGTCACTTGTAAGAGATTTTCCCATGCAGCCTGAATTCGTTCACGAAGATGGTTCACATCACGGATTTTTTGACCATGGTAGACTTCTCTCTAAGGCAGACCACACAAGTAGTCAATGGGGTTTAGATCTGGGCTGCATGGTGGCCAATTATTTGGTTCGATAAAACCAGGACAATTATTATTGAGAAATGTTATTGTTTCCTTGGCTGTATGAGATGGGGCTCCATCTTGCATGAACACAAAATCAGTGCTCGTCTCCTTGATCTCTGACAACATTGGAGACAAAATGTCATTACAGTAGTAAATTGAGTTAATTTTAACGCCTCGCTGAATAAAAATGATGGATGTTTTGTTCTCAGATGACGCTGCAAGGAAACCATTATCGAATCTGAAAAGTTTTTTTTTCACGCAAAAGTCGTTTTGGGTCAACATGAGTTTTTGTCGCCACTGCTGCACGAACCCGATCATTTTGGGTATTTCGTGTGTGTGTTCGACCGTAAATCATTTCTCATAAGAAAACCAAATTTTTTTCACAGACTCATTTGACCGAAATCTTCGCAATAGATTTTTACATCGATGGAAACGTCTTTCTTTCACAGGCTCCGATAAAGCAGTAACCTTCACGCTCTTAAATGTTTTCAACCCAAGATCTTTTCGAATTATTCGCTGTACTGATGAACGTGAAATCCCGGTTTCTTTCGCAACTTCACGTTCACTTTTACTTGTTCCCGGTTTTTCCTCTTGACTTAAAACGATTTCATTTACTTTTTCAATGTTTTCTGGCGTTGTAATACTATTTGATCGACCACTTCCCGGACGCCGTTGACTGCTGCCGGTTTCTTTAAGTTTTTGTAAAAAATGTGCCACAGTTCTTTTTTTCCAATTTCTATTTGGAAATTCGTAAAGGATTCTGTTTAATGAATATCCTTTTTTTTCACGTAGTGCTTGTATAATGTTCTTATCAGATTCTCTCAATCCCATCTTGAGGGGTCTGGAATAGAAAAATTTCATTTAAAATTAGGATCAAGGAATAAATATAAATGCGCAACTTTTTTTGTATATTTTTTTTGAAAGCCAATTTTTGGCATTATATGGGCTTATAACCATCAAGCCATAGAATAAGTATTTAAAGAGAAAGATTTATCTTTCATTTGGTAGTTTTTTTTTAAGTCCCTAGCTGCAATGGTTATTGATATATCACTTCTCAAAATTGGTGCCATTTTTTGGGGGCCACCCTGTATATATATATATAATATATATATATATATTATATATATATATTAAACGAAGGGATAGGAATGTAATGATTCCTCTACTGAAAACCCTGATAATACCCAAATTGGAATACTGCTCGGTCCTAACATCCCTATATAAAAAAGAAGACATTAGACAGCTGGAGGGGATCCAAAGAAGCTTCACAGCCAAGATCAATGGGTGCAAAGAACTAAATTACTGGGAAAGGTTACGAGAACTAGACCTATATTCACTGAAAGGAGAAGAGAGAGATACACCATTATTTACACTTGGAAAATAATGGAGAAATAGTCCCTAATCTTATTCTAAATCCCATAACTCCCCAAACAACGGTGGAAAGTAGAAGCGGTAGACTGTGTCGTATTCCCAAATTGAAGGCGAGACAGGGAACATCCTTAACCCTGAAAGAAAATAGTTTTGTAGAGAGGACCAAAACTGTTTAATCAGTGCCCAAAGACCTAAGAAACACGAAGGGAGTTGTAGTGGAAATCTTCAAAAGAAGACTAGACGCCTGGCTCAGAACAATCCCCGATGAGCCGGGCGTACCTGGCTATGTGAGGTGGAGAGCGCAAGAATCCAACTCACTACTTCACCAGGCCAACTCGGAGAGGAGGGCGACAGCTTGACCTTCGCGAAATGAGAAGTCATCGCGCGGAACCTTTGTAAGGTAAGGTTATATATATATACTGTATATATTACGTGTGAAGCCGTTAACACGAAAGCGCTTGGTCCAGTATGAATTTCCATTTTTCTCCGGCTTTTTCTTGTTGAATTTAGTTTGTGCTCTTCTCTCTCTCTCTCTCTCTCTCTCTTACACCCCCCTACACCACATACACACACACATACACACACACACACTTATAATCCCTATATTGAACTATATAATTCCAATGACTGGACTTGACACAAATGAAACTAAAACTGATTAAACCGACATCCGGACGCTTAGGAAGCGGACAAAGTATTCCGGAAGTACATCCGGGCCTTCCGGATTGAATGTAATATGGAGGTATGATATTGACCAGGTGGCGGAAATGTAATTTATTTATTTATTACATTTATTATAAATGTAACTTATAATTATTTCCTTCTTTGCCAAATGATCACTTCAAGAACAGATATAACAGACGAGGCAGACGAACAGACTGGGGAACATGAAGGTGATGATTTGGATCTTGGAATTTTTCTACACTCTGTGTTTGAGATATTTCGCTATATACTTGTGTATATATATATATATATATACACACACACACACTAAATATAATAATTTAATTTTTACAGTTTAGGAACTCTTTCTAAACTATAAAAATAAAAGATTTAACTTTTACAGAATGTTTTTTAACTTTAAGATAATTTAATTTCCACAAAATCGGTTTTTAATTTTAGTTTTGTAACTTCGAAATATATATATATATATATATTTTTTTTTCTTTTGTGTGGGTTTAAAAACAACCCTTAAAAGTTAACAATACCAAGAAATTGTTTTTAACAATGATAAAAACCATTTTATTATTATACACACACACACACACACACACACACACACACACACACACACATATATATATATATATATATTATATATATATATATATAATATATATAATATATATATATGATTGGAAGGTAATTCATATCTGTTCGATTGTTTCTGATGAGAATGCAAAATAAATTTGATGAGTTTTACTAATAAACGAAATGTGTACAGTATTTTGATGAAATAAATGTTGATGAAATCGCTGTAAAAGAGTGTACTGTAACAAAAATTTTTTTTTTTTTTGATGTACTGTAATGCTAGAAAAGAATTTGCAGCGGAATGACCATATAAATTATATCTCCAAAAAAGGATGTCACGGAGCGTTGCTATAATGTTCAAACGTAGGTATGTAGTCCCTAAATAGGTTTTCTAAACTCTGTATCATAACCTTCGTTCTTCCTTGTATAAGTTAATAACGCTTTAATTAAACGGTATCTTTGTCGTCCGGTAAACGATCAATAAGGTTATTATCTGATGCTGATTTCCTTGATTACTCAAGCAGAATTTTTAATGAGCTACAACGAAAAACGATCAAAGATGTAATCAAAGCGTCATATTTTATTTTCATTTACAAATGTCAGAACAAAATCATTAATTATCTTTCAATTTTTCAAATGTTCCGTGCGATGATTCCTCTAATTAAATAACAATTCCTCTAATTAACTAACAATTCCTCTAATTAACTAACAATTCCTTTAATTAACTAACAATAGGTAAATAAATATTTCATAACTCATCAAGAAATTCACTCATATCAGACTAGAAACGGGTTAAAGCGAATTATTCCTCAATTTAGATTGTCTTCATCTCAGAAATGACCCATTTTCATCGGATTGAAACAATGGAGTAATTTCAGTATAGATATAAAAAATATAGTTCAAACTTAAAACTTCGTTTGAAAACAAGTTGAAAGCTCAATTAATAAAGGAATAATAATAAATGTACATTACTATATTACTTGTTCATTTCGCTTATCTAATCTATGATCAAATGTAAATATTGTTTGTTAAATTTTCGTGTCTAACAATCAATTGTTTGTACCGACTTGGTATCCATAATAACTTTGTATTTGTTTCATAACTATAATAATAACTTAAGCTTAATATCTACTGTATTTCCACTATTAGTTCGTTTTTGCTGTGAGCATAATTTAAACCTGACTTATATACTATGTATTATATCTCTAATTAATATGTGAGCCCAGTAAAGCCTAAAGACGAAGGTCAAAATTATATAAAATAAATAGTTCAATTGACAGTATTATTGTATCATTTGTACCACCGTATTATTGTAACAGAAACTGTAATATTGTAATATTTATTTTTGTAAATAAACCTATAAGTATAATTAAATAAAAATAAATAGCTTCAAATTACTTTGATGACGTCACAATGATTTAAATTCATTACCTAATTTTCATGTATCAGTTCATCTATATATTTGCAATTAATTAATACGTCTTGTTCATAATTTAAATATCATTAATCACAACTACCTTTGAAGTGATGTTTTACCTTCAATTAATTTGAGAGCCCAGTAAAGCCGAAAGCATAAGGGCCAAATTAAATAAAACAAATAGTCCGACTTCACCAACATTTATTTTACCTTAAAATTACCGTCTTCCCTAAATGTTAGATACACACATTCATTACGAAACAAATAGTGAAAAGGCCAACGACAGATAGTTCTCATCGATAGATACACAGATAATTAATGTAGATACACCCATAGATAAAATAGACAGAGAAATGAATAGATAGGTTTTTTAATAGATTACAGTAAACGTATAAAAAATTACAGTATTTTAATCAGTACTTTTCAAAAGAACGACTGTTCCCTTTTCGTAATCAACCAAATGTGTGTTCTGAAACTTTTTTCAATAATGTAAAAAGAAGTCTGAAAAAAACCGTTCGTGTATATATATATATATATATATATATATATATATATATATATATATTAAGAGTGATTATTTTAATTTCGAAACTGCGCGAAAACTTATACAACTGTTCAGGATCGATCTGATTTCGACCCCCTCTTCAGCGTCCCGCCTCATTTGGAATGATTTGATGTAGGAGGGAGTTGCTTTTTTTTAATTGTCATCTTGCCCTCATAGCCAGCTCTACCCATGGCTAATAAAGGAACCTGTTCACATATATATATATATAATATATATATATATATATATATATATATACACAATATACTGGCGACAGAATCATTCTTGGGGAACCGGAGTTTGATAAGAAATCGAAATGATTTACATTATAACTCATCCAACCAACAGCTTTCTTGGCCTCTTGGCCGTTGCCAATTTTTTTCGCTCATTCCATGCAACTCCTTGTTTTCTCCTACTGTCTACTTTGGGTAAGCCCTTATTTTTATATGTTTGTATTTTATACTATAGTGATTCTCCTTCAGTTGTTTTGAAATCACACTGTTTTTTTTTGTGTGTTACTCTTTTATTATGTATTCCTGTTTAACTTTTAATGTGTGTATCTTTTAATCTTTTAATTTTAATTTTTGTATCTTTTAATTATGTACTATTTTCTGTTTAATTTTTAATTATACTTGTTCAGCGTTACACTGATGATAACCCTTAGTTGGGTCGAAACGTGTGCATTAAATGTTCGGAGCCATTGTCCTGGTCTTTTTATTTCATATATATATATATATATACATATATATTATATATATATATATATATATATATATATAAGTTAAGTGTTCTCTGCGTCCAGATGATGTATCGACCTATCGTTCGGATCCCACGTGAAACTGTAGGATTTCTCCGTCACATGGCCTTTGTTGGTTCGAAGGAGGTTAAACAACCTAAAACACACACACACACACACACACACACATTCCGAATGTCACTCTCTTTAAGCAAGGACTCATTGCTAAGCAACTCGAACTTCATCTAACATAATAATACCCTAAATATGTAAGTATCTATACAGGGGTATACCGCTACTTACTACTGTAATTCGTACAATTTATTCTGAACAAGTACTATTTTACAGTTAGTGAATTTATTTAACTATTCAAAAGTACACCAATAAATTTAACGTAAAAATGCATATACGCGACCTAATCTTTTTATGAAGGAAGATAATACAATAATCATTGTTTATGCATGAGCGAAACCAGATGGAACTACACTGAGACCGTTAACCTTGGACAAAAATTGGTTTCTGTAATTTCTCTCAAGATCGTTCTGCAAGTTATAAAATTTCTATCAGCACAGATTTTTACATTCAGATTTGCACCCAAATATTTTTGCACCCGGAATTTTTTTTTTTTTTTTTTTTTTTTTAGGTTTCCCCCTAAAAAGCATAGAAAATGGGATAACGAAATTGTTATTATACAGCTGGTACGCCAATTTTACCGATTTAAATATACATATATATATATATTTATATAATAATTACATTTTTAAACGATGGAAATGGAAATTTTGAACCTCGTATAAAGCTAGATTCTCTTTCCTTCCGGAATAGAGCTTTTCTTTCCACATTCTCTCTGTCTCTGTCTCTCTTTCTCTCTGTCTCTCTCTGTCTCTCTTTGTCTGTCTGTCTCTCTGTCTGTCTGTCTCTTTTTCTGTTTGTCTCGCTTTCTGTCTCTTTTTCTGTCTGTCTCTCTTTCTGTCTGTCTCTCTTTCTGTCTGTCTCTCTTTCTGTCTGTCTGTCTGTCTGTCTTTTTCTGTCTGTCTTTCTTTCTCTGTCTCTCTTTCTTTCTTTCTGTCTGTCTGTCTGTCCCTATTTCTTTCTGTCTGTCTCTCTTTCCGTCTGTCTGTCTGTCTGTCTCTATCTCTTCTCTCTCTCTCTCTCTCTCTCTCTCTCTTCTCTCTCTCTCTCTCTCTCTCTCTCTCTCTGTGGGTGGGTGTGTTTCTTTTGAGTCGAGCAATATTTTTTTAAGCCATCCAGCCTCCGGAGACTGAGAACGTCTTCAAAATGCCAACCGGATGTAAGTTAACTAAACAGGAAGAAAATAGGTTAATTTATATTAGTCTTTTTCTTAACTTTTCCTCCTGCAAAACTAATAACGTGTAACGCCAAAATGTTATTTAAAAGAAGGAATTTATTTAGATTTTCAACATTTTTACCCCCCCCCCCTCTCTATATTTACAAATTGCTGAGCCGATGGAAAGAAACCAAGTGAGAGAGATAAATAGATAGATAAAGAGAGAGAGAGAGAGAGAGAGAGAGAGAGAGAGAGAGAGAGAATCACAGAAAAACATTTGAATATATGAAGTAATAAAAAGCTAAATAAATTATACATAACTTTCTTGTATGCAAAATGGCTTTATACTAAATTTCAAACCGTGACTCTATAACTTATTCACTCCCCTTATTTACATAAATATATTTACAAGCGCGCACACACACGCACACGCGCGCACACACACACACGCGCGCGCACACACACACACACACACACGCACACACACACACACCCATATATATATATATATATATAACTTGGTTAACTTTGGTTTTGCTCCCGCCCAAATTGTTCATTTTGACGAAGTTCAAGCTTGTTGCCACCTTAGACCTACAGCTTAACGTGGAATCCGAACCACGATCCACCACGGGTTGTCAGAAATTACAAAATGTGGTAATTAAATGAATCCTTACTGTGGATTATGGAGTACCCTGTATTTTTGCATTCGTTACAGAATAAAATAATTATAATTAGGAGAGAAATCAAAACTAGAATTTAAAAAAATTACAACTTTTATTTATTTATTTATTAACACTATATATATATATATATATATATATATATATATTATATATATATAGAGCCCTATATATATATATATATACTGTAAGTGATTGGTAAATTTACGCGCGCAGTAACGTGCCGTGACAAATTGGAATGACAAAAATAATTATTTAAATTAAATACTAAAGCGTCAGGACTCGTAAACATGCAATAATGAGGCACGACCAGTGTCTATAAACGATGTTAATGATGTCATAACACAGTTTACCTTATAATAAAGTATAATTCAAACGCATGACAGACTCTCTTTGTTAATTTGAAGGAGAGAAAGACCCGAACGGAATAACGGTCAATTATTATTACATCAATCGCGAATAAACGTTAACTTTATCTTAACGAAAAGTATGCGATATTCAACAATTTTATTTCAAATACAACAACAATAAGAAAAACAACAATAATTGTTTATTTTAGAGGTTCAAAGTGTCTTTCCTTCAAATTGAACACATTGTTCACAACGTCCGACTACTGATCGACAGATATATAAAAGTTTATTAGGTAATTTTAGAACACCCTGTGTACTTATATATATATTTCACGTGTCACTTTCGTGAAATAATTTTTCATATATATTATATATATATATATATATATATATATATATATACACACACATATATATATATTATTTTTTCTTTTTTTCTAAGGAATGTTTACAGGCATTTGCAAATTTCTGTTCTCCAGTTCACGTTGATGGGATTGTACAGACAATCGACATCTACTTTAGATTATTGAGGCGACGTCTGACGTTGCAAATAAATCGGAGAACAAATGCGACACCACACCGAATAATGATGTACAACGCTTGAGGTACGAGATTTGACTTCCTTGGACACCATGAAAACTCCCGAGGCAAAGATGATATGACGTCATGATAAAAATATGAATACGACGTTGCAACTAACAATCCGGATTTTTCCAGTTTGGGACAAACTATAATAAATTTACATTTTCTTCAGAAAAATATAACTATTTAAAAAAAAATATGATAAAACCCTAAAAATACCCACGAGTTTTACAACATCCCTGACATATATATATATATATATGAATAGAAACGACATAATATATATATATATATATATATATATATACAGGGCGTCCCAAAAAAATGTATACACACTTTAACAGCTGATAGCTCAATTGATGTTTCTTTCTTTCCAAGTTAAACCCATTAGAATTAATAATGGCAGTCAGACTAAGCTTTGAACAAAGGAAATTCATTCTAAAATGCTACTGGAAGTGTGAAAACGCAGTTGAAGTGCAAAGACAGTTTAGGAGGGAGTTTCAAACAGATCCACCAACGCGACTTACCATCACTCGAATTAGAGATAAGTTGAAGCCGATGGAACTGTTCAAATGTCCACAAGAAGCGTTCCGGAAGACCACGGACATCGACAAGCCCCACAAAGCAAGAAAGAGTACTGGAAACGTATCACCAAAGTCCAAGAAAATCTGTGCGGCAAGCGAGTCGTGAGGTAGGAATTTCAGAATCGTCTGTCCAACGCATTTTGAAGCGCTGTCAATGGAAAAGTTACATTCCAAGATTAGTCCATGCTATTAATGAAGATGATGATGATCCGGACCGAAGAGTGGAGTATTGCGAGTGGTACTTGGCACGATGTGGATGTGGATTGGACGAAGGGGTTTCGTAGAATACCCTCCGCGTTCACCAGACCTCACACCACTAGACTTTTTTTATGGGGATACTTAAAAGACTAAGTCTACGCTATAAAACCTGCAACAGTCGCTGAATTGAGAGCAGCCATTGAACGAGAATGCACACAAATACCAAACGAAATGTTTCGTGATGTTTGCGATTCCATTGCTTCGCGTTATCAGCAGTGCCTGGACCAGAACGGACGTCAGTTTGAAAACAGGCGTTGACAAAACAATTAAATAATGTCTGTAGATTCTATTACATTTTGAAAATGAAATGTATTTTAATAAACACTGCCTTTATAAGTATTTAAAGTGTGTATATTTTTTTGGGACGCCCTGTATATATATATATATATATATATATATATATATATATGATTTAGTGAAAGAGAAAAACGGGCGAACTCTGATAAAGAGAAAATAAAGAAAAAAAACAATAAGTAGAAATACAATCCTGCATACCGAAGGTTTTCGACTGCAAACACTTACGGTTTTTCGGTCCAGTTTGGGTAGAGTAGGCTTTGGGTAGTACGAATATAACTTTGATTGATACGGGTAAATTTGCGTTGCTTTGGGAAGGAAACCCAAATTTACGGTGCATCTTACTCCTGAAGAATCTTGCACCTGGAATGATACTAACTAGATGTGGCTGCGATACAAACTAACGTAAATTGCGCGAAATACAGATTTGGATATTCTTCGAAATGAGATAGATAACACGGTGCATTATTGCTTTCAGTGGTAATGAAATACGTACAAAAGCCTCGTCAACACATTGACCCTGCTTGCTTGGCAATGCTGCTGCGAGCTGCTTGTACCCTGAAATGGGATGGGGGTATGGGGGGAATGATGCTCTGTGTGAAAATTTTTTTAAGCTTTCGAGGGGGGGGTTGTTACGCAAGGCTCAGTGGGCGTTCTAGATAGAGAGAATGTGGGAGTTTAACATAGTAATAAATAGCTTTAAACAGCTCTCTCTCTCTCTCTCTCTCTCTCTCTCTCTCTCTCTCTCTCTCTCTCTCTCTCTCTCCATATAAATATATATATGTACAGAGTGTTTATTTTCGAAGAAGTAGCGATTTTGGAAGGAGAATCCGCCCTTTAGAAATGTTGCCATTTTTATGAGATTAGAAAAAAAAGCCAAAAAATCTGTTACTTATTTTTGGAAGAAAATAAAACCGTGAAATATCTCCTTAGCAAAGCTTTTCAAGGTCGTAAAAATCTGTTGTAATCCAAAGAATTAAGTTTCTTATGAAAAACAATTTTAAAAAGCTTTCTTTAATAACCATAATGACCTATAATTTCACTAAATGAGGCGGGATGCTGCCGAGGGGTTCACACTGTGAACAAAATATACGCTTCATTTATATCCAAATCCGATCGTATATCTGAGATTAAACGTGCTTTCGAATTACGAAGTATTTGAGACGTACACGGGGAGTAGCTGAGCTCCGAGTGTACATCAAATGCTTGAGAGTACATCAGATATTAAATATATTTTCCGAGTATTTTTGTTACTGGTAGTAAGTAGAAAGAACAAGGCAGCACGAGAAACCATTAAAAAGGTGTAGTCATATGAAACCAAAGTCTGTGATTTAATTTTTATACGAGAATTATTTAACTCTATCTTCACTATATATATATATATATATATATATATATATATAATATATTATATATATAATTTCTCCACTACCGGGTTCGTTTCGACGACAACAAGAGCTCCCACGCAATGTACAGTGTTCGTATCCCATGTAGAAGAAAATAAATATAAAAATGCACTTCTTTTTTAAATTAAAACAACTAATATTAATTTTAAATGGAAGGGTGTTTACAGGGTCATGTTATGACTGTTTGTATGAATAACACACACAATATGAATTTTCATTTTACATAAACATATTACAGTTTATGGTATTTAAGATAAGGGATTTTTCTTATATATATATATATATATATATATATATATATATATATATATATACATATATATATAGACATGCTTTCATTGCGCATGTGCAAGTTTTCTTCGCGCTTGCGCCTAATAAGAGAAAACAGACATAAATTGCCAGTACGTAATTAAAAAATATTCATCATATCAAAAACGAAGAAAACTTTTGACGCAAAATTATGTCACCATAAAATAGATGACGAAGAATGTTACGTCACGTTAAAAATTTGCAAAATCTGTCATTTATTAGGAGTTACCTCAACGGTAAATGAAATGAGACACTAATTCCATCAAAATTAATTTAATTTCGGCTCTCTATGTATCATATATTAGCGTGAACTTGGAAAATGTATATATATATATATAAAAATGTACATT